>CM067375.1:7912082-8110988 GCA_034401795.1 Chaetoderma sp. LZ-2023a
GCATGACACGTGTGTTATTTTCCAAAAATGTTCAGGAAATCATTTAAATCGCTACTCCTCCAATACAAATGGCCCGACTTCAATGAAACGTGGGTGGATTAATTCGATACTGGTGTACTTCAATATTTCTAACGAGAATTTTGATTGGACATATTTTCCCGTGACCATCTGGAATTTTCCACTACTTTCCTACTCCTCATTAACCACCTGACCGATTTTAAGCAAACTTGTTTGGGAGGACCCTGGAGTGGTATGCTTCAGAACATATTTACAAAATTTTCATTGGTCTATTCTTTCAGTGGCCATCTTGAATTTTTGTGAAAAACGCCGGGAAATCATTTAATTCCCTACTCATTAACTGCTTGTGCAATTACAACCATACTCGGCTGTAATGATAATATGGTGGTAGGTTTCAGAACATGTATACATAATTTTTATTAGTCAATATTTCCGGCGACCATCTTGGATTTTCCAAAAATTTCTGGAAACAGCTAAAACCCTACTCCGCATTAACCTCTTGGCTGATTTCAAGCAAAACTCGGCTGGAAGAACACTAGAGTGGGGATACATTACCGGGATGTATGTTATACATACTGAATACTGAATTTTTAATGGTCATTTTTTTGGGCAGCCATCTTGAATTTTCTGGAAAATGGCGAGTAATCGTTTAAAATGGCTACTCATTAACTGCTTGTGTGATTTCAACCAGACTGGAAGAATACTAGTGCTGGTAGGTTTCAGAACTTTTATAAATCTTTTCCAAAGAATTTCCGAAAATTATTTAAAACGCTGCTAATATATAAATGGCCCGACTTCAACTAAACTTGGGTGGCCTAATTCTATGCTGGTAGGCTTCAACACATCTAACGAGAATTCTGATTGGCCAAATTGGATTTTCCGACAGTTTTTGGAAGTAAGTTAAAAGGCTGCTCCTCATTACCTGCTTGGTCAATTTAAACTGGTATTTGGAAGTGACATCTCAGGAATCGCTGTACGGAGCAGGCTGAAACCCATTACATTTAATTTCATCAATACCTAATGGTGATTAAAGTTTGTTCAAGAGAACATGATTGTCATGGACGAATCGACATCTAGGGTCCAATCTGATTGTTTGGTCAGTGTACATCATTAATTTCCCATTAAATATCATTTCTACTGAATTTAAATGTTTTAGATCAAATGCTAATGGTCCAGTTGAGCGCTAAGGCCATTTAGGCCTCTTGTTTAATAATTACATTATTGTATAAAATGGATGTGGATTTAATTAATTGGCAAAATCGTTCTCTATGGCTTAAGTCTTTGTTGTTTGATTGCATATAGGATTCTAATGAAATTGTAGTGACACAAGTCAATCGAATATGAGAAAAAGCTAAGTAACCATATAGGCCTTAGTGACACAAGCCAACCGACTGTGAAAAAAAGCTAGTCACCATATAAGCCTTAGTGACACAAGCCAATCGACTATGAGAAAAAGCTATTCACCATATAGTCCTTAGTGACACACGCTAATCGACTATGAGAAAAAGCTAGTCACCATATAGGCCTTAGTAACACAAGCCAATCGACTATGAGAAAAAGCGAGTCACCATATAGGCCTTAGTAACACAAGCCAACAGACTGTGAGAAAATGCTAGTCACTATATAGGCCTTAATAACACAAGCCAACCGACTGTGAGAAAAGGCTAGTCACCATATAGGCCTTAGTGACACAAGCAAATCGACTATGAGAAAAAGCTAGTCACCATATAGTCCTTAGTGACACACGCCAATCGACTATGAGAAAAAGCTAGTCACCATATAGGCCTTAGTGACACATGCCAATCGACTATGAGAAAAAGCGAGTCACCATATAGGCCTTAGTAACACAAGCCAACCGACTGTGAGAAAATGCTAGTCACTATATAGGCCTTAATAACACAAGCCAACCGACTGTGAGAAAAGGCTAGTCACCATCTAGGCCTTAGTGACACAAGCCAACCGACTATGAGAAAAAGCTAGTCACCATATAAACCTTAGTGACACAAGTCAATCGAATATGAGAAAAAGCTAAGTAACCATATAGGCCTTAGTGACACAAGCCAACCGACTGTGAAAAAAAGCTAGTCACCATATAAGCCTTAGTGACACAAGCCAATCGACTATGAGAAAAAGCTAGTCACCATATAGTCCTTAGTGACACACGCCAATCGACTATGAGCAAAAGCTAGTCACCATATAGGCCTTAGTAACACAAGCCAATCGACTATGAGAAAAAGCGAGTCACCATATAGGCCTTAGTAACACAAGCCAACAGACTGTGAGAAAATGCTAGTCACTATATAGGCCTTAATAACACAAGCCAACCGACTGTGAGAAAAGGCTAGTCACCATATAGGCCTTAGTGACACAAGCAAATCGACTATGAGAAAAAGCTAGTCACCATATAGTCCTTAGTGACACACGCCAATCGACTATGAGAAAAAGCTAGTCACCATATAGGCCTTAGTGACACATGCCAATCGACTATGAGAAAAAGCGAGTCACCATATAGGCCTTAGTAACACAAGCCAACCGACTGTGAGAAAATGCTAGTCACTATATAGGCCTTAATAACACAAGCCAACCGACTGTGAGAAAAGGCTAGTCACCATCTAGGCCTTAGTGACACAAGCCAACCGACTATGAGAAAAAGCTAGTCACCATATAAACCTTAGTGACACAAGTCAATCGAATATGAGAAAAAGCTAAGTAACCATATAGGCCTTAGTGACACAAGCCAACCGACTGTGAAAAAAAGCTAGTCACCATATACGCCTTAGTGACACAAGCCAATCGACTATGAGAAAAAGCTAGTCACCATATAGTCCTTAGTGACACACGCCAATCGACTATGAGCAAAAGCTAGTCACCATATAGGCCTTAGTGACACACGCCAATCGACTATGAGAAAAAGCGAGTCACCATATAGGCCTTAGTAACACAAGCCAACCGACTGTGAGAAAATGCTAGTCACTATATAGGCCTTAAAAACACAAGCCAACCGACTGTGAAAAAGGCTAGTCACCATAAAGGCCTTAGTGACACAAGCCAACCGACTATGAGAAAAAGCTAGTCACCATATACACCTTAGTGACACAAGTCAATCGAATATGAGAAAAAGCTAAGTCACCATATAGGCCTTAGTAACACAAGCCAACCGACTATGATAAAAAGCTAGTCACCATATAGGCCTTAGTGACACAAGCCAACCGACTATGAGAAAAAGCTAGTCACCATATAGTCATTAGTGACACACGCCAATCGACTATGAGAAAAAGCGAGTCACCATATAGGCTTTAGTAACACAAGCCAACCGACTGTGAGAAAATGCTAGTCACCATATAGGCCTTAATAACACAAGCCAACCGACCGTGAGAAAAAGCTAGTCACCATATAGGCCTTAGTGACACAAGCCAACCGACTATGAGAAAAAGCTAGTCACCATATAAACCTTAGTGACACAAGTCAATCGAATATGAGAAAAAGCTAATTCACCACATAGGCCTTAGTGACACAAGCCAACCGACTGTGAGAAAAAGCTAGTCACCATATATACCTTAGTGACACAAGCCAACCGACTATGAGAAAAAGCTAGTCACCATATAGGCCTTAGTGACACAAGCCAACCGACTATGAGAAAAAGCTAGTCATCATATCGGCCTTAGTGACACAAGCGAACCGACTATGAGAAAAAGCTAGTCACCATATAGGCCTTAGTGACACAAGCCAATCGACTGTGAGAAAAAGTTAGTCACCATATAGGCCTTAGTGACACAAGCCAACCGACTATGAGAAAAAGCTAGTCACCATATAGGCCGTAGTGACACAAGCCAATCGACTATGAGAAAAAGCTAGTCACCATATAGGCCTTAGTGACACAAGCCAACCGACTATGAGAAAAAGCTAAGTCACCATATAGGCCTTAGTGAGACAAACCAATCGACTATGAGAAAAAGATAAGTCGCCATATCGGCCTTAGTGACACAAGTGTGACGGGTCTACTAGTCAAAGTGTCAAGTATTCATACGGATATATGAAAATATGTAGAATTCTATATTTATCATAAAATCCGCCCATTCGACAGTATGAAGTGCTTCCTGTCAGTACAGGCGAAACCATGTGCGGTCAAGCGTAATTGTTGCTGGCTTTACACATAGAATTATAATTCATGAACTTTTCTTAATATTTCCTATATACAGTGCAGCTCAGAAGTAAGACAAAATGTCAAAAAATGTAAACTGAAACATGTTAGTAAGAAATGTTGTGTTGTGTATTTTGGACATAATTCGATTGAAAGACAATTGCTGCTTGCGACAGCTAGGTCTTCTGATTCAATTGGACTCAAAATATTTGACAGTATGTTTTATTTTGTTTTGTAAACATAACAGGTTATTTATGTGCTGTACTGTACTAGAAATTGATTTTACGCCGGCTAAATCGTTTTCATTCTGAAGTGACACAAACAGGTTTCATGTGATTATGACGTCAGACCTGTTGAGTATTTAGAAAATTATTTGACTGAAAGTTGTTCATGCCTATGGCATAGCAACTTTCATTCCGGTTGTTTTCAAAATAATCATCATGTTTTCATTTTATTTCAGTAACCATGTCATCACCATGTATAGAGAATGAAATCGGTAATAATCTGTATTTAATTTTAATGCATACATATATGTAGCAGTTATAGCAAGATTTTTGAATTGTTCTTTAGAAATAGTTTTTTGACACGTCATGAATATTTAGAACTTGTTTTATGTTTCGTTGCCTAGATACAGCTAGTTATAAAATGAGCAAGAATGTGGAGAATGAGAGATAGAAAGAGTGAGAGAAACCGTGAGAGACACAGCTAGAAATAGATAGATACGTAGATTGATAGTAGACTGAGATTTAAGCCAACGAATAGTAGATAGATATAGCGTTATTAGTTTGCATAGAAATTTAGTATCAGCATCAGTTTTGTATTGAATCAAGTTTGAAAATAATAAAAGGAAGTTATTTATTATTTGAAGAACCGTCTTGATGAATACCATTGAAGTCTCTTCACCCATTTTTCAACTGTTAACTTATCCTGGCCATTATTGAAGTATAGCAGAGCTATTTCCACCCAGCTAATCCCCCGTGTTTCAAGAAAGGTGGAAAATAGCTTCGCTACACAAGCCAATCGACTATGAGAAAATGTTAGTCACCATATAGGCCCTAGTGACACCCGCCAACCAACTGTGAGAAAAAGCTAGTCACCATATAGGTCCTTGTGACACATCTGGCCTATCTGTACTTCTAAATAAATCACAACTTATATTGGTAATTTTGCATCTTTTGAAAATGTCGGAGCGGGTTCTGTTGAAATATTAACATTTGTTTGAATAGTATCCGTGACAAGTGACTTGTAGTCCAGTCAATGTTGGCTTAGATAACCCTAAACTAGAATAAATTGCAACAAAAGGTTTTTACGTCCTCAGGTGCAACATATCCAAACTTTGACAACATCTGACCTACGGAAAGGGGTTATTTAGTTTAATTAAACATGGCAGTCAAAATGGAGTTTGAGGCCAAATTTCTCCTTTATTGTTTGGTGTAGACCCATATAATGTATTACAAATAGATAGGAAAACGGTACTGAAAAGGTGGTATCTTATTTTAAAACATTCTATAACGTCACCGTGCGGGTGTATTGGTTAATAGGACATATGATGACGTCACCAGAACTTATGATGCCGTCATGATGGCTTCAATAGGCAGAACGCAGTCAAAAGGTTTAAACTTTGCTTAAGACATTGATGTGTAATAATAGATAACAAATTTCTTGTTGCATTTGTTCCCAGGTAATTTTTTAAAAAGGTAGAGATAATTAAAACTAAAATTACGTTTTTGCAACATTACTATCCACAGAAACAGTAACATCATCTGCTGGTTAAAAGAAAGTAACAAATTATTAGAACAGCAGCAAAATTAATCAAAAATGGCATGAAATGTATACAGACATCGAAGCAGTTCTATCCAAGCCTAAATGAAATAGGGTTGTTGGAGCAAAACTTGCTTATCTGCCAGCGACACTTCGCATCTTTTTCTAAGATATTTTCCGTGGGAAATCAAAAGATCTCAAACTTGCTTCTATTCGTCAATGTATGGACAAGAAGTAGAGTAATCATGACACTACTTGCTGTAGAAATTCATGACCCATTTCGGTTAATCTACCTGTTAGAACGCTTATTGAATCATGGGCGTGGTGTTTAATATTCAGAAGTGATAAACTTATCCAAAAGTGCCGCATGCTGACCAGGAACGGACATTCCAATGGCAGGACACTTTAGTCAGTATATTGCAGATAATTTTGATCACAAATCGCGAATACCAAGGACAGCTGTGACTAACAATAGCATACACGGTGCTAAAATTGCGATTCAATACGACAGCTCAGTTAAGGATATAAAATATGCCTTTAATTTATGAGTGACTGCCCGATTTCGATATGACCGATAGCTGTAAACGCTTGGACATAATATGGAAGATTTCTTGGCCACTGCGGCCAAAAAGAGGGGGTGTTTTGGACCCATGCAAGCTGTTTGCAAAGGAGCACAGCCAGGGAAGGTAATTACACGCTTTCTTCCCATGACAGATATGAACCCTACAGACATGAGATGCATTTATCCAACATTGCATTTCATTGCTTCCAAAACAAACATCAAGGTGCAATCCTCATTGTCACTTTCGATCGACCACTTCAGTGGAAATCGGAGACAATCATTGTTAGCCCACTTGGCCCAAATGGCCAAGTGAGCTTATGCCATGCCGGCCGGCCGGCCGGCCATCCGCCATCCATCCATCCGTCAAAGCGCATCTCATTTATGCTTTGACCGATTTCAAGCAAATTTGGCTGTAAGTATCCTATGGTGGTAGGCTCCAGAAATTCTATTCAGAATTTTGATTGGGTAATTTTTCTGGTGACCATCTTGGATTTTCCGAAAATTTTCCAGTAATCATTTAAAACGCTACTCCAATATAACTGGCCCGATTTCAACTAAACTTGGGTAGACTAATTCTATGCTGGTAGGCTTCAACACATCTAACGAGAATTCTGATTGGTTAATGTTTCTGGCGGCCATATTGGATTTTCTGAAAATTTCTGGAAATCCGTTCAAAGCCTACTCATTGACCACTTGGTCAATTTCAAGCAAACTCGGTTGGGACGACCCTGGACGAGTATGTTTTAGAACTTGTATACAGAATATTGATTGGTATATTTTTTCGACGACCATCTGCAATGTTTTGAAAAATGGCGGGAAATCGTTTAAACGCATTTTCTTCATTAACTTACTGGGCAATTCCAACCAAACGTGGCTGGAAGGATACTAGGCTGGTAGGTTCCCGAACTTGTATACAGAATATTTATAGGCATATCGTACCGTCTGTTATCTTGGACTTTCTCAATATTTCAGGAAGTCAGTTAAAAGCCTACTCATTAACCAATATGACAGATTTCAAGCAAACTTGGCTGGAATGAATCTAGACTGGTTCAGACCTTAATATACGGAATTTCGATTTGTCAATTTTTCCGCTGATTGGATTTTCTGAAAATTTTGGGAAATCAGTTAAAATGCTACTGCTCATTAACCACTTGAACGATTTCAAGCAAACTCGGTTGGAAAAAGATGCCTAGAGTGGTGTGCTTCAGAAATTGTATACAGAATTTTGATTGGCCTAGTTTTTCGACGGCCATCTTCAATTTTCCGGAATTTGGAGAAATGATTTAAAACGCTACTCCTAATTAACTGATCGGCCAATTTTAACCAGACTTGGCTGGTATGTTTCAAATCATCTATACATTATTTTGATTGCTCAATTTTTCTGGCGGTAATCTTGCATTTTCTGAAAAGTTCTAGAAATCCGTTAAAATGCTACACATTAACCACTTGCCCGATGTCAAGCAAACTCGGTTAGACGGGCCCTAGCGTGGTATACTTCAGAACATTTATACAGAATTTTGATTGATCAATTTTTTTGCAGCCATCTTGAACTTTCCGAAAAATCGTTTAAAATGCTACTCCTCATTAACTGCTTTCGCAATTTCAACCAGACTTGACTGGAAGGATACTAGTCTGGTATGTTTCCAAACATGTATACCGAATATTGATAGGTACATCGTTCCGTCACTCATCTTGGATTTTCTGAAAATTTCGGGAAATCAGTTAAAGCCCACTCATTACCCATGTGACGGATTTCAAGCAAACTTGGTTGGAATGAACCTAGACTGCTTCAGACCTTAATATACGGAATTTTGATTCATCAATTCTTTTGGAAGTCATCTTAAATTTTCCGAAAAATGGTGGGAAATCGTTTAAAACGTTACTCCTCATTAACTGCTTGGGCTATTTCAAACAGGTTGGTTGAAAGAATACTAGGTTGATAGGTTCTAGAACTTCTATACAGAACTTTGATTGGTCAATTTTTCTGGCGGTCATCTTGGATTTAACGAATATCTTTGTAACTCGGTTAAAAGCCTCATTAACCACTGGACTGGGCCGATTTCAAGCAAACTCGGCTAGAAGGACCATGATAGGTGTATGCTTATTAACTTGTATACAGAATTTTGATTGGTCAATTTTGTCGGCAGCCACCTTGAATTTCTGAAAAATGGTGAGAGCTCGTTTAAAATGCTACTTATTATTAACTGCTTGGGCAATTTCAACCACATTTGGCTGGAAGGATCCTAGGGTGGTAGGATTCAGAACTTGTACGCCGGATTTTGATTTGTCAATTTTTCCGGCGGCCATCTGAGATTTTCCGAAAATTTCTTGAAAATCAGTTAAAAGCCTAGTTATTAACTACTCGGTCGATTTCAAGCAAACAAAAGACAATAGAGTGGTATGCTTGAGAAATTATATACAGAATTTTGACAGCTTGATTTTTCTATTGGCCATCTTGGACATCACGTAAAATAGCAGGGATTTGTTTAAAATGCTATTCCTCATTAAGCTCTTGTTTTATTTTCTGGATGGAACCTAAGGTTCGATCTGATTGTGTTGTCAGCGTCCATCATTAATTTACCACTAAATATCGTTTGTACTGAATTCCAATTTTGTAATTTATGTCATGTTACTGCTGAATTTCTAGTGGTATGTAGGTTCAAATGCTAATTGGTCAACTGGTAATGGTCCAGATAAGCGTTAAGGCCCTTGGGCCTCTTGTTCATGAAAGTGAGAATAGTGAATTGAAGCCAGTCATTCTAAATCTGGAAGGATTCAATATAACAATGAGCTACCTGTGGTGCATTGGTCACCTCATACATTCTCAAGCTTTAGCAGAGGTCATTAAGCTAAGAAGGTCGAAGGAAGCAGTAGCACCAAAGATGGTATTCTCCCTCAACATGGTACTCCAGTCCAGGAAGGATCATTATTTGGCAAATGTTGACATTAAAACAAAGCAAAGTACACAGATACGTTCCTCAAAACTCCAATCTTAGGTTTCAAGAGGAATCAGACCGTCAAGGACCAATTAGTCCGGGAGGAATTCAACTACCTAATCTAAAAGGTCTCCAAGGCAACCCAGTCACCCACAGAATTGACACACGTCAAAGATCAAACTGTGTTTTATGCAACAAAAAAGATAAACGACACATGTTTCAAAGTTGACAGACACCTCAAATACAGATGAGAAGCCAAAGCTTACTGTGCAATGTAGTCTACCTACTAACCTGCCCACTATGTGAAATACAATATGTAGGTGAATCCAAGCTTGAATTCCAGATTCGGATTAAAGAACACTTCAGAGATGTAAAAAAAACACCCATAACGACAGCCCAGTAGCAAACCATTTTAATCTCCCAGGACACAATGTCTCTAATATACAACATAGAATCCTTGAAGATCTTCGCCACGATCCTAATACCTATGATGCCACTACTCTATGCACGGAGTGTGAGTCTTATTGGATCCAGCGTCAATGTTGCTGAAAGGTGTTGCTGTTGCGTTTTAACTCTGACCCCTAAATTGTCATACGTCTTCGGGACATGCTTCCCTCAGAATTTGGCGAGTATCCCTCCAGTTGAATCAGAGTTATTAAAACTGTCTTAGAACGACAACAAGAAAAAGTACGAAGCACTCAATGCTCGCATTTACCAGCGTCACTATTATCCTTGTGTCTAGTGACCCGGATCAAAATAATGGATATACCTTCAAACCTACATGCAACAGGAGCTTCATACAACGGAGGTTTACATCACGTACATGTACATCAGACTGTACACCGTTTAGCAATTACAGTTATAATTATTGTATAGTTTATTTATTACTCACGCCGCCGAGGGTCGGTGTGAGTATTGCGGTTGGTGATGTCTGTCCGTCTGTATATTCGTCCACCCATCCATCCGCCCGTCCCTCCGTCCGAGCCATATCTCCGAAGCAGTATGAGGCTGCATCACCAAATCTGGCACATGTTATGTGAATAAATGTTAGTTACAGTTGTAAGGGTAAACAATTGAGGTCACCGGGTCACATTGTGCATACCTGAATAAATATTTTCGCCGATAGCTCTGCAAGTATGTAGAATCACCAAATCGTTAACAAACATTTATAGTTTGGTTGTCTAGAACCACAATTTATTTTCAATACAACAGTTCAAATATCTAGGTCACGGGGTCACTAAGTGCATCCAAAAAGACATTTTAGCCATAAATCGGGAACCCAAGTCGATAGTATCACCACATTTTGCACATCCATTCATATTATAGGTCGCTAAAAGTTCTATGAGTTTCAAGACAAAAAATAGCGGTCACGAGGTTCTTAACGGAATACATATTTTTGGCACAACCCAGGAATGCAATAGTGTAGCATCAGCAGATTTATTACACGCATTAATATTACGACAATTCAAGATTGTATTGAGTTTGAGGTGAACAGACGAACAATCTGGGGTGGGGTCACTATGTGCATTGAGAAAGTATCTCACTCGAGCGCATTCTAGTTTATCCATTCAGGTATTCATTCAAATAATGTTATTAATAAAGTCTAAACATTTCACGACCAAATCTGGTAACAAATTAAAATAAGAGGTAGTAGTAGTAGTAGTAGTAGTAGTAGTAGTAGTAGTAGTTAGTAGTAGTAGTAGTAGTAGTAGTAGTAGTAGTAGTAGTAGTAGTAGTAGTAGTAGTAGTAGTAGTAGTAGTAGTAGTAGTAGACCGTGACCAATATATATACTTTTCCCGATCTCATATCAAAGGAGATCTATGAGATACGAATGACGTAGACGCGCATACGCCCACGCACATGCATGCACCTGAACACACATATAGCGCACATGTTCGCGCACGCACGCCGATGACTCAATGCATATAAATGGGCGTGAGTATGTTCAGATGTGATAGTTTCTGATTAATGGTGTTAAAGATTACATTTGTATTCTTTGATCTCTGTTACATTATTCTACTTCTCCACTCACCATCTCTCACGCTGTATTCACTCACCATCTCTCACGCTATATTCACTCACCATCTCTCACGCTGTATTCTCGCAACCTCTCACGCTGTATTAACTCACCATCGCTCACGCTGTTTTCACTCACAATCTCTCACGCTGTATTCTCTCACCGTCTCCCACGCTGTATTCTCTCACCCTCTCACGCTGTATTCCCTTACGATCTCTCACGCTGTATTCCCACACCCTCTCTCACGGTGTATTCACTCACCATCTCTCACGCTGTATCCTCTCACCATCTCTCACGCTGTATTCACTCACCATCTCTCACGCTGTGTTCTCTCCCTCTCTCCCACGCTGTATTAACTCACCTTCTCTCACGCTGTATACATTCACGCTCTCTCACACTGTGTTCTCTCACCATCTCTCATGGTGTATTCACACACCCTCTCTCACGCTGTATTCACTCACCATCTCCCACGCTGTATTCACTCACCATCACTCACGCTGTATTCTCTCACCATCTCTCACGTTGTATTCTCCCACCCTCTCTGACGCTGTATTCTCTCACCCTCTCTCACGCTGTATTCCCTCACCCTCTCTCACGGTGTATTCACTCATCTTCTCTCACGCTCTATTCTCTCCGTCTCTCCCAGGCTGTATTCACTCACCTTCTCTCACGATGTATACACTCAACCTCTCTCACTCTGTGTTCTCTCACCATCCCTCACGGTGTATTCACTCACTCTCTCACACTCTATTCACTCACCTTCTCTCACGCTGTATTCACTCAACATCTCTCACGCTGTATACACTTACCATCTATCACACTGTATTCACTCACCTTCTCTCACGCTGTATACACTCACCATCTCACACGCTTTATTCACTCACCATCTATCACGCTGTTTTCACTCACTCTCTCTCTCTCTCTCTCTCTCTCTCTCTCTCTCTCTCTCTCTCTCTCTCCCACTGTATTCACGCACTCTCTCTCTCTCTCTCTCTCTCTCTCTCTCTCTCTCTCTCACTGTATTCACGCACCATCTCTAACGCTGTATTCTCTCACCCCTCTCTCACGCTATATTCACTCACCGTTTCTCACGCTGTACTCTCGCAAAATCTCTCACGCTGTGTTCACTCACCATCTCTCAAGCTGTGTTCACTCACCATCTCGCATGCTGTATTCCCTTACTCTCTCTCTCTCTCTCTCTCTCTCTCTCTCTCTCTCTCCCTCTCTCTCTCTCTCTCTCTCTCTCTCTCTCTCTCACGCTGTATTCACTCACCGTCTCTCACGATGTGATCTCTCACAATCTCTCACGCTGTATTCTCTCACCATCTTTCACGCTGTATCCACTCAACATCTCTCACGCTGTATTCTTTTCCTCTCCCCCATGCTGTATTCACTCACCATCTCTCATGCTGTATGCACTCACCATCTCTCACGCTGTGTTCTCTCACCATCTCTCACGCTGTATTCACTCACCATCTCTTACGCTGTATTCACTCACCATCTCTCACGCTGTATCCACTCACCATCTCTCATGCTGTATTCACTCACAATCTCTCACGCTGTATGCACTCACCATCTCTCACGTTGTGTTCACTCACCATCTATCACGCTGTATTCACTCACCATCTATCACGCTAGTAGTATAGGGTGCGGCTGTGCGTTATTGTTCTTCCCAGCAGGAGGTCTTCGAGAACAATGGGTTTTTCATGAGAACAAAGGAAAAGCTTGTGGAATGGAATGTTGAGAACAATGGCGTACAGGGGTACACATTTTCTAGAGAACAATGACGCAGAGAACGGCACGTTTTCTCGATAACAATGACGCACAGCCGCACACGTATTTGAGATTCTGCAACACTGTGGAATGTTCTATTATTTTGAATTAGTTAACCCTTAAAAGTTTAAAAGTGGTGTATTTTACATTTAAATGTAGTGGCAGCGCTCCCCCCTCCGTGGTTATCTACCGTTGTAAGGTAAAAATAATAAGAGATGATGTTTAATAATGTAAAAAAAAAGAAGAGTTTAAGAGGTGGTCTGATAAGGGAGGTCTTATGAGTCGTATTAGTTGAGGTGGAGGATGTATGAGGAATTACGGTAGGATATTGATGTATATTTTGAAAATAATTTGACTGTTTCGTCGCTAACGTTATTAGTAAACCATTTTGTAGAATATTTAGAGACTAATTTGACTGTAAGCTGTTACTGTCTTAGTAAGCAACAGCTACCAGACAGATTAGTAACAAAATATTAAAAATAATCTTGTATTAATGGTATGTAGTGTTCGGTTGGAATGGTTACCAAGACTTGGTGGTGATGGATTCATTGGATTGTATCATGGGTTAAAAAAAGTTAACCCTTTCACTGATGAATTCCCCATATCTCATTTTCATCGATACCATACAGGTAAACTGTTGAATATTTTGAAATTAATTTGACGTCGCTAACGTTAATTTATTAGTAAACTATTTTTATTGAATATTTTGTAGACGTATTGACTTTTAACCATCATTACGCACAAATTGTTTTTAAATACTTAATATTTCAATAACGTCAGTCGTTTTAGATGTTGTACGATGGTTAAAATGTAGTCATTATATCTCTGAGGGTTCCGTGTGTTTATAGAATTGTATGTCGAACGTACTTATGCTAAAAAGATTTCCTTGTTGTGAGATGAGAGAACAAAGTTGACCGTATCCCCGAGAATACCATCCATTTCTATCTAACCCCCACCCCACTCCCAACCCCGCCTACCCCACGTTTAACCTTTGCGACTTTGAAACCTGAGTTCCCAGCATCACAATTTTAAGGCAATTAAGTATATATTATATAATACCTAAGCTTTTGAAAATTTTGAAACTTATTTGACATCTAGTTGTTGTCAGAAACAACTCACAGGAAAATTACCCTGATAACGCAGCTTAGGCCTACTGGGCCGATGCTGGGCCGATACTGAATACTAAAAGTATCGGCACGGTATCGGCCCAGCATCAGCCCAGTAAGCTGCCTTATCTGGGTAGTTTCAAAATATTCTACACTTCTAAAATATGTATATAATTATTAAATTGAAGTCACCAAAGATCTATGCTAAAATTCGCTATTCGTTCACATTATAGGGACAAACTTTTTAATTTTCGGAGTTTCGTAATGGAGCGACGTCATTTCTATTGCGATGCCAGTTAACATATGACGTATTTGCTTATGACTGTACAGGTTAAATCAGAGCATGAAGTAAACCTCTACTTAGCAAACTGCCACAATGAGCTTAATGGAGCCTAAATGGAGGAAGCCAGTTTGTGCTATGCCCCGCACATCTCTAGCTAAGCTTCGCATATATCTAGCTAAGCTCCGCCCATCTCTAGCTAAGCTAGTCCCACGCTGTGCCCGTGTTGGGAGCAACCGATTCTCAGTTTCTAGAAAAAACCACATAAGCTGTTGAGTATTTTGAAACTAATTTGCGATATCAGCATTTCAGAATTCAGTATTTCCCCACCGGGTATATAGTCTCCAAATAATGTTTTTGTTACTACAGCAGCAAGAGCGCCCAGTCAAATTAGTTTCATAATATTCAACAAAATATTTATTAAATAGTAAAGACATACAATTCAGACAACAACACTTAGTCCATCATCAATTAAGCGTTTGTGACGAACTTAGCTACACCATTCATGATGTGATTGATTATGGCATCATCCTACACGCTATGTAGTTGATTATGACGTCATATGATTGATGGATAAACTGGAATCCTCAATTAGTAATCACTATAAGCAGGGGGTTGGTTAGCGCAGGTGATAATTTGCTATAGGTGATGCCTTTTTGAGAAGCATTGTAACTACACTGTATGGGTTCACAACGATGAAGATTAACACTTTGACCCTCTCAGAGCAGAAATGGCAAGTTCTTTAACTTTATCTATCTTAACTTAGACTGCTTCTGACCACAGGTTTACACCTCTATGGTCAGCTCATCATCGTGGACAGCGTACGGTTACTTCCGGTTTACGGCCGTTTTCTGTAGTCACACATCAGTGGCTGGTCTTTGCATTGACTGTCAAGTCATGTTTTAAAGGTGCAAAGTGATGGAGACTCTATTATATGGCCAAGCAGCTTATTCCAAATCTGTGCTACCTGCATGGATAGAAAAACTGATATCTTCCGTAGTAGTTCTAATATTGCCCTTGGATGGAATATCCTCTAGTCTCCTCTCGCTGGACAACATTATTTCTTAGTGTTAGTATGCTTCCAGTTTATGGGTTGTATACCAGGGACAGACCTGGCTTTCACAAATTGCTAGCCAATAGATTACCCAACTACCCTTTTTCTTAGTCAAATCTGAACTATTTTAGCAAATGTTTTCCAATGGCTACGATCTATGACCACAACGCTGCATACCAGACACACGATTATGTTGAATATTTTGAAACTAATTTTCCTGGAAGCTGTTGCTGCCTAAGGCAGCAACAGCTTCCAGTCAAATTAGTTCCAAAATATTCAACAGGTGGCCAATATGGGTGATTTTTTATGAGATATTAGGATTTCAGGGTTTATTTGATTACAATAAAACATAATATATAAGTACTATAGTTACATAAATTATTTATTATAAATATATAAGTACTAGTTATATAAATTATTTATTTCTAAGATGTTTTTTCAAAGTTAATTTTAATAATATTCTATTTGAAATTATGTATGGTGTGATTTTAATCATTAGCCAAATATTTAGCCAATCCTGCATTCTATTAGTCAGATCTCAGTTTTACTAGCATTTGGCTAATTGTTGAATGGGTAGGTCTGTCCCTGGTATACATCATGCAACATTTTGTCTACATCGATCATGTCCCCACTGACTCTGCGGAAAGCTAGTCTATGGAGCTTAAGCCTCCTTAGCCTGTCTCCGTAGCTCAGATCTCTGAAGCCTGGCACTTGCTTAGTGGCTTGTCTCTGGACATTTTCAATTCGGGTAAACTGTGATTTTTTGTGAGGACTCCATACAAATGCCGCATAATCGAGGTGGCTTCTTACCATTGCTTTATATAAAGGCTTTCTGGGTTAAATTCAATTATGCCCATCTGATAATAGCAAACACACTTGCTGCTTTGTTGACCTTTTCGCAGATGTGTGTCTCAAAATTTAGTCCTTTGTCTATTATGACCCCTATGGCATTTTCATGCTGGTTAGGTTGCATGTGTTTTCATGTCAGCAGTGATGTGGTAATTGTATTTTTCTGCTTTACCCGCCCAAAATGCATACTAACACATATTCCAGACGAAATCGAGGTATAGCCATCTATTGGACCAATCTGCAAGATCGTCCAAATGTATGATATTTCTCTTCAAGGATTGTCCGAAATATCTTGGTGTCATCTGCAATTGCAAACAGGTATATGTCCGAGCTTGGCAAGTCGTTTATGTAAATGATAAATAGTAGTGGGTGGGGTGTGGTGGTTGGGGTGGGGTGCGGGTTGCCTAAAATATTTCCTTGTGGAATTCCACTTTTTATGTCCATTCAGCTTGATACCTCACATGCCAATCATCCATTGCTTTTGTCCATTTATCAAGGACATGCAGAATGTGTAGTGTCGTCGATCTGCCACTTATGAAGTCAAATCGTTTTGAACTAAAGACTTTTCTAACAAATACTTCATAATATGATACCTGATTATTGTCTCAAGGATTTTACACAATATATTTGTTAAGCTCACTGACCTATAATTTCCGGCCTGTTTCTTATCAACATTCATATGGAGAGCTAATAATCTTGCTTCCTTCCATGTCGCAGGTACTGTCTTTGTTCTCTCCCTCCCCCCTCCCTCCCTGCCCTGATAACATTCCCATATGGGGCCCATGTTTCCATGTTCCATGTCGTTTTTCACCCACAGCCCATATATGGGACCCATATGGGCAAGATTTAAGTATCTTCATAGGACTTCTTAGGTTTGAACTATGGACTCAGGCTATTACTTAGCTTCTATATCCACCTCCATTTATGAACCACATCTGGGTACATCCTGAATTTAAGTCTAGATTTTAATAGCTTATATGGGACACATATCGGTCCCATCTGGGAATTTGCAGATTCCAGATGCCCAGATCCACCCCATATGGGCCCATATAAGAATGTTATCAGTGTCCACACACACACACCCCAACCTCCAACCACACCCCTAACACCCCCCCCCCACCCCACCCCCAACCACCACCACCACCCACCCACCTTCTCGCTAAGAAGGCCATGTTAACACTCAGTCAACAAGTTATTTTCACGCATCAACTTATCCCTAACTACTGATTCAAGTGTTTTACATACAATGCGTGTTAAACTAACTGATCTATAATTTCCAGGACTACTCTTTCCCCCTTTTTAAACGCCCGCGCAAAGCGTCCGTCCGTCCGTCTGATTCTTGTTCGGAGCGTATCTCGAAGAGTTTTGAACCTACACTCACAAATTTTTTTCAGCAAATATATTACCTATAGATGAAGTGTCATGATTTCGATTCGGCAAAATCCTCCCATATTCGCTAAGGTTATCTCCCTTGAAAGCTTAAAATTCATCAAAATTTTCTTGTCCGGGACAGATCTCGAAGAGTTTTGAACCTAGAGTCACAATTTTTTTCCAGCAGATATATTACCTATAGACGAAGCGTCATGATTTCTATTCGGCAAAATCCTCCCATATTCGCTAGAGTTATCTTCCTTGAAAGCTTAAAATTTGTCAAAATGTTCTTGTTTGGGACAGATCTCGAAGAGTTTTGAACCTACACTCACAATTTTTTTTTAGAAAATGTGTTATATATAGGCGAAGTGTCATGATTTCGGTTCGGCAAGATCTGCCAATATTCGGCAGAGTTATCTCCCTTGAAAGATTAAAGTTCGTCAAAATTGTCTTGTCCAGGCTAAATCTCGAAGAGTTTTGAACCCACACTCATAATTTTTTTTTCAAAATATGTGCTACATATAGCCGAAGTGTCATGATTTAATTTCGGCAAAATCCTCGTGTATTCGCGGGAGTTATCGCCTTTGAATGATTAAAATTTGTCCAGATTTTCTTTTCCTGGCCAGATCTCGAATAGTTTTTAACCTACACTCGCAATTTGTTCCCCGGCAGATGTGTTAGGTATAGACAAAGTCTAATGATTTCCTTTCAACAAAATCCCCGCATATTCGTAAGAGTTATCTCCCTTGAAAGATTAAAATTCATCAAGATTTTCTTGTCCGGGTCAGATCTTGAAGACTTTTGAACCTATACATTTACAATTTTTTTTTCGACAGATGTGTTACGTATAGACGAAGTGTCATGATTTCCTTTCTGTAAAATCACCCCATAATTGCCAGAGTTATCTCCCTTAAAATACAAAATTTGTCATAGTTTTCTTGTCCGAGCCATATCTCAAAGTGTTTTGAACTTACACTCATAATTGTTTTTTCAGCAGATAAGGTAGGGATAGAAGAAGTGTCATGATTTTGTTTCCACAAAGTCCGCCCATATTTGACAGAGTTATCTCCCTTGAAAAGCTAAAATTTGTCAAAATTTTCTTTTCCGGTCACGATCTCGAAGAGTTTTGAATCGACACTCACAATTTTTTGTTCGGCAGATGTTTTATGGATAGGCAAAGTGTCATAATTTTGTTTCGAGTTATCACCCTTCAAAGATTAAAATTCATCAATATTGTCTTGTAATTGTAATGATCAATGCAGCTGTGAAGACTTTCAAGATTTTTAATGGTGTCTTTGCCGTGAATTCCAAATGTGTGCCTAATAGAAGTCGCCCCCCCCCCCCCCCTTTCTCAGAAAATTATCAAAAACAAATGGTTCACATTCAGCATTCCTCAAACAAGTATGCCTGCGGGCATATGTTTAGTTTCACTAAAACTCTTGTTTAGGATAGACGTGGCATTGCATGGCTTTTTCCCAGGCTTGATGTATCACAACCTTCATCGACTGACTTGCTAAATACAATCCACAACTGTTTGCTTAGCACTTGTGCCAGTTCCATCACGATCCTCGGGTGCATTTCACCCGATCCGGGTGACTTTGAGACATTTAGCGTCGCCAATCAGGAGCGGCACGGCGGTTTAAGCCACAACACTAATGTGCCATAATCTAGTTTCGTAATAACATCTGGCAATAATGCAAAACAAATAAATCGGGCAAGCAAGCATATATACCCATGAAACCGAAACCAGGCAATTCAGTTAAACGCCTAATCGGTTAATAATTATCCTAATTTTGCATGTATTTGTATCTTTGTGATTTCGGCGCCTGATAAGTCTTTAAACAGAGTCTCTGATTTAACGATTGAACATCTTTATTTTAACTAAACAATAACCATACAGTTACCAGTTTTCGGTAAACATCAATTAAAATCACCTTGTTAGAGTTAGCTCACCTGGCCCAAAGATGTACTTATAAATTAAAATTGATTTTTTAAATTGCGAGATTGAATTGAGACACATGTCCCTATTTCACGCACACTATCTAGCTAAACTCCGTCCATGAAAAAAAGAACGGGATCTACATGAAGATAGACGTTTAGGAAATTTGTCCTCGCTAAATTTGATTATAAATAGAATTATATCGATTAAAACAATAACTCATACTAGTTTTATACGTATTTAGCATGACTAATATTGATTAAGTGGTGTAAATATTAAGAAACGTTGAATTGATGTGCCAAAAATATATTTTTTCTATAGTTGTCATCTGTTCCGGTGGTTTGTATGCCGTGGCAACGGTTGTCTGGCACATTCCTGCCAAAACTTGCATGCTTTAAATACATATAAACTAAAGTCCTAAATAACTAACTAACAAAACATCCACATTAAATGTAATTTTGTACATCATCAATTTTCGTGGTACCATAGGAAAGCTATCTGCTACTGATTAATTTATTTATTAATTAATTAAACACATAATTAAAAAAACCCAAAAAACAATAAATCTAAGAAAATAATAAATTTTTGTACAATAAATAACAAATGTAGGTACACACTGTTACAATCAATCACAATATCAAACCAGTAGGGACATAAATTACAAGCGAACTTGCCATCATAAATATACCTAGAAAGCACTTGTAACTTTCCCATTCTTTGCAACACACACATCTGTATATGGTATCATCGCTACAGCTGTCCCCCTGTCTCAGCCTTTCCCTGAGTGGCCGCAGGGCAAAGAAAATAACTCTGCTGATCTAACAATCATGTATGTCTCCTATCCTGCTGTAATTTGTCTGTGCACATGGCTTTTAGGACACACACGCGCACGCACACACACACACACACACACACACACACACACACATACACACACACATACTCTCTCTCTCTCTCTCTCTCTCTCTCACTCACTCACTCACTCACTCACTCACCGCTATGCCATAATTGCAAACGCATATAATTTATTGCTGTAAATACTTTTACATACACCATCAGATAACTGCTGTATAATAAATACAAACACAATATAACAATCATGAAATTTCACGATTGTCTAAAACTTGACAAGTCAGTTGATTTCAGAATTTCTGAATACTGGCTATGTGATGCCTGTAACAAAACGCGGGTGGATGAGCGCCGTGCATATCATGCAAAACAAAAACAAATCGAAACACATGTCCCGAAAACACCAGCATCTATTCAGGAGGTAACCAGTACAGGCACTGAGGATATAATTATCATTACCCCGCAAACTGCTACTAACACTACTGACTCACAGTCATCAGCAGCAACAACACAAGTATCAAACTTATCAATTAACATATCTCCACCCGTGTCTCTTGCATATGCATCGCCTAGCACAACTACACCAATACTGAAGTGGCCAGGCATGGGCACAGAAACACCTACTGTAAGTGACACGAGCGCAATTCCAAATACAGATCCTCTTGATATAGAGAAAAATACAAATTTGGACAATGAAGACATAATAGGAGACATTTTCTGTACATGCCTCAGAGATAATAATAAATACATGATTATGTGTGCTGACTGCAAAAAGTGGCAACACTATGAATGTACTGAGCTGCCACCATATATGCTAACAGCACTGACCAAGAATTCTAGATGCAAGTATTCATGCGCAAATTGTATGCCAATAACACTCCATATAGCTGAATACTTAGAGTGGCGGAAATTACCAGAGAAACATGACACCACTTTGATAAATGGTAACAACACAGTTACACCATCAAATGACACAGATATACACCAGAACACAATAGAACAACAGAAGATGAGCAATAATAACTCTTCTGAAAACCAGGATGATGTCACAGTTCTTACAGAACTTAATAAAACAACTCCATCAGCACAAACCCCATTGCCACCTGATCAGTTAGACCAAATGACTCTGAATAACCTTATAAAGGAAGTCAACTTATTAAGGCAAGATTATAGAATGGTCACATTACAAATTCAAGACATGCGATCAAATACACCCACAACTAATCCACAACGACAACTAAATACATACGCGAATGCAGTACATTCTAATCTAGCACCAAAACAATCACACACAAATAAAATAACCACACAACAACAAAATATGGATGTAACACAAAAGCAACCACACAACACTAAAACGACCACACAACAACAAAATAATAATGTAGCCAGGCCAATTTCAGTGCTCATGAATTATAGCACAACATCAAAACCATCTCACGACAAAGAGTTTAATGTAAACAATCATGAGAGCTACTATTCACCCAGGCACTCATCCTCCAAGGCTCCTGGTACCAATCAAACTGATAATACTTATTATAGTTTGAATAATCTTGGCCAACGGTGCCAACCACAAGGCGCTATGGTGCACACTGTTGAACATAACTACACAAGAGCTGGAAACTCTAACAATGTTGCTGGTGAGAGAAAAAATTTTCTCATCATAGGTAGCTCCATCCTTCAAAGATTAAGTGGTCAGCGCATGTCCACAAGTGGGACAAATATTAGAATAAGAACATTACGCGGTGCCAAAATCAACGATGTCACCAATGAAATTGACAAATACCTTGGTCCCGCAACTCACGATGCCATTGCGGTGCATGTCGTCAGTAACATCATCTCCAAAAGTGATACGCTGCAGATGATAAATGACTACACCACACTCATACACAAAATACAATTCATCTCACCACAAATACAAATATTTATCTCATCTCTCTTGCCACGTCCACTTAACAAACATGACCATAATCAAACACTTGATTTCAACAGCATGCTTACTCTCTCTGTCAAACTAGCAGCTACATACATTGACAATCTCAGCTCTTTTCTGACCCTAATGGGGAAATACACAGGGAGTTATTCTGGGATCACGTACACCCCAATGGTAATGGGACCATAGTGCTTTCAGAAAACATCACAAACTATCTATCTAGCACACTTAGCATATCCAGTCACCACAATCAATCCTACGTGCAACAGAGGAACCAACATGAAAACTACAATTACGACTCATATTTTCAAAAAGGGAGGTTGACTGGGAGGAGACCACAACATCAAAACCAACATACGTACACTTACACCAAGGGCAGGTACAACCAAGCCAGGACTTACAATACAACTCCGGCATACTACCATTAGTAACTGTAGATAGTTATTTTGTAAATAGATCAACCACCCAATCTAATATACCAGATGACATGTGTATAAATATTGAGAAAAATAATAATCGCTTGTACAATAGATACACAAGATTATCAGATGAATGTACAACTGCAAAAACAGTTGTCGTGGCTACCAACAATCAGTATGACTACCCTGAATCAAGTGCATGCACACTGGATGTGTGCACTAACACCATACACAAGCAGGGAAAGGGTAGATTAATAACAGATGATTCCAATGACAATTGAGTTAATGATAACATATGTAAATATTAACAATTCTAAAAATACAGACATTAATATAAATATAAATAATTATAAAAACATAGGTACTATTAATGACATGACAATTGTGTACACGAACACTGATGTCTTCACACTAGAAAAACGGAATGAATTACTTCATATAATTAAAGACAAACCATCTGATGTTATAATTATCACAGAAGTCAAACCAAAAAACTACAAAACACAACCAGCATTAGCCAATTATAATCTCAATGGATACAACATAGAAGAAGTAAATGTCACCACTACTGAAGGCAGAGGGATCCTCATGTATATACAGTCCTCCATGTCACATAGACGACTAAGCTATACCCAGAATTCCTTCCAAGAACACATAGTATGTGACATATGATCTAAAAATGAAACAGTAAGGATTGGAGTAATATACAGAAGTCCAAATTCAAATAATCACAATAATGTTGGACTCTGCAATATATTACGTACCATATGTTCTAGTAATATACACACTATTATTTTAGGTGATTTCAATCTTCCGCATATTAAATGGCCTTTAACCTCATCAACCAGTAGCTTTTCACACTCACTAGATTTCACATTTAATTTTATTGAAACAATACGCGACTGCTTTCTCCATCAACTAGTAACAATACCAACCCGTGGGCGAGGAACCGCTGCACCATCAATATTGGATTTACTCTTAACAAATAACCCAGATCTAGTGGATGATATACACATTAGTGCACCGCTAGAAAAAAGTGATCACTCTGATGAAAACCACAGTCTACCTAAGTGACAATACAAATTCTGATCATAAAAGTAAATTGTGCTATGACAAAGCTGACTATCAAGCCATGACCGAGTTCATGAACATTAACTGGGAACAATATCTGAATGGATCCGTTGATATCAATGATACATATGTGGAATAGAATCTCCCAAATGTGTTTACAAGCAGAAAATAAATATGTACCTGTTCAAAAGATTAATAACATAAAATATAAATTTCCTCTTAGCAAAACTACCAGAGCAATGATAAATAAAAAGAAGAGGATTTGGAAGAAATATCTGAATACAGGCAGTAACTCGACTTACATTGAATACTGTCGGATAAGAAACCAGGTGCGAATGGCTACCAGAAAAGCAGTAAAATTGTATGAGAAAGATATCTCCAAATGTGTAAAACAAAATCCGAAAAAATTCTGGAATTACGTCCGAAGTAAGACTAAGGTTAAGTCAGGCATCCCAGACCTACAATTACCAAGCAGCTGCACTAATGATGTCATATATATACTAAAGATGACACAGAGAAGGTTTGCTGATTATTTTAAATCAGTACTTACTACAGAACCTGAAAGCGAACCTCTATCAATCCCACCTAGAAATTATTGCAATGACCTGGATATTCATATTACTCTGGAAATGGTGAAAACTAAGCTTTCTAACCTCAAAACCTCAAAATCACCTGGTCCTGACAAAATCCATCCTCGATTATTATATGAATTACGCTATGTGCTTAGCCTCCCATTTTCCATGCTGTTCAACAAATCCTTGAGTCTTGGCAAACTGCCAGATGCATGGACAGTTGCAAACATCACAGCCATTTACAAAAAGGGGGATAAAAAGAAGCCTGATAATTACCGTCCAATTAGTTATACTTCCGTTGTTTGCAAAGTCATGGAATCGTTCATCAAGGACGCAATAATGAAGCATCTTACAAATAACAATATGCTATCAGAGAAACAATTTGGCTTCGTAAGTGGTCGGTCCACCACCTTTCAACTATTGGTGGGTCTAGAAAAATGGATGGAGACACTCGATAATAAAGGCATGGTCGATGTTGTATATTTTGACTTCATGAAGGCGTTTGATAAAGTTCCCCACAAACGTCTGCTTGAAAAATTACCTGCATACGGCATACTAGGAACACCACTAAGTTGGATAAAATCATTTCTCACGGGTAGAAAACAATATGTGGTTATCAATGGAACCCACTCTAAACCATCTGATGTAACAAGTGGTGTACCACAGGGGTCAGTCCTTGGCCCTCTGCTCTTTTTGATATATATTAATGACCTCCCGGACACAATTACCACTGGATCCAATATATTCCTATTTGCAGACGACACCAAAGTCAATATTTGATCAAACAGATTCTATTTCCTTGCAAACTGATATAGACGCTATGTGTGCCTGGACAAAAAACTCATTATTACAGCTACAGCCTGACAAGTGTAAAAGTATGTGTATTTCTACCCGCAGGACAATCCCGCACATATACACAATGGACCCAAATAACCATAGTATAGTGACTTCATCAACTGAAAAGGATATTGGGGTCGTGATTGATGAATGATTAAGTCCTGATTATCATATAAATGAAAAAATAAACAAATCTAACCAAATTATGGGACTGATTAGAAGAACATTTAGCCACATAGACAAAGAAAGCTTTAAACATCTATACAAATCCCTTGTCAGACCGCATATCGAGTATGCCAATGTAGTATGGGCACCATATTTGAATAAACACATAAATGCAGTTGAAAATGTACAGAGGCGAGCCACCAAGCTTATCCCAGGCATGCAACACCTTAGCATTCTGATGACTGTGTGGGGATATGCTTGAAATATACAAAATTTTACACAACCATTATGACATGCCAACATCCAAATTTATCCAACTTTATGATGAAAGCAGTGTTACGCGGGGTCATAGCATGAAAATCAAGAAAATCAGAGCTAGATTAAATCTAAGAAAATTTTCTTTTCCGCTACGGTGCACAGACAATTGGAACAGTCTAGATGAAAACATTGTCACTGCACCATCCATCAATACATTAAATAACAGACTTGATAAACTATGGAAAGACCATCCACTGCATTTCAATTTTGAATCTGTAGCAGACTTCAACACTGTTTATGACATAGAAGTAGACCTGACGTTAGAGGCTTGCTAAAGGCCTACATACAGTCAGTAGAATTTCATGTTTCATGTTTTACATGTGTCGGAATATCATTTTGAAACTGCAAAGTTTCTGAATTCCCAGAATCTAATTTTCTATGACCAGTAAGATCGCCCAGTCAAATTAGTCTCAAAATATTAAACAGAATATTTATCAGATTGTATATTCACCAACGTGATACAATTTGTGACAAATTTTTTAGACCTTATGTCAGACTTATGTTGTTAATTTCATTGTGACATTGGATACTCGAGTGAGAAATGGAGGCAATATTAACCCCTTTATGATGAAACCAGCCAGTGCCGGCCTCTACAGTGGTCTGATTATCCATTTGCAGACCAAGAGAAAACTATTTTTGAAAATTTACCACTGAAATGACTGGCTCGATAATCAAGCCAGTCATTCCTGTGTTCAATTTTTAAAAAATGGTCTTCTCTTTGCTTGTAAATGGACATTAAATATGCAAAATTTTAATTTTCTAGATCAAATTTAACCATTAAATGATTAATTAAGTGTATCTTATGTTTCAGCGTCATGGTCAAGCGATGTTTCATCACAAGCAGAATGCAATGAGCTGATTAAATCCACTGCTGAGTTCCATGAGACCCTTACCCATTCCAGCTTATCCAGCACTCAGGTCTCCCCCAGTGATGGTCAGTACGCCAAAGTGTCCATGGAATCAGTTAAGCGGATCACAGCTATAGAGTTCCAGCTTGAAAGAATATCACCTGAATCACAAGTAAACTTCGAAGCCATTGGTTAGGTGTAAATCAATCAAAGGGAGATAACTCGTGACTGATCTGGTTAGGTAAAAACTCAGTAATTAGTCATATTCACGGATTCTACAGATTCCCCGATAATACAATGAAAGGTGGTGGGCCAGACATTGGTGGAAACTCCAAGAACAGAACATGGCTTATTCATTATTTCCAGTATTTGACTGGTGAGTTATGTGTGAGATTCTAAGTTTCTTCTTGAGCACATAATCATTTTTGTATTTGACTGACATTCCACTCATAATTATTTTAACCCTTTAACCCTCAAATTTGTTCCAGAAAATTTCAAGTTTCTCATAGAAAATGTCAATTTGCAGACAGAGACCATTTTTGAAAATTTACCGTGAATGACTGGCTCTGTTATCAAGTCAGCCATTCTAGTGGTAAATTTTCAAAAACAGTGTTCTCTTGATACGCAAAAAGACATTTTCCATGACCATTGCAGAAGCCGTTTTTGGTAAAAACATGGTTAAGTTAGTTAACTGCCAAAGCAGCAGGAGTGTTACTATGTAATATTTTTCACTGAAACTGGGCTCATTTCAGTCATGTAGTTCTTGGCAAGTAATGTAAAATAGTTACTCAATGGTAAAAAAAGTCTTGAAATAAAACAATTGGTCATTTATATCGATTAGTCACATGATCAGAGCACATGGAATTTTTTCTTCTGTTGGTACATTAATATTTACAGAATTCCCATCATTTGGCAACATGAAAATTTCTATCTAATTTGATCCATTTGGTTCCAGCCTTTAAAGTGTAGATTTCGGCTACCAAGAGTAATAGTTATTTTAGGTAAATAAACCTCCTCTACTCGAAAATTGTATTAGTTAATAATATAAATGGCGTATTAAAAAAATATTGGCAAATTATCATTAATTTCCGAGGATTGCTGAACAAAAACCCTGATTTCTGGTAAGCGGGAAATCCCTTGTACTTGTGACGTCACAAGTGGAACCGGTGAAAAAAGTAGAAACGCCGTCGTTTCCCGATAGACTGCTCGGTCTCAGGCGTGACAGATTTGTATGGAAATTGGGAATATGATATTTGGGTGTCGATTGGGGCTAATAAGTGTATAGAATTAAAATATTGAACAATATTGCATCTGAAGCGGAGAATGTAATACACATTTTCGGATGATCGCTTAGCGAGGCGCTCAAAGGCAATTAGCGGGTACTCGGGTACTGGTATGTAAGAATTGGTTCCGCACGATGTTTATTTGTTTTTGTGAAAATTTTGTTTGTAAACACTAGAGCTGGGCGGTCTGACGGTAGTACCGTGAGGACCACGGTATACCGTGAACCGATACCGTGACCGTTGACATTTCCAAATACCGTGACTACCATCCATAATGTTTGAGCAATATTTGAGAAATATATTCATAAAATCTGACTTGACCAAGGGTAAATAAGTGCTAATAGTGCCAAAAATACAGGCATCCCTAACTATTAGCCGAGTTCAGGTGAAAGGGTTGTTGTAAAAACAAACGTCAAGACGTCAATTACAAAATAATGGCAGGCAGAATTGTATGTCAATCAAGTCTCACGGTAAAATTGCTTTATTTAAAACATCCAAACTCATTCTCTGGCCGTCCGCCGGTAGTAATTACACTATAATATATTCCCTATTCCCGTTTCTATTATTTGTAATTTATTACTCCAAGCATTTTGTCACCGAACAAACACGCTAGAATAACAAAATAACATACAAACTGCGTGCTATTCAAACACAACAGCGATCTCGCAAAGACGTATCTGATTGGTTGTTTATGAACTAGACCGTGGGAAAATACATTACTATACTGAATTTATCAATGAAAATTTACTAAAACGTAGTATTTGCTCGCGCCGTTTTGATCACATGCTAATTTATTAACAACGAGCAGCGTTGAAGTCGTTATTTTTTATTTTTCTGGCTTGTTTTAAGAAATTTCTTTACGGATTAAATCCAGTTTAAGTAACGACACCTAAAAATTATAGTGTTTTAGTTTTTGTAATTCATTTTTCAACTGGCTACACGTCGGAAGTTCGCGGAAATAGCTTTTTACACGCATTGCTCACGTGAAGCATGGCGAGTAACGAGTCTGCACATCGGGTACTCAGTAATTATCAGAAGCTTTGGAATCGGCTATATTCAATGTCACGTTATATGTATGTGTATAGGCCTGTTTTCGCGAGTAACAGAATATACGACTCCAACAGAAATAAAAGCGTATAGCACTTGCCCCGTTTAAATACTCGCGGATTTTGTCTGGACTCTGTTTATCAAAGCGCTCGACTGCCAAAATAAAATTTACCGTTTGCTGGTCGCACGCATTAATAGCAAGAACAATCCAGATTGAAAATAGTGCACCCCAATGTCTCAAACAGCGGGTTATAGTTGGCGAGTCGACCAAACCCGTTGACCGATATTCCCGTGAATGATATTACGTCAATAAAAATAGTGACCTAATAAAATCGTGAAACTAAACAGTCGCAATAGCCATGTTTTTCTTCTCTAAATCAGGAAGCCGATTTATTTATTTTACCTATATTTACCGTTGATTTGGAGATGGAAGTGAAAAGGAAATGGAAAAAATTGTTCTAATTTCGTGGCATGCCTCAAGCTCAGATGACGGTATACCGTGGTACCGCGGTGTTTTTTCATGGTACCGGTACCATCATGTAAATATCAATACCACCCAGCTCTAGTAAACACGCATTTATCAGTTTTTAGAAAGTCAAAATGAAGAAATACTGTGTATCGTAGAGCACTAAAAGTCACATTGGACGGAATATACCAATTAATTCTTTTGATAGTTCAACGATTGGAGTACACCTGAAAAGCTGGCTTGTAGCGATGAGCAGGTGATTGACGAGCCATGACTGAGTCAGTGCAGGACAATGTGGGGAAAGAAATGGAGATACTTTACACTCAGAGACCTGTGTCAATTCACTTTCAAGTTATAAAGGTATAATCATAAATTTACTATTTACATATTGTAATTGTTCAAACAATTCGTTTTATTTTATTAATCCTATTAGAAGGTAATTAATTGAATTACTAAAACACCCGTTTTGTAACACAACAAAAATACTAAGCCACTCAATTCACTGTTTGCTATAAGTCACCTGACTTAGATATCTCAGAAAATTTTAACCTATTCATTCCCATGGTGTGGGTTCCCTTGAAACAAGGTTAGCAGAGATACATCCCTCCATTGGGTAGTCTTGATAGTATCCCTCTTTAACTCTAAAGCAGTCATTGCTCTAGGGAACCGGTTCCTCTATTCCTATAGAGAACATATAAACGAGTCTGTGAGCATGCACACTTATGCTACTATGCATGCGACCGACTCCAAGCCTTCATTAATTAATTTTCTGTATTACAGGAAACACATAACTTTTATCTCAACAAATCCTATTCATTCCATAATCTTGTGGAGCTACATCCACATTTGATTTTCATGAATACCACAGTGCAAGCGGTCTTTGTTGAATAAGTCATAGTACTTATGTAAAATGTTTATAATTTACGTGAATATGAACAGAAAGTTCGTTGTGACCAAGTTGAAAGAAAATGGCGCCAGCTTCACATTACAAGCCAGGTGAAGTCAATAACTCTGATCCTATTTTAGCCACGAGGCTCCGTTCCTACGAAAGGTATACTATATACCGGTTTGGAACATCTCCTACGAAAGGTATCCTACATAACATATGTAACATACCGGTTGGGAAGTTAGTGGATCAATTAAGAGTTTTGACTAGGTACGTATTTCCGAACGTCATTCTTTCCTACATAAGGTATACTACATACCGGTTTGGATCGAATCCTACATAAGGTATCCTACATAACTATGTAATATACCGGTTGGGAAGTTATTGGATCTATTAAGAATGTGACAGTGGTGCAAACAGGCGTGGTGGACCGGATGAACACCACAAGGATAAACCACGATCATCCCCTGAAGAAAAGCGAGTGGTCCTTCTAAGGACCGTTACTAACCAACTAACATGAAACTCGCAATTACTTCATGATGATCAGTCATGTCAGTCGTATTACAATAAAGACGAGACCATCGTGTTAATTCGCGATTCAGTGTTCGCTTTCAATTGGCGGCGTTTTTGCAGGCTAATTTAACATTACTAGCAATGGGCCGTGAAACCTTTTTACCTTTTATTTAATATCTTATAAAAATTACTCGAGATTTTATGTTTTCTAATACCTGGCGGTGTTATTCGACGCAAGTATTTTTTATGCCCGTAATTTCATGAAAAATGTAAACATTGCGTTGCTATGGGATATCCTCTTTAGTGTGTCATAAATTGGCAAATGTTGGACGATCTCGGAATGCCCGGATGTTCAAAATTACGATACTGATTTGAATCCTCGTAATCATATAACCCTCTTGTTAGATAGGCTATTAAGCCCGTGCCAGATTATCAGGTTCACTTGATTTGTAAATCTAGCGAGAAACTTGCGTTCACTTGATTTCTAAATCTGGCGTTAAAATTTATCATATATATTACTGGTTATATTGTAATGTGAGTGACCAACATAAAATGATCTAAAACGTAATGCAATGTTCTAGAAAAATTGCATGAACGCCCGATAATTAAACTGGGTAGCCCGCATCTAATGTTAGCGAGCCAGCCAGTGGCAAAGTAAATCTCCGTTTGGAGGCGCTGACGAAAAGCGTAGATCTCATTGCCGAATTTCCGATTCCAGGATAACTATATCCGAGTACTCGCTTAAGATACTTCATTAAAATTTGCTTTAACCTGATCTGGTCAGATAATATCACGTGATTTATATATCATGTGATTATCACGTGCTTCTGATTTATATATTATAAAGACGACATTTATGTCAAGTAAGGATTAATTTTGATGGAAAAAACAATCTTTATTAAAGGATACGCAATATTTAGGCTGTTCAATTTAATAATTTCACTTCTGCGAATGATGTTTTGAGGTACACATTAAGCATAGCCGCGAGGTGACAAGATTTGTGAAGGGTTTTTTCATGGTATCTTCAGACGTTAAGATGTTTAAAAATTCAGAGGAAAATTAGTTTTATCCTTGTAGATAGTGCGCGTAAATTTTTTAGAACATGTAAATTGAGCATAAATGTGCGACCTATTTATGGATTTATAAGTAAATACGCCACTCCCATGCTGGTACGCATTCAGATTCAACTTATTTCAGTTGCAACTTATGACTAATAACTTCGAGAGTTAAATGGTTAATATTTTGATAGTTAACGCTACAAACTTTGATGACCAAGTTTTCCTATATCAGAGATGTGTGTTGATCTCAGTGTTTTAGTAGCAAGCATAGCCTTTGGATCAGGAAAGTTCTTGACTATCAGCCACTTTGATTAGCCCTAAGATGGGGTTTTTCCCTACTTAATGTATAATCTAATCTCTCATCATTTTGGAAATTCTTTCTGCGGGTACTTAACTTGGGTGAAATTGGATATATAGAGCACGTACCCAGGCTATGATGGATCATTCTATCGGCTCTCAAATCTCAATCGATTAATTCTTATAGTCAAATATAACATTCTGCTTGCAAATGGACTATTACTCGTGGAAATCATCTGAAAGTCTACCAGAAGAGGGGGAGAACTAACCTAGTTAGAAAAATTTTCTCTCTAAGGGGTGTGTAAACTGTGAAATGTTTGTCTGAACATGTTGTTTCCACACCATCTCTTAAAACAGTCGAAAATGGTTTAGGTAGGCTTGGCATAGTCAAGGCAATGCATGACTACACCGTACACGCAACCCATGACCAGAAGTGATGGCACAGGCATGGAGATAAATGAAGAAGAGATGACCATACAGCCTAATTGTCCTGTGCTCAGTATTATTACCTAGATTATAACTCTCAATTTTTATGGTATAGCAACTGATTATAATTAAACTTCTGGTTTAGGTATGCCAAATCAATTCACTTCTGTTGTTTTGCTGGTATTGTTTGTTTCTAAATCACTTGACAATTTAAATGCCCTATTTCAGGGGCTCTTATTTTTAATTCTTTGATTCTTTATTAGTTGCTCTTAGTGCAATGGCTGAACCATCCAATTATCCTCATCCTTCGAAACCCTGTGTACACCCAACTCTTCGCATTTATCTTCTAGGAATGATTTTTTTTTCTTATGATCCTAGCAGTGCTTTTGTCGTTTTGATTTCACTAGATTTCATTTTGCTCCTGAATCTTCTCATGTATTACTCTCTTCCTATCAGCCTCCATCTTTCGACCTGTTCTCTCAAAAAAATTGGAATCAATCATCTTTCGATTCTCCTAATATCAATCTGCAAATAGGTGCGTCAGACTTTATTATTTTAATTGTGAATAGTGGTTTGCTATCTTTTAGTATCATACCTGGCCTGATTTATTTTTAACATAGTTTTTCAGTCTTTCTTTTCTATCAGTAGGATCCCTTGTCATGATGAAGCATATCTATGGGTGAATGTAAGCTTGTCACAATAACAAAATCTTTTTTGTCTTATCAAGATTTACGCCGCTCCTTTCTCGAGTTCAGTAGAAATTTTGATCTTTTTATTTGTCTAGGGATATAAACGAAATCTAGGATTTCTTTTTTCACGAGAGAGTTGATACTTACCTCCCTAATACTTTTGATATTGCTAAATATTGGCGTTCACTCAATAAACACTCAGAATAAAAACAGTTAAGTGCCCCTACTGGGCAGGTAGACAGAGGGTAGTCCGGCGGATGCCAGCCCCACCACCGCGCATGCGCCGACTACTACTTCCTCTGACTAATTTATTGGCTGACACACATGCAACTATTAAGAGCCTGAAGACCGAGCCTCTGTGGGGTGGAGAGGCCGGGTCCGTATCTAGGGAGGTAAGTATCAACTCTCTCGTGAAAAAAGAAATCCTAGATTTCGTTTATTTCACATCAAGAGTATACTTACCTCCCTAATACTTTTGATATTGCCAGAATTCGACAGGGAATTCGGCGGGAGGGAGGCGAGGTCAAAAGACCAGCTCTTCCCTACACGCTTTCACGCGTTCAAGGCACTTAAACGTCTGAAACTGTGTGAAACACAGTCAGGATTTGATGAACATCGGCTAACACCAACCGATGGATGAGATGACCGAATGTCATATGCGCTTCCCCCCCCCCCCCCCCTCCTTCCTGGGAGGAAGACTAGAATGACCTCAATGTCCCATACGCTCTCTACGTACCAGTGCCAGGTACTATAGGACAGAGACGAAAAGGCTCCATTTTCGTATACTCTCAATGATGAACCACATCAAAACACAAACCATCACCATATTAATAACAAAAAGTAACGTGACAATACAATCAATAATGAACAACACATGAACAAGACTGACCTTGTTGAACTTGGCAGCTGTCATCCTCTTCCCCATGGAGAAGACCAATGCAGTCCCAAAAAGTGGTTGTTTCCATCAATTAATTGTGAAGTATATAAGCAATGAGGAAACCCTCCTCAAAAACATATAAGCGATTATTTTTTCAAAATCGACAAGGCGAGAGGATTCGAGGTGTCACGGAGATAATGGTCTGTAAAACTTGACTCACAGTGCCACTGAGCCACGGACATAATGTCATCCACAGGAACCCCATTAAATAGGGCAGTGGAAGTTACTACGCCGCGGACACTGTGAGCCTTGGCTATGTCAACCTGCTTACCCGTGGCAGATTTGTGACAAAATTGGATACACTCTACAATCCACCTGGAAATGGTGTCCTTAGACGCCCTGCCATGGGGTTCAATATATGACAACCATAATGCTGACTGATCGGTCCGCCACTCCGAAGTACACTGTTTGTACCGAAGTAGCGCCTGAACGGGACACCATGCTTTAGAATTAGGATCATATCTAATTAAAGCAGGCAAAAAAATAGGTTGACCTGGATATTTCAAAGACTGATTCTTAGCTAAGAAATTAATCCTAGGTAGTAACTTAAGGCCTTTCCCTGTAACCACAAAACGGTCATCCTCGGCTGATAAGGCATGAATCTCACTCCTACGCCTAGCCGAGGCCGCAGCAATTAAAAACACAGTTCTAAGAGTTAACATTTTCATAGAAATGGAACTAAGTGGTTCAAAAGGCTTATCACCTAGTACCTGAAGCATTAGCGATAAACTCCAAGAAGGAATCACAGGGGGATTCCTTGGTCTTAGATTGCCCATGCCTTTAATTAATACATTTAATGTACTTAATTCATCACTTCCCCTCTTAGCCAAGCAAGGAATAACAGTCATTAAAGCTGACTTATAACCAACAATAGAGTTAGTCTTGAGGCTATATGCATCATACAGGTGACAGAGGAAATCCGCTACTACCTGAATAGATGAATCCATTGGATTAATACATCTTTTTGAGCACCACTCTGCAAATCTGTTGATTTTATAGTTATATGCTCTGGAGGTTGACCCCCCTTCTGGCTTTGGCCATAAACATGGCTGCTTGCTCAGAAAAGCCCTCCTTAATTCTAGATTCCTTGACAACATCCACGCAGTCAATCTGAACATTGACGGATTGTTGTGAAGGGCCTTGCCCTGGAAGATAATGTCGTCCATCAGAGGTAGAGGAACCGGATTGCAGACCAGACGGTCCAGCAGATCCGTATACCATGATCGGCTTGGCCAATCCGGGGTGATCAGAAGCACTTGGCATTCCTCCTGTCTGATTTTCTGAAGAATTTTTGGAATCAGGATTGCTGGGGGGAATGCGTATGCATACATTCTCCCCCAGCTGATAGCTAACGCATCTGTTGCGAAAGCGCTTGGATCTGGAATCGGAGAGACGTACGTCGTCATCTTCGCACTCTTCTTCGTTGCGAACAAATCGATGTTGGGTTTCCCCCAATGGTCGAACAGACGATCCGCCACACATTGATTTAGTTGCCATTCCGTCGGTAAAACACTCATCCTTCGGCTCAATGAGTCTGCTAGCAGATTCAACCTTCCCGGAATATGAACTGCTTTCAAGGTAATCCTGTGATCCAGGCACCAACAAAGCAGTCTCCATGTCATCATACAGAGACTGGGCGACTTCGTTCCGCCCTGGCGGTTAAGGTAAGTCACAACTGTTGAGTTGTCTGAACGAATAAGAACAATCTTGCCCTGAACTTTCTGTAAGAAATGTTCCAGGCCCAGGACTACTGCTCTTAGCTCCAGTAGATTGATATGTTCCCTTGACTGTTCCAGGTTCCAAAGCCCTGATATCGTGGATTCTTCCAGGCAAGCTCCCCAGCCCTCCATCGATGCATCTGTATACACAGTCACCTGAGGGTGGGGAGGGGTTAGCATAACCCCCACCAAGAGATTCTCCGTGTTCAACCACCATTGCAGGTGGTGAATCAGAGGCGCCAACACTGACACGTTCGAGTCCAGCGAACGTGTACTCTGGGTCCATTGTGTCATGAGAAATAACTGGATCGGCCGCCTGCGTAAGGCGGCCTGAGGAATGACTGGTTCCAATGAAACCATCAACCCCAGCATTCTCAAGTAAACCCGTGCCAGGACATGACGGCTGTCGCACACTGACTGAATTACTGAGATGAGTTTCTGAACTCTCTCCTGAGTAGGATAAACATATCCTATCTCTAGATCGAAGAACATCCCCAGGTAAACAAACTTCTGGGATGGAGTCAGCTCTGATTTTTGGAAATTGATTATCCAGCCCAAGTCTGTGAGAGTCTTCAAAACAATCTCCAGATTGGCCGATAAACTTTCCTGGGTGTGTGCTTTTAACAGCCAGTCGTCTATGTACGTGTGGACTGCTATGCTTCTCCTGTGGAGGTATGCGGTGATCGCAAGAACCACACGGGTGAAAACCCGAGGAGCCGTGGAAATTCCGAAGGGTAATACCCTGAATTCCCACTGTCTGCCCTGGAATGCAAGCCTCAGGAAGCGATGTAGACTCCTCGCTATGGGGATGTGGAAATAAGCATCCTTTAAATCTATTGAAGCTGTCCACATTCCCCTCTCTAACCCCGCCAACACCGAGCGCACAGCCTCCATCTTGAAACTGGGCGTCTCTATGAACTTGTTCAACGGCTTGAGGTTGAGAATTGGTCTCCACCCTCCGGTGTTTTTTGTTACTAAGAACACGGTTGAATAGAAGCCCGGACACTTTTGTGCCGGCTGAATAGCTCCTTTTTGTATGAGGGAATCTATTTCCTCCTCGATACACAACCTTTGATCTGGATCTCTCGGACTTGGAGTCCAGATTGGCACTAGAGACAGTCGCGACGGCGGGCCTGTCATCCAATCGGGATGATACCCGACTGAAAGCCATCGCAAGACTAAACGGTCCTGAGTCAACCGTTCCCACTCTTGCATGTGGTTGGCCAAACGGCCTCCCACCGGTCCACCTAGGGAGAGAGGTGGACATAAGGAGTGCAAGAGTGGCACTGTCTCGTTCGCCAGAAACACCGGAGTGGTTCTCACCGCGGTAACCGTCCCATCAGGCACGATTACCACGACCAGATCCTCGTGCGCCACGTCCAGCACCGTGCGCACCTCGGTGCGCGGGTGGCTACCTGGCTGACTGCGCCTGAGGAGCCTGCTGCGCCCCCCTCGCTGCTGGCCGAATCGCACACGGCCTAGGCCGACGCTGCGCTGGTGGTTGGCCTCTGACCTGGCCACCTCCACCTCGAGCCTGCAGGGGACGATACGCAGGTGGTGCGGCGCGAACGCTCGCATGGCGGAGCACTTCAAATTGCTCACGCAGCGCCCTCTGGTTGTTGACCAGAGTAACCATCTCCTGGAGGTGCCTGCATCCCTCACCTCCAAAGAGACCAGGACCTGTCATAGGCGTATGCAGTAGCCTATTATACAGGTCCTGGGATGGGCACAAATTGTCCAAGGCAAATGTGCGCCGCGCCAGGACACTCCTGGTCACCGCCCGCGTCATACAGTCCAAAGCCAGGTTGATACCATCCTGGATGGCTCTCTGGACTGTAACCGGGCTCGGCTGGCGCGATGCGGACGCCGTTACTACCCCTTGTAACAGCTGTGAGACGTGGGAGAGAGCGGCAATCAAAGCCCTCCCACTCTCCTCCGCATCGCGCAACGCGGCATTAGCCAAATGCAACGCGTTCGAACACAAGACTCCCGTGTCAGAACGGGAGCCTGGCCGCGCATCTTCCCCCAAAGCCGCGCGGTCATCCACGCTGGGCTTGGGTACCACACCATACCTCTGGTAGTCCAGGGGCACGATGCGGCAGCACCTTGCTACCTCGCGAGGGCCTTCGCGAGACGCCCATTCGCCTTAATGGACGTCTCCGCCACCTCGAACATGTCAACGACATGCTCCGCCAGCGGCAGAGATGGCATGGCGCTAGCAGTGGCCTTACCAGCTAACCACGGCCGGTGGTGTCGCTGGCTAGCCGACTGCTCCACGGGCAGATCTGGCCTAACACTTACCAGCCACTGGCAAGCGTCTGACCAATCCTCTTCCGTGGCTAGCTGCGAGCGCTCAACAAGACGGGGGCCTTCGTCTTCCTCCTGAGCGCCAGCAGCAGAGCTTGACGGCGGATATGCTGATACCGCCGGCAAGCCAGACAACACATGCGGGCCTGAAAGAACAGGCATGTTCAATTGACTGGCTTGACCAGGAGCAGGCGCCGTGGTAGAGTGCGGGGCAACTACCGCCCCACCACGGCCCCGGCCAGCACCAGCGATACTCTCGGCAAGCCGAGGTATGCGGTAAAGCTGACCTTCAGCATCCACCAGGGCCACCTTCTGCGCCGTGAACTCTACTCCTGCGTGAGTAGAGCCATGGAACATGTCGCCTGTATTCCCCGCGAGGGGTGTACAGACGTCATACTCCATGGTCACATCTCCAGAAGGTGACCCTAACAGGAAATCCTCTTCCTCCTCCTGGCCAGAAAGATTAGACTCCGGGTCAGCAAAGAGAGCTAACCCGGACTTGCCAGGAAAGGTGCCATAGGAGGTACTGGCACCCGCGGCGTGCGGATACCCCTGGACTGATAAGCAGCCCGCGGGTTCCAGCGACAGCCGTCCACGACCCCTCGGCGCGGCGCCAAGTCTGCTGCCAGGGTCGTGGATCGCCCCCATCAACGGGGCCACCTCTGAATCATCGAACAACGGAACTGGCCTATGGAAAGGAGATTCAGAGGCGGGGATTTCCTGCCCGGAAGCAGACGCCGAGGACGACAAAGGATTTGGTCCAGGAAGCATGCCACGTAGCAACTCTGGAACCAAATCCTTTATCGTCCTCTTCATCTCCCAACATTTCGGTCCGGAAGGCCTCCATGTCCACCGCGGACGAGACCTTCCTCTTACCCTTCTTACCAAGACCCTCTCTTCATCTTCCTCTCCTCCTCCACTACCTTGTCCTTAGCCTGCAACGACAAAAAGTCAGACATTAAGTCGCCCCCCCCCCCCCCCAATGCTTGCATACATCACACTTAAGCAATGGTCCACAGGGACTGCAACCAAAGCAAAGGTGAGGCACGAAACGATCCTTCAAAAACCGACCACAGGGCGGACAACCAGGTCTCTGAAACAGGACAAAGGACGAGGACAATGAGTAATTTTGTTAAGGTTAGAAACTCAAAACCAAAATAAAAGAGAGGGAAAAGATCATAAAGATCAATAATTGAGCAAAACCAGCTTTGGTCAAAACATTAAATATTAATAATAGCAAGGCTGATTATGACGTCATGACCCCATGACAGAAATAAATCGATCCGACCCAATAACAAGGTGTGCGGACGAATTGTATACATAACCAGAACATGTCAGAATGGTTAATCACACTACACAACCATCAGATACTACAACGATAACCATGGCAATAACAGTTAATTTTGTTTACATAATTAACTCCACCTCATATCATTACTTAGATACCTGATACCTTGAATAAACAAACCATCCAACGTGATGAACTGGAGCACTCCACCAACTGCACGCCTCTTAACTCTCTCCACCTCATAGGGGAAGGAATTGGATCAAGAGGGCAAAGTGAGAAGACCTTTATACTAGGCCTCCGACTCACTGGACATAAAATCTTGGTTAGATAACCTAACAGTATTAGTAGGAAATGGAACCTTGGTGGAGAGAAACCAAACCTCAGATGCTGTGATGTCCATTACATATCCTCACACAGACCTGTGGACATAAACACAGAGAGAGATTAGTCTTACATAGCACCCTGTTGAAATAAAACAACTAAACCAGGGGCTTATCACGGTAAACGCGAGTCCCGGAAACACATTACACCGGGGAAAAACTCGCTAGAATATATTAGAAATCACCTGATATAGAGATCCGGCGCCCTCCTCTGGCGAAACCACTTTCTCTGACATCTTCAGGGTGAATACAATCTAATACAAATCACTCTCAAAGCTTATTAAGTCGCGTTGAACACTTGAAAAGTTTACAAAGCATAAAACATGTGTCTCTCTGCCAATAAATTAGCAAAGAGGTAGTAGTAGTCGGCGCATGCACGGTGGTGGGGCTGGCATCCGCCGGACTACCCTCTGTCTACCTGCCCAGTAGGGGCACCTAACTGTTTTTATTCTGAGTGTTTATTGAGTGAACGCCAATATTTAGCAATATCAAAAGTATTAGGGAGGTAAGTATACTCTTGATGTGAAATGTCTATTACTATTATTTTCATATGGAGATGTCGTCTCAGCCTTATCTATTCAAGCCTATTTTTTATTCTTCTAAATTCTAACTTTCCCAGGCATTATTAAATAAATTCTTCAAGGGGGCCTAACCAAGATGATTGGATTATTGCCTTAGCATGGATTGTGGAATATGGTTTTTTCCTTTCACCCTTCTGTGTAGTTTCAGTCCTTTGTCCTTATCCATCGTTGATCTGGTCACAGGTTTGATGGACTTCTTTCCTGTTTAATCATCTGATAAAGATATTAACAATTGGGCTCATATCATACTAGCTTTGTTTTAAAATTAGATTTGTAAAATAAGTTTCTGCAGGTTTATTCTGGTCCTAGCTGTCATGCTTAAGCGCTTCTATATAATCTTTACTCTATCAGGGGTGGGGATGGGTATAGCTAGCCTCATGCATGTCTTAGGTAGCAGATTTCCTACATATAAGGTACAATCAATGTAGTCATTGAATCCCCCTTTTTTCTATCAAACCATGTTGGTCTCTTTTGACATTAGTCCTGCTTCTGTTCCTGATCAATAATTTTCTGCTCTTTTCAAGAAGGATGCAGTGGAGGAATGGCAGAATCCAAAGACTTTAAGGATTATGAGGTGCTGGCAGATCATCTTTTATAGGGTCTCGGCTCTTATCTTCAACTCATATATTTATCCTTTTCTGACAACTTCCAAAAAATTTACACTTCATGATTTAATACTAATTCTGTTGTATATTTTGGAATTATTTTGTCTGGAACCCATGGCTGCTTTGATACTGTTTGAGACAAAAATTACTTAGTCAATCGTTTTATAATATTCAACTCTTTTCCTGATATGTTGTCTCAGAAATGGAGTTCATCGATGAAAGGAATAATATGGACATGGAGTGAGTTTGCCTAGTCATCACTGGTCTCGTCAAGGATAAGGGACAGTGTTTTCTGATATTTCTATACATACAGAATTGATCCTAACTGGATCTGGGTTCTTTTAATTACATCATGGCTAGTCTGGGATTCCTCTGGCTTGGAAGGTTCCTTAATTGTGTTAAAATTTGGTCAAGTCTGGTAATTCAGAATTTTGTCCCTCACCACGACCGCATACACTGCATTTTCATTCGCTGGGTGTCATCGGTACCAATTCACCAGTTTATCCATCTGCAGGTCCAGTTTGATGTCTTGTTCTTACGTGTTTGGGGGAGGGGATCGCTATAGAATTTCCTCTCGTTCTTGTGTCTATGGAATCAGATAAAGTAGTCTTACTACTCTCTTCCTTTTCAGGGACTAGAACAGGAACTAATACTCTAGTATTCCTCTTCAATACTCTGGAATATTGGAGAATGAAGAGATATTGTCTCTCACAAGCACCTATCTGCTCATGCAGTCATTTCTATAGTAGTGACTTTCATCAACAAGCAGGGCAGTTGAGGTTATCATATTTTGTCTGGAGTCTTGGTCTTCCTCCTGCGGTGGAGATGTCAAGAAAACTTTCAGCAGCTCACATTCCAGGTAGAATGATTTTCCTTGTAGCTCATTTATTACATCCCACTAAGTTTCTACTCAGTATAGTGTCCAGATCTGATGTTCATATTCTTCCTCCAGGCTAGGCTCTGGCGGTAGATGCTCTGGCCCAGTCATAGACTTCACATTTTGTTTAAATATCTTCAATTTAACTTTCTAGTGCCAATTGTATTTAAGAACTTTTGTCAGCGGTTTCTAGTACAATTGTCTTTAAGAACTTTTGTCAGCAGAATGTATTATCCCTTTAATCACTCCTGCTTGGCCCAATGAGAGTTATTCAGTGGATCTCGTAGTCCTCTTTGTGGAAATCCAAAGCGTCTTACCAATTTTGCTGATTTTCTATCTCGTTTAACAGCAGATTTCAGTTCATCATTCCACAGATCTTCAGTATGTATATATGGTATTTTCCAAGAGACCTGTTTTTCATAAATTGATTTTTTTGTCTGAACTTTAGTATTCTTAATCAATTCAAACTATCTGTTACATGAGAATTTACCAGAGTATATTTAAGGTTTTCAAATGGTTGTTAGAACAACACATTATCTCGCCCAATTCTGCATCCCATCATCAAGTCATAGATTCATGGGATATTTTTTGATGATTTAAATCTGTAAGCTGGGGTGGTGTTATCGTTTTCACTAGCATCTATCCTTTATTTTCTAGAAGCTGGTTTGAGAGTTATTAAGTATTTACATCATTTATCCATGGTACCGGTATTTTTAGGGTATAGCACAAAGGCAAATACCTATAATAAATTCTTCTATTAATTCATTCCTGGGTCCATCTGTTTAATTGTATAACTCTGAAATCATTTTTTTTGTGCTAGCGGCCGTGTTTGTTAGATGGCATTTTGATATTCATATTCTTTTTGTGAATGGTCTTTTCTAGGTGGTAGGAGATCTGGCCTCATTCTTTGCCCTTGAAGAGATCTTATATATATAAAACCTAATTAATTGTTTTCAATCCTTTCCGAAAACTATGCCCAATTTAAAAGATCTTTTTGAAACACCGTTCAGGTTACTTATGCAAATTTGTTTAGTAAGCGCACATCTCATCAACTGGATTACAGACACCATTAATCGACACTAGAATGTATCTCCAGGAGACACTCAGTAAGTGTTAAGGCACACAATGTTCGTGGTATGGCCTTCTCCTTCGCATTCTATGCAGATCTACCATTCAGATTACTTATGCGAATTTGTTTAGTAAGCACGCATCTCATCAACTGGATTACAGACACCATTAATTGACACTAGAATGTATCTCCAGGAGACACTCAGTTTGTGTTAAGGGACACGATGTTCGTGGTATGGCCTTCTCCTTCGCATTCTATGCAGATCTATTAGTGGACGACATTATGTAAGTTGCAGTATAAATGTCAGATTCTACATTATTTTTATCTGAAAGATCAGATTCAATTCACAATCTGACATTTCTCATTTTGCCACTCAAACCTAGGCTCAATTGCCTAGATTCTTTAGTCAGCCGTCTTCTTCACCATCTCACGGCTGTTTTTAAATTCTCTTTGCTGAGATTTTCTAATTATCATTATATTATTGTATTTTATTTAGAACATTTGTTTGTTCGTGCTCTTTCAGCACTTCAGCAACTTAGTTGGTTTTAGTATTTTTGGTGATTAACCTTTCATTCCTGATTTACAATTTACCAACCCACCTAGTATTTGGGCTCTGACCAATTCTATGTTTTAGCAAACAGTGAATTGAGTGGCTTAGTATTTGTGTTGTTACAAAACGACCCAGACGTATATATACTGGTCTGGCGTTTTGTTAGCTTACTAAAATACTTACCACTCAATTCACTGTGGCCCACCTCGGCCACCCCGTGTCGTTAAATTGCAAATCATTATTAAAAATTTGTGGAATTAATTAATGACGGCTTGGACTCGGTCGCATGCATAGTAGCATAAGTGTGCATGCTCACAGACTCGTTTATATGTTCTCTATAGGAATAGAGGAACCGGTTCCCTAGAGCAATGACTGCTTTAGAGTTAAAGAGAGATACTATCAAGACTACCCGATGGAGGGATGTATCTCTGCTAACCTTGTTTCAAGGGAACCCACACCATGGGAATGAATAGGTTAAAATTTTCTGAGATATCTAAGTCAGGTGACTTATAGCAAACAGTGAATTGAGTGGTAAGTATTTTAGTAAGCTAACGTTTTCACTCAACCAAACCAATCGTCAACTGTTTAGCATGCTGGAAATAGACATTAGCACGCTGATGGTGGTTAATTTTTGTTCACGCACATAAGCGTAATAGATATTTCCAATTTATCCATCCATCATAATCAACTACATGACGCATAGTATGACGTCGTAATCAATTACAGCAAGAATGACTCAATTTAGTCCATTTAAATGTTTAACAGTGCGACACATTGCATGAATTGTATGTATTTGCTATTTAATAATAGTCACATTAGTTTCAAAATATTCAACAGCTTCCCTGTATAGTTTTCTGGAAATTGATAGTCAAGAAGTGCAGGGATCGATCGATCCCCACACGAGCATTGTGTTGGTGTAGCTTAGCTAGAGATGAGTGGGACATAGCTAAAACTGGAAAGGTGCATTGTAACAAAACTAATAATGATATATGTATATTGATTTACTGTTAAAACATCTTGCTGTTGTGTATGTTTGGTGTGCATTAGGTTATTTTGCTACATGTACAAACCGGCATGAGAATTATCCGAGCAGTGTAATGATTACTACCCGTACCGTCATAAATTAAAATTTCTTATAAAAAAATCAATAGAGGGCTTAAATAATATCACCGCCAGTCTATACTGGCATCTGTCATGTTAGTTCTCTCTATTTTTATTGAGCAGGCATAGATAAAGACAATGACCACCACTAACTGGTCCCTTTGCCTCTTCGATGAATGGGTGAGTTTAGATTTCCATTTAATTTTGAAATGCCTCCATCAAGTTAATCTGTAATATTATCACACAGTGGAAATTATATGCCTATGAATTATGCTTATGGAACACAAACAAGTAGCCACTGTATACAGTCTCCTCACCCTTTAACCCTTGAATTTCTTTTACTTTTCGATTTACTGATGCAAGAGATTATTTTTTAAATTTTACCACTAGAATGACTGGCTCGCTTATCGATCCAGTCGTTCCAATGGTAAATTTTCAAAAATAGCCTTCTTGGTCTGCAAATGGTCATTTCTCAAGACCACTGCAGAAGCCGTTTTTAGAGGTGACCTCGCTGACCCTGAAAGTTTTGTTGAAGTTAGAAAATGGGCTTTAACATAAACAAAGTAGTGGAGTTAGTGTACAACCACACACCACACACACCTCCCTGTGTTAACCCAAATGACACAGTAGCTTCTGGGATATCTGTAACTCCATTATTTGATTTGTAGGCCATGTACGTCTGAATTTTTCACGGGTGGTCGGATCACGGCCAAAGTCTGAACGATCCTTAGTTTGTTGCTAAGATTTGAGCCAAATCAGCTCAGTAGTAGATACACTTCTGGATAGCAACTGCATTACCACCTACGGGATGAGGATTAAACTGATTCTGGAATTGATTGTAGTACAAAGGTTTTGTTTTATGTCAAGAGAGATCTCGTCTGTCTGGATAAATGGTTGGATATTTAACACTTTAATGCTTAAATTTGGTAACAAAAATCAGCATATTTCCTTACTGAATGTTCATCTGCAGGTCATGAGAATTATATTTTTGAAAATTTATCACTAGAATGACTGGCTCCATTATCAAGTCATTCAGTCCAGTGATAAGTTTTCAAAAATTAATTTCTTGACCATCATGCATGTTAGAACCCCAAATTGATTCGGTTATTGCTGTACAAGAAACATGAACTTTCAGTCTGATAAGCAAATATTTGCTTACCAGTAAATATTAATTACAGAGCGAGCCAGATCACCCTCCACCTAATGACAGATTTTCCTTATGAAACATGGCAATGTTGTGGAAGCCTAATGTACGGTTACAAACTTTCCTATTAAAATTTGAGCCAAATTGGTTGACTGATAACAGCCAACATCTGAAAATTCTCTTTTCACAGTATCAGCCTTTATGGTGTTAAAATTTTATCCAAATTTGATCAGTAATTTTTAACACACCAATTCTGAAGGGACAAGTGACTAAGCGAGCCTATACCATGGTGACCTTTGCCTTTGTCGCCTGCCCATCTATAATTCTTTTTATAAAAATACATCTGGCCATTAACCACCAATATTAATCAATTTGTTCTTAGATAGCTCTACGATGGTAGGCTTCCCAGAATTTATCCAGAAATTTGATTGGTAAATTTTCCAATGGCCACCTGAAGATTTGACCTGGACATCTTGGATTTTACTATAATTTTTTTTAATCTTTCAAAACGTATAATTAAATCTTCTTAAAAATGACCCAGTTTTAACCAAGCTTGGCTGGCATGGCCTTAAACTGTATGGAATTTTTTGATACAAACTATTACTTGATTGGTTGATTTTTACAATGGCTATCTAGGAGTTCAAAAATCTTTCAAAACACATTTTTGTCTTAAAGATGACAGTATATTTCAACAAGACCTGTATGTAATTACATTATATGATCATGACTTATGGAAAGGCGAACGGTTGCTCTCTTACCTAAGATTAATTCTAGGCGAACATCTCATAGATTGCCTATATTGTTTAGTAATGATGATAGAATATAGAGGCGAGTACTAACACTGCTCGCCTCACTGGTTTAAATTTAAATTCAGGAGAGCAGGTGATTACTCCGCTTCGAAATTCTCCTGGATAGACATGCATGATTCTTGACATTTATACAGAATCTGGTTGTTAAATCTTTTGTGCTCATTTTGGATTTCTGAAATTAGGAATGAAATTTGGTAAAAAATACTCAGTAATTAATACATTTTACTACTGGGCCGATTTCAATCAAACTTGGCTGCTATAGTGTTAGGCATCCGAATAGAATATACATAAAATTGATTGGTGGATTTATTTCAGCAGCTATCTTGGGTTTCCAGAAATCCCCCCAAAATTGTTTAATCCTTTAATGGTCATACCAGCCAAAACCGGCCTCTGTTATGGTCTTGAGGAATGTCCATCTACAGACCAAGAGAAGACAATTTTGAAAATTTACCACTGGAATGACTGGCTTTATACCCGAGCCAGTCATTCCAGTGATAAATTTTCAAAAGTTGTATTCTCTTGGCCTGTAAATAGACATTCAATAGGCAGATATTAAAATCTTTTGACTAAATTTGACCATTAAAGGTTATAACAGGTTACTCTTACAAATGTCTGGCCACAATGTGTGCTTTTAAAATTAAAAACTATTGCTGGCAACAGTACTCCAGGTGAGCGATACTGATCTCCAGACACGCTATCAGATCTGAATGCAATACCTTATTACCTCTACAGGCCAAGGATAATGAGACAATCGTGATAAGCATACAGGTACAATAACTGAAGCACTAGTGTCTCAATATTTTGAAAGTAAAACGACTAAAGGTGACAAGATGATTAAATTCTGTGTAGTCAAAGCATAATAATTAGGATATTAATCCGTTATCTCTTACAGACCGGCTATTACCGATTTGTTATAATGTAGGGGAGATTCTGTTGAATATTTTGAAACTAATTTGACTGGGAACTTTTGCTCTCTAGGGCAACAACTTCCAGTCAAATTATTAGCTTCAAAATATTCACAACATCATTAGTGAATAGCTCTTGATATCGAGAGGCTGTAATTAAAAAAGTTATGTCTTTATGAAAGTAGATACACTGATGTATATTTTAGAAAGAATAATGCTGTAAGCTTTTCAAGACAATAACAGTTTAAAAGCAGTATTATTTCAAAATATGTCTCAGTTTGAATCCTTGTTCACTTAAAGAGTAGACTTCTGAAAATGCTTCAATATCCTTCATATCGATTCAACAAACTCAGGGAACATGCTTCATACATGTATTTCAACATCTCTCTTTAACTGTCCTTTCTTTTGCAGGTCTGTGATAGTCGTGTTACTCATGTACTGAAGTCTTCTGTAGCAGAGTGTCAGTCTTACCCTGAGAGTGACACTGCCCTTGAGGAAATCTATGTGATTTTAGGTGGTTTAACCATTTATCTAGAGGACTAGACCCACTTTCTGAGATAACGACGTGACGTGATGTTATAGTGTGTGCTTTAGTAAGAACTGCTGTAATCCCCTGGCAGGATGAGAACTATCGCCATGCCGGACACTCAGTGTGGAGGTTTCCTTCAGAGACACGCACCTATTATTGATAACCTACTGTGAACAATATGTAGTATTCACACATGTGGCTACATTTCACTCACTGTCTGCAGATTTGATTTATATGGGACACAAAATTCGGTACATATTGTGCTTTAATCACCAGTCGGAATTCTACTGTCTATGACTATGTTCTGAGAATATTATCATATATATTTCACTTCAAGAGTATATTTACCTCCCTAATACTCTTTGATATTGCTAAATATCGGCTTGCACTCAATAAACACTCAGAATAAAAACAGTTAGGTGCCCCTACTGGGCAGGGAGTCAGGGTGCAGTCCAGCGGATACCAGCCCCACAACCGCGCATGCGCAGACTAGCACTTCCTCTTTGCTAATATATTGGCAGAGGGTGAACACATGCTTTGTGCTCCAAGCTTTTCACTAGTCTTTTTAAGTCAATTTTAAGCGGTTAATAGAAGTTTGAAACACCTGTTGTGATGTCTGAGAGAGTGACTTCGCTGGAGGAGGGCCCAGGACCTATCCATCAGGTGACTTCTATTATATTTTAGCGAGTTTTTCCCGGTGTAATGTGTTTCCGGGACTCACGTTTACCGTGATAAGCGCCTAGTATAGTTGTTGTATGTCAACATGGTGCTATATAATACTAATCTCTCTTTGTGTTTATGTCCACAGGTATCTATCAGGATATGTATCGGGCATCACAGCATCAGAGGGTTTGTTTTTCTCCACCAAGGTTCCATTTCCTACTAATACTGTTAGGTTATCTAACCAAAAATTCTATGTCCAGTGATTCGGAGGCCTCGTATGAAGGTCTTCTCACTTTGCCCTCTTGATCCAATTCCTTCCCCTAAGGTGGAGTGAGTTAAGAGGCGTAGTCTTGGTGGAGTGTTCCAGTTCATCACGTTGGATGGTTTGGCTATACAAAGAGTCAGGTATTGTAGTTAATAATATGAGGTGATGTTAATTATTTTATCTATAAATTGCCATTGTTATCATTGTGTATCTGAGGTTTGTGTAGTCTGAATATCTATCCTGAAGATGTTCTGGTTATGAATACGATTCGTCCTTACACCTGGATGTTTGTTTCAGATCGATTTATTTTAGGTCTGGGATTAATGACATCATAATCAGCCTTGCTCTTTATTAACAATTAAAGTTTTGTCCAACGCTGGTTTCAGATGATTGGTGATCCTTATGATCATTTCCCTCTCTCTTTTAGTTTGGTTTTGAGTTTTCTAACTTTAAATAAATTGCTCATTGTCCTCGTCCTCTGTCCTGTTTCAGAGACCTGGATGCTCATCCTGTGGGCGTTTTCTGAAAGAAAAATTCATCCCGCATCTGCTTTCATTGTAGCCCCCTGTGGGCTATTGCTCAATTGTGACGTATGTAAGCATTGGGGGGGGGGGGGCGAGCTAATGACCAAGTTTTTATGCTTGCAGGCTAAGGACAAGGTTGTGGAGGAGGAGAGGAAGCAAAAAAGAGAGGTTGTGAGTAAGAAGGGTAAGAGGAAGGCCTCATCCTCAGTGGACATGGAGGCCTTCCGTAGTGAGATGTTGGGAGAGATGAAGAGGACAATAAAGGATTTGGTTCCAGAGTTGCTTCGTGGCATGCTTCCTGGACCAAATCCTTTGTTGTCCTCATCATCTGCTTCAGAGCAGATAATCCCTGCCTCTGAATTTAGTTTCCTTAGGCCGTTACCAGTTTTCGATGATTCAGATGTGGCCCCATTAGTGGGGGCGTTTCACGACCCTGGCAGCAGGCTTGCCGCGCCGAGGAGTTATGGACGGCTGTCGCTGGAACCTGCTGGCTGCTTATCAGCCCAGGGGTATCCGCACGCCGCAGGTGCCAGTACCTCCTATGGCACCTTTCCTGGCCAGTCCGGGTTAGCTCTCTTTGCTGACCCGGAGTCTAATCTTTCTGGCCAGGAAGAAGAGGATTATCTGTTAGGGTCACCGTCTGAGGACGTGGCCATGGATTTTGACGTCTGTGCACCGCTCGCGGGGAATACAGGCGACATGATCCATGGTTCTACTCACGCAGGGGTAGAATTCACGGCTCAGAAGGTGGCCCTGGGCGGTGCTGATGGTCAGTTGTTCCGCATACCTCGGCTTGCCGAGAGTATTGCTGGCCGGGGCCGTGGTGGGGCGGTATCTGCCCCACACTCTACCACGGCGCCTGCTCCTGGACAAGCCAGTCAGATTACCATGCCTGCTCTTTCGGGCCCGCATGCTTTCTCTGGCTTGCTGGGAGTGTCAGCATATCCGCCGTCAAGCTCTGCTGCATTTGCTCAGGAGGAAGACGAAGGCCCTCGTCTAGTAGAGCACCCGCAGTTAGCCACGGAGGAGGATTGGTCTGACGCTTGTCACTGGCTGATAAGTGTTAGGACAGACCTGCCTGTGGAGCAGTCGGCTAGCCAGCGAGACCACAGGCGTGGTTAGCTGGTAAGTCGACTGCTAGCGCTATGCCATCTCTGCCGTTAGCAGAGCATATCGTGGATATGTTCTCGGCGGCGGAGACGTCCATTAAGGCGAATGGGCGTCTCGCAAAGGCCCCTCGCGAGGTCGCAAGGCACTGCTGCATTGTGCCCGTTGAGTACCAGAGGTACGGTGTGGTGCCCAAGCCTAGCATGGATGACCGCGCGGCTCTGGGTGAGGATGCGCGGCCAGGCTCCCGTTCTGACATGGGAGCTTTGTGTTCAAACGTGTTGCGTTCGGCCAGTGCCGCGTTGCGGGGTGCGGAGGAGAGTGGGAGAGCGTCTATTGCGGCGCTGTCTCACGTCTCCCAGCTGTTACAGGGGGTAGTAACAGCATCCGCATCACGCCAACTGAGCCCGGTCACAGTCCAGAGAGCCATCCAGGATGGTATCAACCTGGCTCTGGACTGTATGACTCGGCCGGTGACCAGGAGTGTCCGGACGAGGCGCACGTTTGCATTGGATAACCTGTGCCCGTCCCAGGGCCTGTACAATAGGCTTCTGCGTACGCCTATGGCAGGTCCTGGTCTCTTTGGAGGTGAGGGATGTAGGCACCTCCAGGAGACTGTTACTCTGGTCAATAACCAGAGGGTTCTGCGCGAACAATTTGAGGTGCTCCGTAGGGAGCGCATTCGCGCTGCACCCCCTGCGTACCATCCCCTGCAGGCTCGAGGTGGAGGTGGCCAGGTCAGAGGCCAGCCACCATCGTAGCGTCGGCCTCGGCCGCGTGCGATTCAGCCAGCAGTGAGGGGGGCGCAGGCTCCTCATGCGCAGCCACCCGCGCACCGAGGTGCGCGCGGTGCTGTTCGTGGCGCGCGAGGATCTGGTCGTGGTAATCGTGCCTGATGGGCCGGTTACCGCGGTGAGAACCACTCCGGTGTTTCTGGCAAAGGAGACAGTGCCACTCTTGCACTCTTTATGTCCACCTCTCTCCCTAGGTGGACTGGTGGGAGACCGGCTGGCCGACCACATGCAAGAGTGGGAACGGTTGAGTCAGGACCGTTTAGCCTTGCGATGGCTTTCAGTCGGGTATCATCCCGATTGGATGACAGGCCCGCCATCGCGGCTGTCTCTGGTGCCAATCTGGACTCCGAATCCGAGAGATCCAGATCAAAGGTTGTGTATCGAGGAGGAGATAGACTCCCTCATACGAAAAGGAGCAATTCAGCCGGCACAGAAGTGTCCGGGCTTCTATTCAACCGTGTTCTTAGTGACAAAAAACACCGGTGGGTGGAGACCAATTCTCAACCTCAAGCCATTGAACAAGTTCATAGAGACGCCCAGTTTCAAGATGGAGACTGTGCGCTCAGTGTTGGCGGGGTTAGAGAAGGGAATGTGGACAGCTTCAATAGATTTGAAGGATGCTTATTATAGGAGTTTCTGTTGCTTCCTGAGATTTGCATTCCAGGGCAGACAGTGGGAATTCAGGGTGTTACCCTTCGGAATTTCCATGGCTCCTCGGGTTTTCACCCATGTGGTTCTTGCGATTACCGCATACCTCCGCAGGAGAAGCATAGCAGTCCACACGTACATACGTACGACTGGCTGTTAAAGGCACACACCCAGGGAAGTTTATTGGCCAATCTGGAGATTGTATTGAAGACTCTCACAGACTTAGGCTGGATGATCAATTTCCAAAAATCAGAGCTGACTCCATCCCAGAAGTTTGTTTACCTGGGGATGTTCTTCGATCTAGAGACAGGATATGTTTATCCTACTCAGGAGAGAGTTCAGAGACTCATCTCAGTAATTCAGTCAGTGTGCGACAGTCGTCATGTCCTGGCACGGGTTTACTTGAGAATGCTGGGGTTGATGGTTTCTTTGGAACCAGTCATTCCTCAGGCCGCCTTACGCAGGTGGCCGATCCAGTTATTTCTCATGACGCAATGGACCCAGAGTACAGGTTCACTGGACTCGAATGTGTCAGTGTTGGCGCCTCTAATTCACCACCTGCAATGGTGGTTGAAGACAGAGAATCTCCTGGTGGGGGTTATGCTAACCCCTCCTCACCCTCAGGTAACTGTGTATACAGATGCCTCGATGGAGGGGTGGGGAGCTTGCCTGGAAGAATCCACGATATCAGGGCTTTGGAATCTGGAATGGTCGAAGGAACATATCAATCTACTGGAGTTAAGAGCAGTAGTCCTAGGCCTGGAACATTTCTTACAGAAAGTTCAGGGCAAGATTGTTCTTATTCGTTCAGACAACTCAACAGGTGTGACTTACATAAACCGCCGGGGCGGAACGAAGTCGCCCAGTCTCTGTATGATGACATGGAGACTGCTTTGTTGGTGCCTGGATCACAAGATTACCTTCAAAGCAGTTCATATTCCGGGAAGGTTAAATCTGCTAGCAGACTCATTGAGCCGAAGGATGAGTGGAGTGTTTACCGACAGAATGGCAACTAAATCAATGTGTGGCGGATCGTCTGTTCGACCATTGGGGGAAACCCAACATAGATCTGTTCGAAACGAAGAAGAATGCGAAGATGACGATGTACGTCTCTCCGATTGCAGATCCAAGCGCTTTCGCAACAGATGCGTTAGCTATCAGCTGGGCGGGAATGTATGCATACGCATTCCCTCCAGCAATCCTGATTCCAAAAATTCTTCAGAAAATCAGACAGGAGGAGTGCCAAGTGCTTCTGATCGCCCCAGATTGGCCAAGCCGATCATGGTATACGGATCTGCTGGACCTTCTGGTCTGCAATCCAGTTCCTCTGCCTCTGATGGACGACATTATCTTCAAGGGCAAAGCCCTTCACAACAGTCCGTCAATGTTCCGATTGACTGCGTGGATGTTGTCAAGGAATCTAGAATTAAGGAGGGCTTTTCTGAGCAAGCAGCCATGTTTATGGCCAAAGCCAGGAGGGGGGTCAACCTCCAGAGCATATAATTATAAAATCAACAGATTTGCAGAATGGTGCTCAAAAAGATGTATTGATCCAATGGATTCATCTATTCAGGTAGTAGCTGATTTCCTCTGTCACCTGTATGATGCCTATAGCCTCAAGCCTAACTCTATTGCTGGTTATAAGTCAGCTTTAATGACTGTTATCCCTTGCTTGGCTAATAGGGGAAGTGATGAAGTAAGTACATTAAATGTATTAAATAACGGCATGGGCAATCTAAGACCAAGGAATCCCCCCCGGTGATTCCATCTTGGAGTTTATCTCTAGTGCTTCAGGTACTAGGTGATAAGCCTTTTGAACCACTTAGTTCCATTTCTATGAAAGTGTTAACTCTTAAAACTGTATTTTTAATTGCTGCGGCCTCGGCTAGGCGTAGGAGTGAAATTCATGCCTTATCAGCCGAGGAGGACCGTATTGTGGTTACAGGGGAAGGCCTTAAGCTTCTACCTAGGATTAATTTCTTGGCTAAGAATCAGTCTTTGAAATTTCCAGGTCAACATATTTTTTTGCCAGCTTTAACTAGATATGATCCTAATTCTAAAGCATGGTGTCCCGTCCGGTCGCTGCTCCGGTACAAACAACGTACTTCGGAGTGGTGGACGGACCAGTCAGCGTTATGGTTGTCATATATTGAACCCCATGGCAGGGCGTCTAAGGACACCATTTCCAGGTGGATTGTAGAGTGTATCCAATTTTGTCACAAATCTGCCACGGGTAAGCAGGTTGACATAGCCGAGGCTCACAGTGTCCGCGGTGTAGTAACTTCCACTGCCCTATTTAATGGGGTTCCTGTGGATGACATTATGTCCGTGGCTCAGTGGCACTGTGAGTCAAGTTTTACAGACCATTATCTCCGTGACACCTCGAATCCTCTCGCCTTGTCGATTTTGAAAAAATAATCGCTTATGTGTTTTTGAGGAGGGTTTCCTCATTGCTTATATACTTCACAATTAATTGATGGAAACAACCACTTTTTGGGACTGCATCGGTCTTCTCCACGGGGAAGAGGATGACAGCTGCCAAGTTCAACAAGGTCAGTCTTGTTCATGTGTTGTTCATTGTTGATTGTATTGTCACATGACCCTTTGTTATTAATATGGTGATGGTTTGTGTGTGTATGTGGTTCATCATTGAGAGTATACGAAAATGGAGTTTTTTCGTCTCTGTCCTATAGTACATGGCACTTGTACGTAGAGAGAGTATGGGACATTGAGGTCATTCGAGTCTTTCTCCCAGGAAGGGGGGGGGGGGGGTGGGGAGCACATATGACATTCGGTCATCTCTCATCCATCGGTTTGTGTTAGCCGATGTTTTGTCAAATCCTGACCGTGTTTCACACAGTTTCAGAAGTTTAAGTGCCTTAAACGCGGAAAAGCGTATAGGGAAGAGCTGGTCTTTTGACCTCGCCTCCCTCCCTCTGAATTCCCTGTCGAATTCTGGCAATATCAAAGAGTATTAGGGAGGTAAGTATACTCTTGAAGTGAAATAAACGAAATCAAGGATTTCTTTTTTCACGAGAGAGTTGATACTTACCTCCCTAATACGGACCCGGCCTCTCCACCCCACAGAGGCTCGGTCTTCAGGCTCTTAATAGTTGCATGTGTGTCAGCCAATAAATTAGTCAGAGGAAGTGCTAGTCTGCGTATGCATGGTGGTGGGGCTGGCATCCGCCGGACTGCACCCTGACTCCCTGCCCAGTAGGGGCACCTAACTGTTTTTATTCTGAGTGTTTATTGAGTGCAAGCCGATATTTAGCAATATCAAAGAGTATTAGGGAGGTAAGTATCAACTCTCTCGTGAAAAACGAAATCCTTGATTTCGTTTATTCTGTTGCAATACAACAGATTTCATAATCTTTCACAATAAAAACTTTTATTATTGCTTAAATGGTCAAATTTCGTTATTAGTCATTTGAAATTGTTGAGATTATCATTAATTTCAAAGATTTGTGTCAAGCAATGCTACCTGCAGAACAGCCACCATAATATATTATAATTTAAAGAAAAGATGAACATCGAAATGTTGTTGATTGGTACCATCATAAAGGAATAAAACTATTAACTCCAGTAAAATACCAGAGATGAATCGGAATAACTTAAAACGATGTTTCTAGACATAGACATGTATTTATCTGAATAATCAGAGCAATCATCTTACCCATATTGCAAACAATCAAAGATGTAAGTGGACCTAAAAGCCTATCAGTGGGGTTTAAGTGCCACGCAAATAGTATTCCATTTGTGCATTGATGCCTATAACAGAGCTTATTTACTGCTTGCTAATGGTGCAATACTGCTGATTATTTTGAAAACAATCTGACTGGAAGTAGTTGCTAGCAGCAGCAAGGATTCTCAGTCAAAATGTTTTCCAGTTGGCTAGTGTAATTTTCACCAATTGTTTCTATCGTCACAAAATGATGCCAGTGAATAATTTGAAACCATTTTCACTGAAATTCTTTGCTGCATATACCAGTGGCCTGTCAAATTGTTTTCAGAATAGTTTCAGGTATTTTATATCGCTGTAACTAGCAGATATAGTAGTAGATCACTGTTATATAACAAGTGCAGTAATAACAGGACCGCTTGTAAAAAGGAACAGAATTAGATTTATCTCTCCTCACGCATCTGAGCATTGGGAGGCATATTACGGTAGTTTATTTGCTTTAAGTTATTCTGATTCATTGTATCTTCTTTACTGGTGATAGTAGTTACATTACTGTATGGTGTTACCAATCAACACCATTTGGAAGCTCCCTTTTCCTTTACCGTAACGGTATGCATCAAGTGTGAGCAAGATTTATCCATGATGTTTTGTTGTCCATGAGTCTCTTAATTCTTTTGGTTTTATCCATGAAACTCCAGTGTCAGTCTGACAGTCTATAGCTTTTTCAAGGGGGTTAATACAATATAAGAAAGCTGTTGGATATTCAGCAAATAATTTTACTGGAAATGGTGTTAGCATAACCCTTTCATTGACAAATCCCTGAAAAAATTAATTCCTTACGAAATAAAACTTATTCTGTTGAATATTTTGAATTTGATTTAACTGGAAGTTGTTGTTTCCTAAGGCAGCAACAGTTTCTAGTCAGATCAATTTCAAAATATTCAACAGGTTTCCTCTATGGTTGCCTTGAAAATGAGATATGGGGAATTCATCCGTGAAAGGGTTAAAGCAAACAGGGGTCAGAAAAGCATAGCACAATGAAAGCATGGGCCTTCACAGTACACTCAGGTATTAGTACAGTCATTCTATGTGAAATCATAGCACAATGAAAGCATGGGCCTTCACAGTACACTCTGGTATTAGTACAGTCGTTCTATGTGAAATCATAGCACAATGAAAGCATGGGCCTTCACAGTAGACTCGGGTATTAGTACAGTCATTCTATGTGAAATCATAGCACAATGAAAGCATGGGCCTTCACAGTATACTCAGGTATTAGTACAGCCATTCTATGTGAAATCATAGCACAATGAAAGCATGGGCCTTCACAGTACACTCGGGTATTAGTACAGCCATTCTATGTGAAATCATAGCACAATGAAAGCATGGGCCTTCACAGTACACTCAGGTATTAGTACAGTCATTCTATGTGAAATCATAGCACAATGAAAGCATGGGCCTTCACAGTACACTCAGGTATTAGTACAGTCATTCTATGTGAAATCATAGCACAATGAAAGCATGGGCATTCACAGTACACTCAGGTATTAGTACAGTCATTCTATGTGAAATCATAGCACAATGAAAGCATGGGCCTTCACAGTACACTCCGGTATTAGTACAGCCATTCTATGTGAAATCATAGCACAATGAAAGCATGGGCCTTCACAGTACACTCGGGTATTAGTACAGTCATTCTATGTGAAATCATAGCACAATGCAAGCATGGGCCTTCACAGTACACTCAGGTATTAGTACAGCCATTCTATGTGAAATCATAGCACAATGAAAACATGGGCCTTCACAGTACACTCGGGTATTAGTACAGTCATTCTATGTGAAATCATAGCACAATGAAAGCATGGGCCTTCACAGTACACTCAGGTATTAGTACAGCCATTCTATGTGAAATCATAGCACAATGAAAGCATGAGCCTTCACAGTACACTCAGGTATTAGTACAGTCATTCTATGTGAAATCATAGCACAATGAAAGCATGGGCCTTCACAGTACACTCTGGTATTAGTACAGTCATTCTATGTGAAATCATAGCACAATGAAAGCATGGGCCTTCACAGTACACTCAGGTATTAGTACAGTCATTCTATGTGAAATCATAGCACAATGAAAGCACAGGCCTTCACAGTACACTCTGGTATTAGTACAGCCATTCTATGTGAAATCATAGAAGATTGTTGTTGCGTCAACTATTGAAATTACTATGATTCTTGTGCATAGCTAAATTTCAATAAACTGAGAATATTCTAAAAATATCAGATCATTCAGATCATTATTAACTCGCCTGACCTGAAGGCCCAAGTGAGCCTATGCCATGGTGTTCGTCCGTCGGTCAAATTGCATATCCTGGGTCAGCTTATGCAATCGTAATTCGGTTGTAATGAATAACCTGGACAAATTTGCACAATATTCATGTCGCTGATACATGTATGTTTTTCAATTGGGCTGCTATGACGTCAAAAGTGTCTGTTTTTGAAGCAATGTTGCCAACTGAAAGCGTTTTACTGTTTGAGATTTAGCTTTGACCTCAAAATTGGTGCACATATTCGCGACCCCATTGACAAACATTTGGCCAGTAGAACCAGAGTTATTCACAGTGTCCAATTTGAAGAAATTATTGCTGAAAGCTGTTGCATTGTGATTTTTACCCAAAAGAAGTCGAAGCACTCCATTCTCATATTAACCCTTGCGTCTGGCGACGCAGGTAAAAAATCATGACAGTTATGGCCGATTATGAGATAAATGTTGACAAAGTGAGCTTATGCCGTGGTGGTCGTGACTCAGCTGTCTGTCAAATCGCATCTTCTATGACCAATTTCAGGCAAATTTGTCTGGGAGAATCTTATCGTGTTAGCAGGGCTCGATTATAAGACTAACCTGTTAACCCGAGGATAGTAGAATTTCATATGTGCTAGTAAAACTGCACCTGCACTAACCTGTCTGGGTTAGTTGCTCTCAAAAGAAGAAATACAAAAAAATACTATTCTAATGTCATTATGTTGAGTACCCACCAAAGGCAGCAATGGCTTTCCAGACAAACTAATTTCAAAATATTCAATGGCTTCTCTGTATCAGTGATTGGATTGAAGAAGTGATCAGCCATAAGCTTACAAACATTGGGTTAGTGAAGTTTTTAGATTTTATAAATGATTTACTGGAAATTGTCAAAATGCATCTCCCTGGTGGATTTCAACAAAATTTGGCTATAAGAACCATATGGTGCTACGCTTCAGAACTTCGATTAGTCAGTTTTGTGGTGAAAATCTTGGATTCTATGAAAAAGTTCCGGGAAATTGTCAAAATGCATCTCCTCAGCCGCTTGGTTGATTTTAACCAAATTTAACTAGATGGACCCTATGGTGGTACGCTCCAGAAGTTTATTTATTCAGAAATTTGATTGGTCAGATGTCTAATCCATAACCATTTACCCCTCAAATTCTTCAAAATAAGTATTAATTTTCTCATAGAAAATGTCCATTTGCAGGTTGAGATTATTTTTTTTAATTTATCACTGGAATGACTGGGTTGATTATCGAGCCAGTCATTCCAGTAGTAAATTTACAAAATAGTATTCTACTGGAGTCCTGGTCTGAAAATGGACATTTCTCAAATCTACTGCAGAAGCAATTTTTTGGGTGGCATGAGTATTATTGGGTTAATCAATTCTCGGTTTTAACCAAATTCAGACAGAAGTACCCCATATTGAGTGCCTGGAATTTTAACTGATCCAATATTTCATCGATAACTACGGGTGATTAAAGTTTGTTCAAAAGAAATTGGTCAGTGATAAAACATGGCTGTCATGGACCAATCATAATTTACCATTTGGCGGCCATGTTGGTTCTTTATTGGTTCAGTGGAACCTTTCATTCGATCTGATTGTGCGCTATCAGTATTCACTACAGATAGGCAACTATTGGGTGCATGAGAGAGGAGTCAAGAAGATTGTCAATGTTTCCTCCTGTGGTAAGATAATCCACCACTGAGCCGTGAACTGGGTTCGTCGTTTAAGTAGTCCATTGTTGAGAACCATGCCACTCCCTTAAATTTGATTTTAAATTATTAGTTTGTTTGATATATTTATCATGTCGATATTTTCAAGGTAACATTCATGATTTATGCCAGGTGTACAATTCTATCAGTGTTCACTCAAGGAGCTTAAACTTATATAAGCCTATAGGCTCAGCTTTAGCCCATTTCCCAGATGTGTTGGCTTTCAAGATTCAAAATTATTATCATAACAGCTAAATTTTTTACATAGGCCTTTATCTTTAAAAAGGAAATAGTGTATGGTTTCCAAAAATTTAAAAGCGAAATCATACTTGGGAAATGGGATATCTATAAAGAAATCCATAAGTTTTAAGTTTATGAAAAGTCAGTTATTGACCCATTCACTACTGGTAAGCAACTATCCCATTTAATTACTAAATGCCAATTTATCAATGTTCAAACAGTTTTGACACATTGACAAATTGACATTTAATAACTACATAATATTTTAATGCCAATTTGATGTAAATGTGTTGCTGCCGATAATTTTGGCAGATTTCATTTTTACAGAACCTCGAGAATGTTTATTTCAGATAAAGGGGTTTCCTTCTTTCGTGTTTATTATTGCTCATTAATATGTATAAGCTGAAACGGGTTTTATCCAATCATTATCGTGATTCGGGCATTCCTGTGAAGGAATCGTTTAGTGGACTCGATTTACCCGTTTGTTGCTGGATAGAAGATACGACGAACCTTCGATTCGCGCAATGCTAAATGCTAGCGGGATGGATTGACGATTGAGCTGTCGCTAAAAATCGTTTAATATTAGAAAATATATTCTAATATGTACAGCGGGATTTTAGAACATGATCCACAATGCTTTTTTTATATCAGAATCAATAGTATGACACATTTTTCTAGCGTTGAATGTGAAAATTCATGTATTTTTAACACATGTATGCCTACCACCAAGCCCCCGAATTCTCAATACTATCGTTCGGCAAACATTGCCAAAGTTTAATCTGATGGAAATTAATCAAAGGATAAATTATTCACGTGTGTTTCGATATCGTACTACGCATCTTTGTGTCATTTTAACAAAATTAATTGCATAAATATATCTAAATGCAACTCTTCTCCTTGCCAGTCGGACTAAATAACACGTCAACGACTATAGGGAATTCCCTCGTCCCTTCCACTTGTGATGCGTGTCACGTGGTGCGTTTCACCGGTTTTACGGAACTTGCCGAGTGATATTAGGAAGCAGCAAAAGGCATAATTTTCAACATTTATAATCACTTTCTTCTAGCATACACGTTTTAAAAAGAATAAAAGTGCATGATAACATGTTAATCTAGCATCACTCTATCTGTTTTCCAAAAGAAAATGCCAGCCATGATCTACACTTTAAGCACTAGCCAATCCAGCTAATATTTATATTAATGGTACATACTTGCAACGGAACATGAATTTTTGGAATCTTTTCACTGATTCATCTATGGCTGCATTCATCTGTAAATAATCTTTGAAATCTGATAGTCTTGGGCAGTAATTTCCAGGGCATTAAAAAAAATGTTTCTAAAATTTTCATTCGCTCAATATCAAGGGATATCGAAAAATCAGTATAGCAATTGTTAAAATAAGTTTAACAAAAGTATAAAGAATATTAGTCTACAGACGCTGTACTATGAAGCATGAATATATTTATTTTAAATTGTAGTCGCAACATTCGTCACAAGACCATATGCGGAGATCTCATAGGAACCGACCACGAGATTCGCGGCGACATCTTGTGCAGGTTTATTACAGTGTGGACGGTTTCTCATGGAGGTTATTCCCGACACAGAAGAAAATAGGTATTTAAGTCTCACCCTGCACGATTATGTATTGTTGTGATTATCTGATTAATGGGTATTGTGGTATTAGATAGCGTCGGTTCAATGCAGAGATCCGATCTGTCACTCAAGTATTGAATGTCATAATCAATTAAGGAATCCAGTTTTAGCTATGCCTCACCCATCTCTAGCTAAGCTCCACCCATGCTTTGACCGTATTGGGATTGATCGATCCCTGCACTCTCTGAATCTCAATTTCCAGAGACCTATACAGGTAAAGCTGTTGAATATTTTGAAACTAATTTAACTGGGTGCTATGCAGCAACAGCGCCCACTCCCGAGTCAAATTATTTTCAAAATATTTGGCCCCCTGGAATGACTGACTCGATAACTGAGCTAATCCTTTTCTGTTATGAAATCTCACATCTTAACCCACTCATATCTGCCAAAAACAGCTTCCGCAGTGCTCTTTGCAGAGTGTCCATTCGCAGACCAAGAGAATACTATTTTTGAAAATTTACCACTGGTATGACTGGCTCTGTAACCAAGTCAGTCATTCCAGTTGTACATTTTCAAACATAGTATTCTCTTGGACTACAAATGGACATCTAATAAGCAATATTTTTATTTTCTTGACAAAATTTTGGCATTATATTGGGCCAAAATAAAAAATAGTTTTGTTTACTGTGAATTCCTCCTGGGTGAAATTTTTGTCAGATTTCCCCGAGCCAGAAAAAAAAGAAAATGTTCTCCCCAGCAGAAATATTCAAACATCTGTACATATGTCAAACTATAGAATTTACAATGTTTTAATGACATATGAATGCAATGTCAGTCAATTCTGCTAATTATTTCCTGATAAAAACATGACAGATTTGACAATTGCAACCATATTTAATGAACTGCTAGTCAAATATCTGTAAAAACAAATATTTATGAACTTGTTAAAAAAATTAATAATGGAACATTTTTTTTTTTCCTCCCTACTGAAATCTTATTCGCACACACGGTTTGCAGGAAGCACAATTTCTTATATATGACGTTAAATGGTTAATCCACTTACAGGTCGTAATAGAATAGTGAAGATGTTTTGTGCATGATTAAGCGCTACTAACTACAGGTCTGCACAATTTGAAAATGTGCTCAGCCCATATTTGGGTTATGCAACTTTATTGTAGCTAACCCATATGGGCTTGTACAACCTTTTTACATATATTTATGTACAAAGTAAAGAAAACTGCATAACCCAAAAAGGGCTGTGGTAAAAATATTTGCGTAACCATTGCACGAACGAAAAAATAGGTCATGCAATTTGTGCAGGCCTCAGCTATTGCTTAGCCATTTAATCATTTAACAGTCAAGACCTTTCCAAAAAAATTTCCTCAGTGTATGTCCATTTGTAGGCCAAGATAAGGCAACTTTTGAAAATTTAAAATTTGGTCCATTTGGTTTCGATTATCGAGCCAGTCATTCCAATGGTGGGGAGCTTGCCTGGAAGAGTCCACGATGTCAGGGCTTTGGAATCTGGAACAGTCTGAAGAACATATAAATCTACTGGAATTACGAGCAGTAGTCCTGGGCCTGGAACATTTCCTACAGAACGTTCAGGCCAAGAGTGTTCTAATTCATTCAGACAACTCAACAGTAGTGACTTACATAAACCGCCAGGGCGGAACGAAGTCGCCCAGTCTCTGTATGATGACATGGAAACTGCTTTGCTGGTGCCTGGATCACAGGATTACCTTAAAAGCAGTTCATATTCCGGGAAGGTTAAATCTGCTAGCAGACTCATTGAGCCGAAGGATGAGTGTTTTACGTACGGAATGGCAACTAAATCAATGTGTGGCGGATTGTCTGTTCAACCACTGGGGGAAACCCAACATAGATTTATTCGCAACGAAGAAGAATGCAAAGATGACGACGTACGTCTCCGATTCCAGATCCGAGCGCTATCGCAACAGATGCGTTAGTTATCAGTTGGGTGGGAATGTATGCATACGCATTCCCTCCAGCAATCCTGATTTCAAAAATTCTTCAGAAAATCATACAGGAGGAATGCCAAGTGCTTTTGATCGCCCCAAATTGGCCACGCCGATCATGGTATACGGATCTGCTGGACCTTCTGGTCTGCAATCCAGTTCCTCTGCCTCTGATGGACAATATTATCTTCCAGGGCAAGACCCTTCACAACAATCCATCAATGTTCCAATTTTCTACTTCGAATAATACTTACCAGATGTACTATTATGATAATGTCTATTATCTAGTCTAGCTCAAAATAAACAATTAACAACTCCGCACGCCTGATCCTGCCCATACTGTGTCCGGGAATTACCATAGCCGCAGATACCGAGTCAATTCCCAGTCACAGTCAGATTCGTCTATTTTACGACTTGTAAAAGTCACGTTTTCTTAGCTCGTTAAAATTTTCAATTTTAAACGGAAATAAGAGTTGTTGGAGTGGTTTGTTGCTGGCATCATGGAGGACAAGGGGAAATCATCACAGGGGCAGGTTGTATCAATCTGGAATTTATACATTCGTGCCATAATGACTGTGAAATTTCCTTAAATCGGCACATTATTCTAAAATGGTAGCCATTGTTGGAGTCGCTCTGTACCCGTTTACTTTTAGTTTTAATCCGGGTACTCGGTTTATTTTATCTTGCGACTCGGTTCCTCTCAAGATGGATACGCCCTTAGCCAAGATGGCGGCGCCCATGATTAATATTTAGTTTGGCTTGGCATGTCTATGCACTCTGTTTTACACCGATTTTTAGCTCTCGCTTCATTGTCGAGGGTGTTTGTAGCGATCAGTGTTTAATACTTGGTTGTTTTAACGTTAGTTAACTTCTAAGTTGTGTTTTTCTAATTTTCACTCAAAAAAGTTTCAAATATTTTCCTGCCTAAAGGCTTGATTATCATTAATTTAAGAGAATGTTAATGTGTTCTAAGTAATTTCTTTACTATCAAGTCAATTATGCGTATTGCTCGTCATCATTTGTTATGTGCAGCGTTTTAATTCTTCTCTGTGTTCGCAGAAAGCAAAGAACCAGGACACGCTCTGTCAGAAGTGTAACAGGTTCATGAAGCGCAAATACTCCGGTCATCACTGTGTAGCTTGCGCGAGGTGTAAGGTGGGAGCCCATGTGATGTGTGCGCCAAGTGGTCGTCGGCGATGGTGGCGGAATTTGATCAGGATCGACGTGCGCGCCTGGAGAGGATCACGAAGGACAAGGCGGCTAAGCTGGACCAGGTGTCCCTGAAAGGACTAGATGGTCGTCTGAATGACCGCATGGATTCAGCTCTGGGCATATGGGTGGCCCAGTTTAAGGCTATGTTCGAGTCTTTCCAGTCCACCGTCCCGTCGATGCAGGCTAGTGCAGGGCAACCTTTAGGTGGTCCGGCTAGTTCTGCGAAGGGACAAGCACCTGCCCCTTCTCTATCCTTGGCTCAAGAGGCGACGGTGGAGGAGGAAGATCTTCTTATGGAAGATTCCGGCATGCCAGATATTTCGATGACGGCTATGCCCAGTACCTCCCAGGGGTCTCCCTCGGGATTTGTACGGGTTTTCCAAGCAGATGGTGATGTCGACGTTCCATCGGGCATTTTCCATCCGGGTTTTGTGCAGCCTGACGCGTCGGCGGAGCCATGTTTTGTGGTTCCTACCGGCATGCCGGCGGCTTTGGGTGCGGCTCCTATCGGAATGCCGCCACCTGCCGTAGGTAAAGCGGTCGTGGTCCCGACTCCCGTGCTGGAGCCGATGGACTGCGGGGAATCCGTGTCCGGCGATTCGTTGGACACCGGTGCCGCTGGTAGTCGGGCTATGGATGTGCTCTATGTTGGTAGAAGTGTATCCCATAGCTCTCAGCATGGATCGTCGGTGGCCCTCTCATCCAAAGAAGAGAGGGAAGATGAGAACGGAAGTTCTTTAATGGACGATTCCGCTTTCTGCACCAAAGCTGAATGGGTGCAGGTCCTTGGCTGGATGTCCGACCATCTCGGGTTGGCATCTGATCTTGGATCTCAGCGCAATCCGGCGATGGAGCGGATGTCAGAGCGAGCGGCTAGCGCTCTGTCAAGTGGCTCTTCTGCCATGCCGACACTCCCGTTGGACACGCAGACTTCCGACAGTGGAGTATGCATTGCCCAAGGCCCCAAAGGGGATAAGGAGTAGGGTCCGTTTTCCAGAGCAGGCCTACCATCAGTATGCCCGGGTTCCATGGCTTTCCATCGGGGAGCGAGAGGCGCTGAACAGGCCGTTGGCTGGGAAGTCTAAGGGGCGTTCTCGTCCTTTGGTTTCACAGACCAATAAAGATCCGTTCAATGAACTGATGCTCATTGAAGATGCGGTGAGGGCAGCCATGGCTGCGCTCTCGCACGGATGTACCATCCTGCAGGGTATTCTGACTTGCACGGCGGAGGGTGGACAGGTGCCAGAGGCTGCTCCCGGAGTTATTCGGGACACCATGCGCCTGTCCCAAGATTGCCTGGCCAGGGTGATCACCAGGACATTGGCAGAGCGACGGAGAATGGTTCTCGATTGTGTAGAACCAGGACCGGAGATGAGGACTGCATTGTCTTCTGCGCCCTTCATCGGTCCAGGCTTGTTCGGCGGCTCGGCACAACAAGCTCTCTCCAAGGCTGCGTCAATGGTTGCAGAGCAGGAAGTAGTCAGCAAGTCGTGGAAGTCGACTAAGAGGACACAGCCGCATCAGTCCTACAAGCAACATCGACAGGACAGCAGAGGCAGCGTCCAAGATCGCCCTTCCGTCCTTCTGGCCATGATGCCCATCAGCCATCCGGCTCTCAAGGACCTGGCCGTTCATCTTCATACAAGCCCTCTAATAAGAGGCCGTATGAGGATGACAGGAAGGGTGGCAGTTCGGGCCGTGGCGGTTACCGTAAGGATAACCGTGGCGGCGGTTCCGGACCGTCATATTACAAGAAGCCGCGGGGCGGCCATGGAGGTCGGTCCTGACGGGATTCCGGCGGAACCAGTCCCGGTGACGTCAGGAACGAATGGAGTCGAGAATCTTCACCCAAGCGATTTACCGTCTTCACGTGCAATCTTGACCGCCAGCTGTGTGCAGATTCCTTCCGTCGGAGGCAGACTTCAACTGTTCTTAAGCCAATGGGAACAGGTCGTGCGAGATTGTTTAGTCTGTCAGTGGATAAGAAACGGCTACGAACCAGACTGGCTCATCCATCAATCGTTAGTTCCGTTAACATCGACTCCAATATGGACTCCCATTCCAAGGGAATCAGATCGTCTAGATGCCATTTGCTCAGAAATCGAATCTCTTCATCAGGAGAATGCAATTCATTTAGTCCGCAATCAGTCATCTCTAGGCTTCTATTTGATGATGTTCCTCATTCCGAAACGTACCGGAGGATGGAGACCAATTCTCAATCTCAAACCGTTGAACAAATTTATTCTTTCTCCCAAGTTTCAGATGGAGACTGTAGCAGCGGTGATGACAGGACTGAGGAAAGGCATGTGGGCAGTGTCGATAGATCTGAAGGATGCTTATTTTCATATTCCAATGTCAATTCCTTTTCAGAAATACCTTCGCTTTGCATTCCAAGACAATGTTTGGGAATTCAATGCGCTTCCATTCGGCCTGACCACAGCACCGAGGGTCTTCACCAAAGTGGTTCTCGCCATGACTTCTTTCCTTCGCAGGAGAAACATAGCTGTTCATACTTACATAGACGACTGGCTGCTGAAGGCGGGGAACCCAGTCACTCTGCACAACAATCTTCAGGTAGTCCTAGCCTTATTGAAGGATCTAGGATGGATTGTGAATCTAGAGAAATCAGAATTGACTCCATCCCAGGAGTTTGTTTATCTGGGAATATTTTTCAATCTCAGGGACGGCGTAGCTTTTCCGGCGGAGAGCAGAGTCAAGAGCGTGATTGCAGTTTTGGAGTCGGTTTCTCTAGGAGCCTATCTGACGGCGCGCAAATTTCTCAGAATACTGGGTTTACTAGTATCTCTGGAGAAGGTGGTTCCATATGCGGCACTCAGGCGCAGGCCAATTCAGATGTATCTAATGTCATTCCAGTTGTAAATTTTCAAACATTGTATTCTCTTGGACTACAAATGGACATCTAATAAGCAATATTTTTATTTTCTTGACATACCAGTAAAAGAACCATTGATATTCCACCTTCAATGGTGGTTATCAGAACAGAATCTCCTGCGAGGTGTTCGTGTACAACCTCCTCCACCACAGATGTCCATCTTCACAGATGCATCGACGACGGGTTGGGGAGCAGTATTGGATTATCAGTCAGTGTCAGGGGAATGGGATCGGACCAATGCGCAGAAACATATCAATGTTCTCGAACTATTAGCGGTGGTATTGGCACTTCGAAAGTTCGAGAATCTAATTCAAGACAAGATTGTCCTAATAAGGACAGACAACTCAACAGTGGTGTCTTATTTGAACCGCCAAGGCGGGACGAGATCACCAGAGTTGTGTATGATGATTTGGAACCTTCTGCTGTGGTGCCAAGAGAGGAATGTTATTCTTCGGGCAGCACACATTCCAGGAAGTTTGAACATCCTAGCGGATGCTCTCAGTCGAATGGCAGTTTGTCGTCCGACGGAATGGCAGCTCAACCAGTCGGTAGCGGAGGTTCTATTCAAACATTGGGGCAAGCCAAATGTGGACCTGTTTGCGATGAAACAAAATGCAAATATGGTCACTTACGTGTCACCGATCCTGGACCCGTTAGCTCTAGCGGTAGACGCACTGGCGATAAGTTGGAAGGGAATGTACGCGTATGCGTATCCTCCAAGGATTCTCATCCCAAAAGTTCTGGCAAAGATAAGAGAGGGAATGTGCCAAGTGCTACTGATCGCCCCTTATTGGCCAAGCCGATCATGGTTTACGGATCTGCTGGACCTTCTGGTCTGCAATCCAATCCCTCTTCCAGACAGAAGAGATCTAATCTCTCAGAACAAGGGTCTGTACCTTCATGACAGACCGGAAATGTTCGAATTAACTGCATGGATGTTATCAAGCAGCGTGCAATTGAGGGTGGCTTTTCTGAGCAAGCAGCGAAGTTTGTTGCTTCAGCCAGAAGAGGTTCAACCACGAAAACATATAATTATAGAATCAACAAATTTGCAGAGTGGTGTAAGGGAAGAGATATCAATCCCTTTTCTGCATCTGTTCAACACATAGCAGATTTTATCTGTCATTTAAACGAAGTTGACAACCTTGAACCTTCAACCCTAGCAGCACATAAGTCTGCATTAGCTTCAGTCATTCCCAGTCTGGCCATTGAAGGAGTGGAGAATGACACCTTGAATGAAATTATTAAAGGAATGAGCAATCTGCGACCTAGACAGCCAATTCCTATCCCAGCATGGAATCTATCTCTTGTTCTGCAGGTTTTAGGGCATGCTCCCTTTGAACCAATTAGATCTATAGACATTAAACTGTTAACTCTTAAATCAGTTTTCTTGGTTGCAGCAGCATCGGCGAGAAGGAGAAGCGAAATACATGCGCTTTCTGCCGAACAAGACCGTTTTGTCGTCACGGGTGAAGGTTTAAGACTACTTCCACATCTTTGTTTCCTGGCAAAGAATCAGTCACTTAAATATCCAGGACAGCCGATCAATTTGCCAAGTTTAACTAGACATGACCCAAAGTCTTCTGCTTGGTGTCCTGTCAGATGTCTGAAAATGTATAAGAAACGTACTGAGGAGTGGAGAGATGACCTGAAATCTCTGTGGTTATGTCTCAAAGCTCCTCATTTACACGCCTCGAAAGATACCATTTCTCGTTGGATAGTCGACGCAATTCAGATGTCGCACAAAGTCGCTACAGGAAAGCAGATTGATCGTGCGAATGCCCATCAGGTCCGAGCACTAGCAGCAGCATCGGCCCTTTATAAGGGTGTCTCATTAGAGCAGGTGATGTCTGTAGCACAATGGCATGCCGAGTCGTCATTCACTGATTTCTATCTTCGCGACATCTCCAGCGCACTTAATCCGGTAGCCGTCGCTAATTTATCGAATCTAAACTAAGCCACATCCGACCACTACTTCGCACACATCACAAAGTCTTCCACTTACACTGAACAATGGCAATGCACATGACTTGAGTACGACCGTGGATTGGGCCGAGCTCCTGTGAAGGTCAAGATAAGATCAAGCACTCAAAATGGTGAGTGTTTACATTAATTAAGTGACTATAAATATATTTACTTACAGTCGAAATACCAGACTGCTTAGGTAAATAGTCTGGTACAAGAGTATACTTATCCTCTCAAACAGACATTAGACTCATTCCAATTTGAAAATCTAATCGATATACTGATATTTTTTCAAAATTAGAAGTTGTAGTAGCTTCTTTGCACTCTACTAGACTGCCCTAGCTGAGACTTGGGGCTGACACGGGTCTGGTGGGTGTTGCATCCCCATTGACAGCCCTCTGAATTTTGTGCGGACAAAAGAGGGGGGGAGCGCGGTCTAGACCATGGAAATTTAGCACTCTATGAGTCAGATGGCAGAACCCAAGCATATGCCAGGGTTCTAGTCTCTTCACAACCTTCTCTGTTGGATGGTAGATGAGTGCTGGTTCGAGCCTCACCTCCTCCCACCGGTGTTTCCTGGCTGTCGATAACTGGAGTTTATCATAATAGTACATCTGGTAAGTAGTATTCGAAGTAGAATCAAAAAAGCATCCGCTTTTGTTTCTATGAGAATTTGTAATACTTACCAGATGTACTATGGCCCTGCCTCAGCCGCCGTGCTGAGGTGAGGCTGAGCTGCTTTCGCTGTTTGTCAAGGCAAATATAAGACAAATCTGACTGTGATTGGGAATTGACTCGGTACCTGCGGCTATGGTAATTCCCGGACACAGTATGGGCAGGATCAGGAGAGTGCGGGTTTTTAATTGTTTATTTTGAGCTAGACTAGATAATAGACATTATCATAATAGTACATCTGGTAAGTATTACGAATTCTTGTAGAAACAAAAGCGGATGCTTTTTTGAGACTGCGTGGCTGTTGTCAAGGAATCTAGAATTAAGGAGGGCTTTTCTGAGCAAGCAGCCATGTTTATGGCAAAAGCCAGGAGGGGGTCAACCTCCAGAGCATATAATTATAAAATCAACAGATTTGCGGAATGGTGCTCAAAAAGATGTATTAATCCAATGGATTCATCTATTCAGGTAGTAGCCGATTTCCTCTGTCACCTGTATGATGCCTATAGCCTCAAGCCTAACTCTATTGCTGGCTATAAGTCAGCTTTAATGACAGTTATCCCTTGCTTGGCTAATAGTGGAAGTGATGACGTAAATACATTAAATACTTTAATCAAAGGCATGGGCAATCTAAGACCAAGGAATCCCCCAGTGATTCCGTCTTGGAGTTTATGACTAGTGCTTCAGGTGCTAGCTGGTAGGCCATTTGAACCACTAAGCTCCATTTTTATGAAAATGTTGACGCTTAAAACTGTATTTTTAATTGCTGCGGCCTCGGCTAGGCGGAGAAGTGAGATTCATGCCTTATCAGCCGAGGCAGACCGTTTTGTGGTCACATAGGAAGGCCTTAGGCTTCTACCTAGGATAAATTTCATGGCTAAAAACCAGTCTTTGAAATATCCAGGTCAACCTATAATTTTACCAGCTTTGACTAGGTATGATCCTAATTCGAAAGTATGGTGTCCAGTCCGAGCATTAATCCGGTACAAGCAACGTACTCAGCAATGGCAGACGGACCCAACACATGTATTATGTGGTTCATTATTGAGAGAGTATATGAAAATGAAGCCTTTTCGTTTAATGTCCTATAGTACATGGCACTTGTACGTTGAGAGCGTATGTGAGGCCATTCAGTCTTCCTCCCAAGAAGAGGGGGGGTGGGGGGGGGTGAGGAGTGCATATGACATATGGTCATCTCTCAGCCATTGGTTGTGTTAGCCGATGTTCAAATCTTTCCTGATTGTGTTTCCACACAATTTCAGAAATTTAAGTGCCTTAAACGCAGAAAAGTGCATAGAGAAGAGCTGGTCTTTTGACCTCGCCTCCCTCCCTCCGAATTCCCTGACGAATTCTGGCAATATCAAAGAGTATTAGGGAGGTAAGTATACCCTTGAAATGAAATAAACAAAATCACGGATTTCTTTTTTCACGAGAGAGTTGATACTTACCTCCCTAATACGGACCCGGCCTCTCTGCCCCACAGAGGCTTGGTCTTCAGGCTCTTGTAAAGTTGCATGGTGTCAGCCAATAAATTAGTCAGAGGAAGTACTAGTCTGCGCATGCGCGGTGGTGGGGCTAGCATCCGCCAGACTGTCATCTGACTACCTGCCCAGTAGGGGCACCTAACTTTTTTAATCTGAGGTTTTATTGAGTGAAAGCCGATATTTAGCAATATCAAAGAGTATTAGGGAGGTAAGTATCAACTTTCTCGTGAAAAAAGAAATCCGTGATTTCGTTTATTCTTATGGATGACCTTATATGATTAATCCACTAACAGGTCGTAATAGATAGTGAAGATGTTTTCTGCATGATTAAGCGCTACTAACTACGGGTCTGTACAAATTGAAAATGTGCGCAACCCATTTTCACATCAAGAGTATACTTACCTCCCTAATACTTTTGATATTGCTAAATATTGGCTTTCACTTAATAAACACTCAGATTAAAACAGTTAGGTGCCCCTACTGGGCAGGGAGTCAGAGCGTAGTCTGGCGGATGCCATCCCCACCACCGCGCATGCGCAGACTAGCACTACCTCTTTGCTAATTTATTGGCTGAGAGACAACACATGCTTTCATGATAGGATCTTTCTTTACGCTTTTCAAAGCTTTTTAAGACTATTTAATAGACGTTTTCACCTGACAAAGATGGCTGAGAGAGTGACTTCGCCACAGGAGGGCCTTGGACCTTTAAATCAGGTGACTTCTAGTAAAATTAGCGAGTTTTGTCCCGTTGTAATGTGTTTCCGGGACTCGCGCTAAACGTGATAAGCGCCTTAATTAGTTGTTTTTTTTCAACTAGGTGCTATATAAGACTAATCTCTCTTTGTGTTTATGTCCACAGGTCTGTGTGAAGGAGAAATAAGGACATGACATCAGCAGAGGGTTTGTGTCTCTCCACCATGGTTCCATTTCCTACTAATACTGTTAGGTTATCTAACCAAAAATTCTATGCCCAGTGAGTTATTATATGCCCTATTATAAAGGTCTTCTCACTTTGCCCTCTTGATCCAATTCCTTCCCCTTGAGGTGGAGAGAGTTAAGAGGCGTTCAGTGGTGGAGTGCTCCAGTTCATCAGGTTGGATGGTTTGTCTAGACAAGGTGTTAGGTATTAATTATTGATATGAGAAAGGGAGATAATTAACACTATTTGCCATTGTTATCAGTATTTATCTGATGCTTGTGTAGTCGAAATGTCCATTCTGCACATGTTCTGGTTAAAGATACAATTCGTCCTTGCACTGGGATGTTTGTTGGGGATCGATTTTGTCCTGTCATAGGATTAATGACGTCATAATCAGTCTTGCTCTTTATTTACAATTAAAGTTGTCCGAAGCTGGTTTCTGATAAAAATTATGATCTTTATGATCATTTTTTCTTCTCTTGAGTTGGTGAGTTTTCTAAGCTTAACTAGTTTGCTCATACTCCTCGTCCTTTGGCCTTTTTCAGAGACCTGGTTGTGCGTCCTGTGGACGATTTTTGAGGGACAAGTTTGGCCCTCATCTATGTTTTCAGTGTAGCCCCTGTGGTCCCTTGCTTAATTGCGAGATATGTAAGCACTGGGGGGGGCGAGCTAATGTCCGAGTTCTTGTGCTTGCAGGCGAAGGACAAGTTGGAGGAGGAGAAAAAGAAGCTGAAAAAAGAGGTCGTAAGTAAGAAGGGTAAGAGGAAGGCCTCGTCCGCGGTGGACATGGAGGCCTTCCGGACCGAGATGTTGTGAGAGATGAGGAGGACAATCAAGGATTTGGTTCCAGAGTTGCTTCGTGGCATGCTTCCTGGACCAAATCCTTTATTGACCTCATTATCTGCTTCGGAGCAGGTAATCCCCACCTCTGAATCAACGTTCCTTAGTACGCTTCCGTTGTTTGAAGATTCAGAGGTGGCCCCATTAGAGGGGGTGTTCCACGGCCCTGGCAGCAGGCTTATTGCCGCGCCCAATAGGGACCGTGGACGGTCGTCGCTGGAACCCGCGGGCTGCTCATCAGTCCAGGGGTATCCGCACACCGCGGCTGCCAGTACCTCGTATGGCACCTTCCCTGGCCAGTCCGGGTTAGCTCTCTTTGCTGACCCGGAGTCTAATCTTTCTGGCCAGGAGGATGATGATTACCTGTTGGGGTCGCCGTCTGAAGACGTGGCCATGGAATATGACGTTTGTGCGCCCCTCGCGGGGAATACAGGCGCCTTTTTCCACGGTTCTACTCTCCCAGGGGTAGAATCCACGGTTCAGACTGTGGCCCTGGGCGCTGAAGGCCAGCGGTACCGCATACCTCGGCTTGCCGAGAGTGTAGCTGGTGCTGGCCGGGGGCGTGGTGGGGCGGTATATGCCCCGCGCTCTACCACGGCGCCTGCTCCTGGTCAAGCCAGTGAGATTAGCATGGCCCGCATGTTTTCCCTGGCTTGCCAGGGATATCAGCGTATCCGCCGTCAAGCTCTGTTGCTTGCGCTCAGGAGGAAGACGAAGGCCCCCGTCTTGTAGAGCGCTCGCAACTAGCCACGGAGGAGGATTGGTCTGACGCTTGCTAGTGGCTGGTGAGTGTTAGACCAGATCTGCCCGTGGAGCAGTCGGCTAGCCAGTGTGAACACAGGCCGTGGTTAGCTGGTAAGCCTACTGCTAACGCTATGCCTTCTCTGCCGCTGGCAGAGCATGTCGTTGACATGTTCGAGGCGGCGGAGACGTCCATTAAGTCGAGTGGACGTCTCGCTAAGGCCCCGCGCGAGGTGGCCAGGCGTTGCCGCATCGTGCCCCTGGACTACCAGCGGTACGGTGTGGTACCAAAGCCGAGCGTGGATGACCGCGCGGCTTTGGGTGAGGATGCGCGGCCAGGCTCCCGTTCTGACACGGGAGTCTTGTGCTCGAACGCGTTGCGTTCGGCAAATGCCGTGTTGCGTGATGCGGAGGAGAGTGGGAGGGCTTCGATTGCCGCTCTGTCCCACGTCTCCCAGCTGTTACAAGGGGTAGTAACAGCATCCGCATCGCGCCAGCCAAGTCCGGTCACAGTCCAGCGAGCCATCCAGGATGGTATCAACCTGGCTCTGGACTGTATGACGCGGGCGGTGACCAGGAGTGTCCGGGCAAGGCGCACTTTTGCCTTGGATAATCTGTGCCCGTCCCAGGACCTCTACAATAGGCTACTACGTACGCCTATGACAGGTCCTGGTCTCTTTGGAGGTGAGGGATGTAGACACCTCCAGGAGACGGTTACTCTGGTCAATAACCAGAGGGCACTGCGCGAACAGTTTGAGGTGCTTCGTCGTGCCAACGTTCGCGCCGCACCCCCTGCGTATCGTCCCCTGCAGGCTCGAGGTGGTAGTGGCCAGGTCAGAGGCCAACCACCATCGCAGCGCCGGCCTCGGCCGCGTGCGATTCGGCCAGCAGCGAGGGGGGCGCAGGCTCCTCAGGCGCAGTCAGCCAGGCAGCCGCCCGCGCACCGTGGTGCGCGCGGTGCTGGTCGTGGCGCGCGAGGATCTGGGCGGGGTAATCGTTCCTGATGGGACGGTTACCGCGGTGAGAACCGCGCCGGTGTTTCTGGCAAAGGAGACAGTGCCGCTCTTGCACTCCTCATGTCCACCTCTATCCCTAGGTGGACCGATGGGAGGCCGATTAGCCGACCACATGCAAGAGTGGGAACGGTTAACTCAGGACCGTTTAGTCTTGCGATGGCTTTCAGTCGGGTATCATCCCGATTGGATGACAGGCCCGCCATCGCGACTGTCTCTAGTGCCGATCTGGACTCCAAATCCGAGAGATCCAGATCAAAGGTTGTGTATCGAGGAGGAAATAAATTCCCTCATACAAAAAGGAGCTATTCAGCCGGCACAGAAGTGTCCGGGCTTCTATTCAACCCTGTTCTTAGTAACAAAGAACACCGGAGGGTGGAGACCAATTCTCAACCTCAAGCCATTGAACAAGTTCATAGAGACGCCCAGTTTCAAGATGGAGACTGTGCGCTCGGTGTTGGCGGGGTTAGAGAGGGGAATGTGGACAGCGTCGATAGATTTGAAGGACGCTTATTTCCACATCCCCATACACAGGAGTTTCCGTCGCTTCCTGAGATTTGCATTCCAGGGCAGACAGTGGGAATTCAGGGTGCTACCCTTCGGAATTTCCACGGCTCCTCGGGTTTTCACCCATGTGGTTCTTGCGATCACCGCATACCTCCGCAGGAGAAGCATAGCAGTCCACACGTACATAGACGACTGGCTGTTGAAAGCGCACACCCGGGAAAGTTTGTCGGCCAGTCTGGAGATTGTTTTGAAAACTCTCACAGACTTAGGCTGGATGATCAATTTCCCAAAATCAGAGCTGACTCCATCCCAGAAGTTTGTTTACCTGGGGATGTTCTTCGATCTAGAGACAGGATATGTTTATCCTACTCAGGAGAGAGTTCAGAAACTCATCTCATTAATTCAGTCAGTGTGCGACAGTCGTCATGTCCTGGCACGGGTTTACTTGAGAATGCTGGGGTTGATGGTTTCATTGGAAGCCGCCTTACGCAGGTGGCCGATCCAGTTATTTCTCATGACACAATGGACCCAGAGTACAGGTTCGCTGGACTCGAATGTGTCAGTGTTGGCGCCTCTGATTCATCACCTGCAATGGTGGTTGAACACAGAGAATCTCTTGGTGGGGGTTATGCTAACCCCTCCCCACCCTCAGGTGACTGTGTATACAGATGCATCGATGGAGGGCTGGGGAGCTTGCCTGGAAGAGTCCACGATATCAGGGCTTTGGAATCTGGAACAGTCAAAGGAACATATAAATCTATTGGAGCTAAGAGCAGTAGTCCTGGGCCTGGAACATTTCTTACAGAAAGTTCAGGGCAAGATTGTTCTTATTCGTTCAGACAACTCAACAGTTGTGACTTACATAAACCGCCAGGGCGGAACGAAGTCGCCCAGTCTCTGTATGATGACATGGAGACTGCTTTGTTGGTGTCTGGATCACCAGATTACCTTGAAAGCAGTTCATATTCCGGGAAGGTTAAACCTGCTAGCAGACTCATTGAGCCGAAGGATGAGTGTTTTACCCACGGAATGGCAACTAAATCAATGTGTGGCGGATCGTCTGTTCGACCATTGGGGGAAACCCAACATCGATTTGTTCGCAACGAAGAAGAATGCGAAGATGACGACGTACATCTCTCCGATTCCGGATCCAAGCGCTTTCGCAACAGATGCGTTAGCTATCAGCTGGGGGAGAATGTATGCATACGCATTCCCTCCAGCAATCCTGATTCCAAAAATTCTTCAGAAAATCAGACAAGAGGAATGCCAAGTGCTTCTGATCACCCCGGATTGGCCAAGCCGATCATGGTATACGGATCTGCTGGACCTTCTGGTCTGCAATCCGGTTCCTCTGCCTCTGATGGACGATATTATCTTCCAGGGCAAGGCCCTTCACAACAATCCGTCAATGTTCAGATTGACTGCGTGGATGTTGTCAAGGAATCTAGAATTAAGGAGGGCTTTTCTGAGCAAGCAGCCATGTTTATGGCCAAAGCCAGGAGGGGGTCAACCTCCAGAGCATATAATTATAAAATCAACAGATTTGCAGAATGGTGCTCAAAAAGATGTATTGATCCAATGGATGCATCTATTCAGGTAGTAGCTGATTTCCTCTGTCACCTCTATGATGCCTATAGCCTCAAGCCTAACTCTATTGCTGGTTATAAGTCAGCTTTAATGTCTGTTATTCCTTGCTTGGCTAAGAGGGGAAGTGATGAAGTGAATACATTAAATGTATTAATTAAAGGCATGGGCAATCTAAGACCAAGGAATCCACCGGTGATTCCGTCTTGGAGTTTATCGCTAGTGCTTCAAGTACTAGGTGATAAGCCGTTTGAACCACTTAGTTCCATTTCGATGAAACTATTAACACTGAAGACGGTGTTTTTAATTGCTGCGGCCTCGGCTAGGCGTAGGAGTGAGATTCATGCCTTATCAGCCGAGGATGACCGTTTTGTGGTTTCAGGGGAAGGCCTTAAGCTGCTACCTAGGATTAATTTCTTGGCTAAAAATCAGTCGTTGAAATATCCAGGTCAACCTATTATTTTGCCTGCTTTAACTAGATATGATCCTAATTCTAAAGCATGGTGTCCTGTCCGGGCGCTTCGCCGGTACAAACAACGTACGGCGGAGTGGCGCACCGACCAGTCAGCGTTATGGTTGTCATATATTGAACCCCATGGCAGGGCTTCTAAGGACACCATTTCCAGGTGGATTGTAGAATGCATTCAGTTTTGCCATAAATCCGCCACCGGGAAGCAGGTTGACGTGGCCAAGGCTCACAGTGTCCGCGGCGTAGTGACATCCACTGCCCTATTTAATGGGGTCCCTGTGGATGATATTATGTCGGTGGCTCAGTGGCACTGTGAGTCAAGTTTTACAGACCATTATCTCCGTGACACCTCTAATCCTCTCGCCTTGTCGATTTTGAAAAAATAACTAGGCATATATATTTTTGATGGGGTTTCCTCATTGCTTATATATTTCACAATTAATTTATGGAAACAACCACTAATTTGGGACTGCATCGATCTTCACCAATGGGAAGAGGATGTCAGCAGCCATTTCAACAAGGTCAGTCTTGTGTATGTGTTGTCCATTGTTGATTGTCTTGTCACGTTACCCGTTATTTATATGATGATGGTTTTGTGTATTTATGTGGTTCATTGTTGAGAGTATACGAAAATGGAGCTTTTCGTCTCTGTCCTGTAGTACATGGCACTTGTACGTAGAGAGCGTATAGGACATTGAGGTCATTCGACTCTTCCTCCCAGGAAGGAGGGGGGGGAGCGCATATGACATTCGGTCATCTCTCATACATCGGGGGTGTTATCCGATAGTTAAGTCAAATCCTGACTGTTTTTTCATACAGTTTCAGAAGTTTAAGTGCCTTAAACGCAGAAAAGCGTATAGGGATGAGCTGGTCTTTTGACCTCGCCTCCCTCCCGCCGAATTCACTGTCGAATTCTGGCAATATCAAAAGTATTAGGGAGGTAAGTGTACTCTTGATGTGAAATAAACGAAATCAAGGATTTCTTTTTTCACGAGAGAGTTGATACTTACCTCCCTAGATACGGACCCGGCCTCTCCACCCCACAGAGGCTCGGTCTTCAGGCTCTTTATAGTTGCATGTGTATCAGCCAATAAATTAGTCAGAGGAAGTGCTAGTCTGCGCATGCGCGGTGGTGGGGCTGGCATCCGCCAGACTACGCTCTGACTCCCTGCCCAGTAGGGGCACCTAACTGTTTTAATCTGAGTGTTTATTGAGTGAAAGCCAATATTTAGCAATATCAAAAGTATTAGGGAGGTAAGTATCAACTCTCTCGTGAAAAAAGAAATCCTTGATTTCGTTTAATTTGGGTTATGCAACTTTATTTTAGCTAACCCATATGGGCTTGTACAACCTTTTTACATATATCTATATACAAAGTAAAGAAAACTGTATAACCCAAAAAGGGCTGCATATTATTTGTGTAACCATTGCACGAACGAAAAGATAGGTCATGCAATTTGTGCAGGCCTGAACTATTGCTTAGCCATTTAATCATTTAACAGTCAAGACATTTCCAAAAAATTTACATTTTTCCTCAATGTGTATCCATTTGTAGGCCAATTTTTGAAAATTTAAATTTGGTCCATTTGGTTTCGATTATCGAGCCAGTCATTCCAGTGGTCAATTTTCAAAAATACTCTTGGCATGCAAATGGACATCCCACAAGACCGCTATAGAAATCTAGAATTAAGGAGGGCTTTTCTGACCAAGCAGCCATGTTTATGGCCAAAGCCAGGAGGGGGTCAACCTCCAGAGCATATAATTATAAAATCAACAGATTTGCAGAATGGTGCTCAAAAAGATGTATTGATCCAATGGATTCATCTATTCAGGTAGTAGCTGATTTCCTCTGTCACCTGTATGATGCCTATAGCCTCAAGCCTAACTCTATTGCTGGTTATAAGTCAGCTTTAATGACTATTATCCCTTGCTTGGCTAATAGGGGAAGTGATGAAGTAAGTACATTAAATGTATGAATTAAAGGCATGGGCAATCTAAGACCAAGGAATCCCCCGGTGATTCCATCTTGCAGTTTATCTCTAGTGCTTCAGGTACTAGGTGATAAGCCTTTTGAACCACTTAGTTCCATTTCTATGAAACTGTTAACTCTTAAAACTGTATTTTTAATTGCTGCGGCCTCGGCTAGGCGTAGGAGTGAAATTCATGCCTTATCAGCCGAGGAGGACCGTTTTGTGGTTACAGGGGAAGGCCTTAAGCTTCTACCTAGGATTAATTTCTTGGCTAAGAATCAGTCTTTGAAATATACAGGTCAACCTATTTTTTTGCCAGCTTTAACTAGATATGATCCTAATTCTAAAGCATGGTGTCCTGTCCGGGCGCTGCTCCTGTACAAACAACATACTTCGGACGGACCAGTCAGCGTTATGGTTGTCATATATTGAACCCCATGGCAGGGCATCTAAGGACACCATTTCCAGGTGGATTGTAGAATGTATTCAGTTTTGTCATAAATCCGCCACCGGTAAGCAGGTTGACATGGCCAAGGCTCACAGTGTCCGCGGCATAGTGACTTCCACTGCCGTATTTAATGGGGTCCCTGTGGATGACATTATGACAGTTGCTCAGTGGCACTGTGAGTCAAGTTTTACAGACCATTATCTCCGTGACACCTCTAATCCTCTCGCCTTGTCGATTTTGAAAAAATAATTAGGTGTACTTTTTTGATGAGGTTTCCTCATTGCTTATATATATCACAATTAATTAATGGGAACAACCACTTTTTGGGACTGCATCAGCCTTCACCACTGGGAAGATGATGTCAGCAGGCAAGTTCAACAAGGTCAGTCTTGTTCATGTGTTGTTCATTGTTGATTGTATTGTCACGTGACCCTTTGTTATTAATATGGTGATGGTTTGTGTGTTTATGTGGTTCATTGAGAGTGTACGAAAATGGAGCTTTTTCGTCTCTGTCCTATAGTACATGGCACTTGTACATAGAGAGCATATGGGACATTGAGGTCATTCGAGTCTTCCTCCCAGGAAGGGGGGGGGGGGTGTGGGGTGGAGCGCATATGACATTCGGTCATCTCTCATCCATCGGTTTGTGTTAGCCGATGTTTTGTCAAATCCTGACTGTGTTTTCACACATTTTCAGAAGTATAAGTGCCTTAAACGCAGAAAAGCGTATAGGGAAGAGCTGGTCTTTTGACCTCGCCTCCCTCCCGCCGAATTCCCTGTCGAATTCTGGCAATATCAAAGAGTATTAGGGAGGTAAGTATACTCTTGAAGTGAAATAAACGAAATCAAGGATTTCTTTTTTCATGAGAGAGTTGATACTTACCTCCCTAATACGGACCCGGCCTCTCCACCCCATAGAGGCTCGGTCTTCAGGCTCTTAATAGTTGCATGTGTGTCAGCCAATAAATTAGTCAGAGGAAGTGCTGGTCTGCGCATGCGCGGTGGTTGGGCTGGCATCCGCCGGACTGCTCCCTGACTCCCTGCCCAGTAGGGGCACCTAACTGTTTTTATTCTGAGTGTTTATTGAGTGCAAGCTGATATTTAGCAATATCAAAGAGTATTAGGGAGGTAAGTATCAACTCTCTCGTGAAAAAAGAAATCCTTGATTTCGTTTATTTTGAAAGCAAAAGAAATGTCTTTTAAATCTCTTCAAACATTATTTGCTAGGTATATGTGCCCCTGGATCTGAATCAAAGTCATTTTAAAACATTTACCAATTAAATGGCAATTAGGGTCTCAATTTCAAGATCATTTTACAACAGGAATGTTTAAATCTCAGTCAAATTAGTTGCAAAATATTCAATACAGAATGTTCCTTGTATCCTAAAGAATTTGTTGTTTCTTGGTATAAAATGAATCAACACCAAATTTACAGGGATTAGTACATGTACCAGATTAACTACAGTACAGCTCAGAAATAACTTGTTTCCATTTAGAAAAATTAAAATATACTGTTGAATATTTTGCACTTAATCTGACATTTTGTCTGATTGGAAGTCATTTCTGCCTTAGATCGCAATAACTTCCTATTGTTATAAACAGCAATGGCTTCTGAATCACCGTAAGTCCAAAGTATTCAACAGAACATTTCTTACATTGTGTTCAAAATTGTACAAACTACCATGTGTGACTGGACACGATCAAGTCCACTATGAACTATATCTTGACCACATCCACGTGCATGATGACTGGTGAGGAATCTACACAACATTAAACAGGAGTAGAACTTTGGCTTGGGTTAATAGAAGCTTACTCTCTGCATATATACCTTGAAATATGTAGCCACACGAGACATGAAATAGATTGTGTGATCTATTTTGGATGCGCTAACCTGGAGTTTAGGCAAGACATACTATGTGGTGTCATAATATGTGTAAAATGTCTGAATGACAATGGGAATATAAAACATGAGAACCTGTAATCATGTTATAATGATTATTAGAACAACACATATAACGTAAATCAAAGACAGATAAGGACAAAAAGCAATAATATTGGTTTTAGATATCGTAGTAAAGTATATCTGATTTGTAGCCTATATTTGGTTATATTAAGGACAAACCATACTATGATATATATCTTGAGTTCTTATACACACTAGTACTTTGCTTAGTTAGTCTAACTTGATGATTGTTATGTCTATAATAGAATATGATAGTTTCATATAGATCCAGGAAACATATAAGAACGAGTTTGTAACAGTATAAGATGATCACGAAAGCGCGAATTGTTCCAGGGTCGAAAGTAATAATTATCCCTCTTTGCTTTGGGTAATTATCACGTCGAGAAGCCTCCCGAGAACGCACTGGAATATTTCGCGTGCAAGGGTTGGTTAAAATAGCAGTCAAAGTTCTCCCTGAGGCCGCCGGCGCGCCTTGTGCTATGTTTAAATAACGAAAATACGTTTTTTAAATACTGCCCTCACTGAATATTCGAGTTGATAATTTGTCCCCACTGAGATAATTCGATGATACGTTTATATATTTGTCACACATCATAAAACACATAGATTCACGTTTTTAGCGATTGATATAGCTTCTTAGTAGTCCCCGACTACGAGGCGACGTAAACTGTCACTTATAGCCTCCAAACTCCACTCTCTTCTTCTTTTGATGTAGGTCACGTCTCATACATCATTCCGAACGTTGCAAACACAATATATAAATGTTCCGTATTATTAGGCCTATATCAGATGCGACTAAATAACCAGGCTACGGTTTTGAATAATATATAGGCTTAATTATGATTAGCAATAATACATGTATACGTTTAATACTATACTTGGAACCACGTTACACATGTTTCTGTTTTTGTCTTGGAAGCATTTTAGCCTTTTTGTGAGCTGTACTGTATTGCTGTCTGTTTCTATGTAGTTACCTCGAGAAATGTACAACCCACATCAAAATTTCCTGAGGATGATCACTGGAACCACCCCACACACACACACACACATGCCCCACCCCCTCTCGATGGGTGGGAGAGGTACTGCAGAACCTCAAAGTTATCGAGAGTGTGGGGATTTGCATTGGCATGGCACTGACTGCAGATTCTAATATAAACATGTAATAAAATAGTGTTTCAATTATTATTTTAGGCGCTTCTTTTGTGGGTTGTGATGATAGCAGTATTTAGGACGATAGCCAGCCAAGCAACGATGCATCATTAAATTTGTGTGGCTGTTCAAAGAGAAATGGCTCCGCCCACTGTCAGCTTCATCCATCAATCAAGGTACTGGTTAACACTATGACACTTGAAATATCAACCCTTTAACTCTCAAATTTGTTCAAGAAAATTTCAATTTTCTCATAGAAAATGTCTATTTTCAGACCAAGAGAAGACTATTTTTTTTAATTTACCACTGGAATGACTGGCTCAGTAATCGAGCCAGTCATTCCGGGGGAAAAATTTCAAAAATAGTGTTGGTCTGCAAATGGACATTTTTCAAGACCATTGCAGAAGCTGTTTTTGGCAGATATGAGTTAAAGGGTTAAGATAACTTAATATAGAGCTGGTGAATATTTTGAAATTAATTTGAGTGGAACATGTTGCTGCCATAGGCAGTAAGCCAACAACAGCTCCCAGTCAAATTAGTTATTCCATAGTTTTTTTAAGACAATTAAAATCATGCTGGCCTGCCCATGTGCGTGACTACGCGTGCGCATGCATGTGTGTGTAAACTTTGGGTGTGATCCAGAAGAACTACAGAAAATCCTAAGAAAGTCCACCAAATCTAAAAACTGTTTACAATGTGACAAGAATGGGAGGGTGAGGCTCTGCAATCTGCCATTGCTCATGCTACTGTTGTTCTATAGATTATAAGCTTTCTAATGTGATAAATTTGCCATGTGCGTGACTACGTGTGTGAATGACGTATATAAGTAACTACATGACATGTATGATGATGTCATAATCAATGCCGTCATGAATGATGTATATAAGTAACTACATGACATGTATGATGATGTCATAATCAATGCCATCATGAATGACGTATACAAGTAACTACATGACATGTATGATGATGTCATAATCAATGCCATCATGAATGACGTATATAAGTAACTACATGACATGTATGATGATGTCATAATCAATGCCGTCATGAATGACGTATACAAGTAACTACATGACATGTATGATGATGTCATAATCAATGCCATCATGAATGACGTATATAAGTAACTACATGACATGTATGATGATGTCATAATCAATGCCGTCATGAATGATGTATATAAGTAACTACATGACATGTATGATGATGTCATAATCAATGCCATCATGAATGACGTATACAAGTAACTACATGACATGTATGATGATGTCATAATCAATGCCATCATGAATGACGTATATAAGTAACTACATGACATGTATGATGATGTCATAATCAATGCCGTCATGAATGACGTATACAAGTAACTACATGACATGTATGATGATGTCATAATCAATGCCGTCATGAATGATGTATATAAGTAACTACATGACATGTATGATGATGTCATAATCAATGCTGTCATGAATGACGTATATAAGTAACTACATGACATGTATGATGATGTCATAATCAATGCTGTCATAAATGATGTATATAAGTAACTACATGACATGTATGATGTCATAATCAATGCTGTCATGAATGACGTATATAAGTAACTATACACCTGTGCAAAAGTTAAGCACCACCCTATTTTTACGCACATGCGAGGGTATATTCATGTGCTATGAAGAAAGCAATAGCATAAACATTTATGTACCCATCCATCTTAGTGCAAGAGGTAATAATGCAACTAGAGGAATGCTGATTATGATGGTGGGGAAACACTGTATGTTTTTGTTTGAACTTGAAAACGAGGCCTGAATATGGTTACGTTGACACAACTGACAACTATTGCCCTACAGTTGACACACGTGGCTAGATTGTCATTAATGGTGTCTGAAAACGAAGTTTAACATCTGTGCACGAGTTTGAGACTGTCATTATTAATACCGGGTATATCCACCTTGTGCCTGGATGACGGCCTGGACACGACGTCTCATGCTGGTCACCAACCGACTGATACGCCATTGTGGTATTCGTTGCCATTCAAGATGGAGTGCGTCTGTTAATTCCTGTAGGTTCTGCACAGGAGGATCCCTCCTTCTCACCATGTTTCCCAGAATGTCCCAGATATGCTCAATAGGGTTCATGTCAGGGCTCCTTGCTGGCCATGGTAGGGTTTCGATGGCATTCTGGCGGAGGTATTCATGCACAGCTCTAGCACGATGTGGTCAGGCGTTGTCATCCATGAATATAGGGTGGGTTCCAGGTGCATGATTTACAAAATGAGTGACCACAACTCTATCCAGTATGGAATCTTGATATCTTTGTCCATTTAGTGTTCCAGGTACAGTCAACAGATCCAGCTTACAATCAAATGAGATGCACCCCCATATCATAACGGAACCTCCACCAAATGGAACTTCTTCCATGATGTTACGTTGGTCGTACGCCGTGCGTCTGGACCTCCATACACGAGTTCGACCATCTGTGGCATGAAGCAGGAACCGACTTTCATCGGACCAGTGTACCCGTCTCCAGGATCTCATGTTCCAGTGTCTTCTTTCGTTGCACCACCTCAGACGCTCCTCTTTGTGGTGTGCAGTGAGGAGGGGACGTCTGACAGGTCTCCTAGCTTTCATGCCAGCAGCATACAGTCTCCTTTTGATGGTAGACATTGACACTCTATTGCGCGTTTCCCATTGCTGGCTGAGCACTCTGCTGTTGGTGAATGGAGATCTCCTAACAAGGCGTACTAGGGCTCGATCATCACGGGCAGTAGTCTTCTTCGGTCTTCCAGATCTAGGCCTGTCCTTCACCTCGTTAGTTTGCCCATGTTTTGCAATCAAACGACTAATTACAGTATGGTTAATGTTCAGCTGTCTGCTAATCTCTCTGCATGACATACCAGTGGTATGCATGCCTATGATTTGCCATTTCACACGATCACTTAACCTTCGTCTTGCCATAGCGGTTCACAATCAAGAGCTAATTCTCTCTGTACAAATAAACCACGGTCATGAACACAAAATCCCTAATATTGTCGCCTAAATCTGTATGTAATGTTCTACACCTCAAACTGGACTTTTACATAACTGAACACGTGTGCTGTTTCCCGCCACGCACGGACATCAAGCGGCGTGAAGTCATGCATGCATGTGCATTTCGTACTTGGAATTATGTCAGCTAACGCGGGGACAAAAAGTATGGCAGCCTAGTTGTACCATCATGTTTCTACGTTCTATTGTTTTTGCTGGTGCTTAACTTTTGCACAGGTGTATACATGACATGTACGATGATGTCATAATCAATGCCGTCATGAATGACATATATAAGTATCTACATGACATGTATGATGATGTCATAATCAATTCTGTCATGAATGACGTATATAAGTAACTACATGACATGTATGATGATGTCATAATCAATGCCGTCATGAATGACGTATATAAGTAACTACATGACATGTATGATGATGTCATAATCAATGCCATCATGAATGACATATATAAGTAACTACATGACATGTATGATGATGTCATAATCAATGCTGTCATAAATGATGTATATAAGTAACTACATGACATGTATGATGATGTCATAATCAATGCTGTCATGAATGACGTATATAAGTAACTACATGACATGTATGATGATGTCATAATCAATGCCGTCATGAATGATGTATATAAGTAACTACATGACATGTATGACGATGTCATAATCAATGCTGTCATGAATGACGTATATAAGTAACTACATGACATGTATGATGATGTCATAATCAATGCCGTCATGAATGACATATATAAGTATCTACATGACATGTATGATGATGTCATAATCAATTCTGTCATGAATGACGTATATAAGTAACTACATGACATGTATGATGATGTCATAATCAATGCTGTCATGAATGACGTATATAAGTTCATCATGAACACTTAATTGATGAGAAATTAAGCATTGTTTTACGATTTGTATGTCTATACTATTTAATAAAGATGCTGTTGACTATTTTGAAACTAATCTGACTTGGCACTGCTGCTGCCATAGGCAGCAACAGCACCCAGTCAAATTAGTTTCAAAATATTCAACAGCTTACTAGTACAGTTTTCTGGAAATTGGTAGTCAGGGAGTTCAGGGATCGATCGATCCCAACAAAGGCAAAGTGTGTGTGGAGGTTAGTTAAAGATGGGTGGGGGAAAGCCAAAACAAGATGCCTCCATTCTGAGACTCGCTTTAACTGATTATGGAGATGATGCCATGTTCTCTGATTAGTACTGCATTCATATGAGGAAATCACTTCACTAGGCTTGTCGAAAGCTGGTTTCTTCATCGATTTTAAGAAACAAATTTCTTAATGACTTGGATGTACTTGAAGGCGACCGATTATCGATATGAGTGCTTAAATATAGTGGTCATATTGGGTTTATGCAAATGTTACCTTGTCATCCAATCAAATAGCCATGTATTGTAAATTATTCCTTGTTCTCATAAACCCCCATTCTAGGAGTTTAACAAGGACTCCAATATGTTACCGAAAGCAGATATATAACACATTTCTTATAAATGGCATCCATTTTAGAATTATGCAAATTACATGTAGGCACAGTTCCACCACAGATACATGTAGCTTTTAGGACTTTTAGTATGTATTTATGGAGCCCTTACAGAAATGTGTTATGCCAAAAAAAAGTATGTTGCAATTAGTTGGAGGGTAAGTTCTATCGTAGCTACAGTGGACAGCAAAGAAATATCAAAGCTTTGAAATTTTCTCTTAATTCTTTTGCCGCCTTATTCTTCTTCTTTTCGTTCGCTGATCATACCGCCAGTCCTGTAAGTGACTATCGACATGATCATATGCGTTAAGTGCGTTGATCCATGGTTTATTAGAGTGCGCCGTGCGGCCTGGAATCTCCGTCTTCAGCACTCGAGGTTTCTGTCAGGGTTACCTCACCCTTACCTCCTTTAGTCGCCTCTTATGACACGCAGAGGATATGGAAGGTGTATTCTAAGCCCCACCTACAGGGCAGATTGCCGCCTTATTCAGACAAAGCAAAATCAATTATGAATGGATAGCAGACTGGGTCAGCCATTCAGAAGCATGTTAGAGGCAGAATGAATATGTGCATAGCTGCATATAAACAGTTAGTAATTATGCTCCCAAAGAAAAAATGAGGCGGTAACGAGCAGAGCTATGAAACTGGTGACCCTGGGATCATGTCTCCGTTCGGCCAACTGACGATCGCTGGAAGCATAGGCAATCTCCTTCGCTCCTCGTTACCTCTCCACCCAGGAGTATAAATGGGTACCAGTGTAAAAAGCTGGGGAAGTTACCAATAATAGACTGAAATAAAACCAGTCTAGAATGGCATTAATGGGACCTGGAATCAGGGACTCTATAGACACTGATCAAACCAATAACAGAAATTTGATCACGGGCGTAATTCAATATGGATTATGATTTTAGCGAACATGGATTGATCAGTTAATTCTTTGCTCTATTACATTGTATTTGGCACCAGGTCAAAAAGCATTGTGTGATTTAATTGGTAAGTATAACATGAGTAGTATAGCAAAAGACCTGTAGATGTTATTGCTTAGATTGACGCCTATCGAGTCCCTGATTCTGGGTCACATTCATGCCATATCTACGTCAGTTTTATAAATTTCAGTATCGTATTGGTAACTTCCCCAGCTTTTGCATAGGTACCAATGTGTACACCTGGTGGGGAGAGGCAAGAAATGAAGGAGATTGCCCATGTTTCCAATGACTGCGTGGTAATGCACAGCTATGGTGGGAAGTTGGTTTTCCAGTTAAGTAGTCCTGGGTGCTATAGCCACCACACCAAGCCAGCGCCTCTAGCCTACGGGTACATCTTCATTATTACCCAATGGAGGAATCCAGTTTTAGCTATGCACCACCCATCTTTAGCTAAGCTTCACCCACACTTTTGTCGTGTTGGGATCGATCGATCCCTGAACTCCCTGACTACCAATTTTCAGAAAACTATGCGGGTAAGCTATTGAATATTTTGAAACTAGGCAGCAACAGCACCCAGTCAAATTAGTTTCAAAATGTTCAACAGCATGTTTATTAAATAGTAAAGACATACAATTTGTACAACAATGCTTAGTCCGACATCAATTAAGTGTTCATGACAAACTTAGCTACATTATTTATGATGTCATCACACATCACGTAGTTGATTATGATGTCATGATTGATGGATAAACTGAAAAGGTCCATTTCTAAAGTATTTGGAGCCAATGGGGGAAAGATCCCTTATAACGCCGATTGTTGGGCTGGTACTGGGGGAATACTGGCCCATTAACCTGTGTTATCAGCGATATATTTCTTCAGTAGCACATCAACTGTCATTTAAATGTAGTTCCATTTTGAGGTACATGTATTACTGTTATTTTTTATTGATTTCAGAATGAGGCCATCTGGACATTGTCCATGAACCCTGTGGTCATAAGCAGATCGGTTTACGTTTGGCCGAGTGGTCAGCTGACCATTAAGGCCGGTGTCCAGATTATCTTCAATACGAAGAATGCTGGCATTGTTGTCCAAGGTACAGTCATACCACCTGCTTTCGAAACTACATGACTTTTGGAGTCACGACATTGGCACCTTCGACTGATGAACTACTGTTGAATATTGTCAATTATCTTCCAGTCAAGCACAACATTTTCAGATTAGATTGGCAATATTGAAGGCAATGGAGGGATGCATTTCTAGCAGTTCCCAGTCAAATTAGTTTCAAAATATTCAACAGTTTATGTGTATAGTTACCTTGAAAATTTAGATTCCGGGAATTCAAGTTTCAAAATTTCATTTCAAATATGTGTAAAAATTGGGTGGGCCTTATCTAGAAATGGGCGAGGCATCGCATGAGATGAATCCCTCTATTAATCTTCAGCATTTTATCGAATATTTTCATATTTTTCCATTCTTTTGCAGGTCGTCTATTAGTGAAAGGCAAGCCTGGATTAGAAGTCAGATTTTCTGGCCTTGAAGCGCCATTCAGGGAAGATAATCGGTGGTTAGGTTTGCATGTTGAGCATTCGGGTGGTAGGTCATCATGAGAGTGAGAGAGTGGTGTTGGATTGACTCATGTAGAGTAGTATGAAGTTGATAAGATATCATTTATAGAAACAACTTTCACACACATTTACCAAATATACAACTTTTGTATTTCATATTTTCTCCTAGAAATTGAGACGCTTGCACGAAACATTATTTAACCATTTAACCCTCATATCAGCCAAAAACAGCTTTGGCAGTGGTCTTGGAAAGTGTCCATTTGCAGACCAGGAGAAGGTTATTTTTGAAAATTTACCAATGGAATGACTGGTTCGCTTATGATCATGTCGATAGTCACTTACAGGACTGGCAGTATGATCAGCGAACGAAAAGAAGAAGAAGAACTGGTTCGATAACCGAGCCAGTCATTCCAGTTATAAACTTTCAAAATTAGTCTTCTCTTTGTCTGCAAATGGGCATTTTCTATGAGAATATTAAAATTTTCTTGAAGAAATTTAAGTGTTAAAGGGTTAAATACGTGTTGTTGAACTACATACCATACCTGAAATCTGGAGGTCCCAAACTGAAAATGTGGTGTTCCACTGAAGTCTTTCTCATCAAAGCTAAAATTATAATGTATCATGAACTCACAACTGTGAATTTTGAGGGGCTCATCCTAGATTGTGTGGGTATTTTGTGCAAACCCCTATAAAACCGATAACTATTTAATAATCATACAATATTTTCAGGCGTTCTATCAGACTTATTGCCACAACATTTGGGGGTCCCAAGTTGCATTTTGGGGGTAAATACCCTCATGAGATGCCCTACGTGGTTATGTCTTAACCCCAAGAATCCGACAAGATGTATTATCGGCGCGAAATAATTGGCTTCCTGGTCCGACGGGATGTATTATCGACTCAAAATAATTGGCTTACTGGGTCGACGGGACGTATTATCAGCTCACACTACCACCAGTTTTCGATCGCTAAATACACAAGCTTTACAGGTGGTTTATCCAATCAAACTTAGCGTTACATTACGTCAGAAGGCTGAATTTTGTAAATCCACTGTCGATTGGTCAATTCAGTTTGTTTACAAATTTCTGCCGGGAAAATATAAATAGATCTTTGTGAATGAAATAGTTTGCGTAAAAATGTTGAAGATGACGAAGCAATTCCTTTATTTAAGCGAGTACTCGCGAGTACCCGATTATCCGGATAGATGGAATCGGGTATTATTATTATTATTATTATTATTATTATTATTATTATACAGCTGCTCAACGATTGGCCAAGCTGGCAAATCTTTCTAAACAGCATCCTACACTAGCAGTGTCATATATAATACAGAAATGCGAACGCAACCCGCTCTCCGTAGTTACGAAGATCGTGAATTTCGTTTGTTATCTTTGTGACATGATATGATGTTACCGGCTTATGACAGTTAGTTTATTTTTAATGAAACTACGTTTCCACACTTTTAAATTACTTTATAATGTCAATTTGTCATTACTGAATAACTGAAAGCCTCTCAAAATTACTGAACATCCATCATGGTGAAATTATTTAAAATCAATGGTCGAGTGGGGTTTAGGTATTGAGAGACAGTTGTCAATAATTTAAAAAAATTATATTTTCTTCCAAACGTTTTATCACATAGTAGGGGGGGGGGGGGGGGGGGGGGTGGTGTGTGTATGTGGTAGTCGTATGCATGGACGAAAATTCAAATGCCTGTGGTCTGGAACCTAGAAGGGCATATCAGCAGAGACAATAAAATTGTTTTAAAGATATTGACAACTGTGAAGATATGGTTTCACATGGGGAAGGAACGAGGGGGCCCAATTGGGAGATGGCCCCCTTTTTTCCTCCCCCACAGTTTAGCCCTCCCCCCACCCACCCCAGCCCCACCCAGGTCAAAACCCATTCCGACACATAGTAAATATCCATTTCCAGACAAAGAGAATCTGTTTGAAAATTTACCACTCAGTTATTGCGCCAGACATTCCAGTCGTACTTTTTCGAAAATATTCTCATGATCTGTAAATGGACATTTTGCAAGGTCACTGCTGTACCTGTTTTTGAAAGGTTTGCATGTTATAGGGTTAATAATATTTAAATACTGTATTGTGTAAACTACCAGTGCAAATATCAAATAAAGTTTACTCGAAGTAAGAGGGAGAGAGAATCTCATATTAGGTAATCAGACTGGACTATGTATAGTAGATTTGTTGAATATATCGAGTCCAATTTGATTGGAAGCTGCTGCTGCTTTAGGCAATAATAGATTCCAATTAAATTTATCAAAATATACTCAACAGATTACTTTTTTAGACTGCAGGATATTTACCCTTGTCCTGCAAGGGGAAGGGGGGGGGGTTATTACATTTGTGTGTGTGCATGCATGTGTGTGTGTGTGTGTGTGTGTGTGTGTGTGTGTGTGTGTGTGTGTGTGTGTGTGCGTGTGCATCCATGTGTCCGTCCGGTATTGCATCTAAAATACTGATCCTATTGGTTTCAAATTTTAACACAACAAAGCAACATAACCTAAACAAGGATTTCCAGAAGTTGTCTGTGATCTGGACAAAAACCCGGGATCCAGATTGGATACAAATTTTAATCTATAGATATCTCGGAAACTACTGGTTAGATTTTGCTCAAATTTTAGCAAAGTAGAGGGTGCGATCATACACTACGATTTAACAAATTTGGATGTGTTAAAATTTATTTTAAAACCGCTATGTACATTGTGAGAAAAATGGTAGCGCAGTCTCGGCAGTGGTTTACAATCTATCATTACTCTTGTTCATAATGTTATCTATCAAGCATCAAGTCCTCGACAACACCGTTGGGCTTTAAAAATTTTATCTACCTGTCGATGGAAACTAAATGATAACTAAATTGCTTGGTCGATGATGCATTATAGAAGAATCCATGTTCACCACTTTGACCTCTTTACCCCATCTCATCCCCGGGGGCAGAGCCAAATGTAAATGCCCTCTTGCACTCCATAATCACCTCAGTCGGGTCATAGTGCTTACCAGTATATCCCTGATTAGCTGATTCATTGCGATGGAGCCTAGTGTATATGGTGTCTCCGAATCCCCGGGGGCAGAGCCAAATGTAAATGCCCTCTTGCACTCCATAATCACCTACCAACTTTGTTTGAATTCCAACCACTGAATTTGGAAGAGTTGCATTACACACAGACTGGCATGGATTATTGTGGAAAATCTGGATGTCATAAGGGGAAATGATCTGTGAAAGCAGGAGTTAAAAATTAACATGAGCCAGAGACTAGTAGAAATTGACCAGGACTACTAGTATAATTTGTAACTGACCAGCCTGATGGTAACAATTTGATATGTCAATGATCGAGGTGGTAAAAAAATGCCATTGCTGTGATCTTCAGAAATGTCGATATTCAGAGTAAGAGAAGACTATTTGTAAAAATTTACCACTAGAGTGACTGGCTCGGTAAGTGAGCCAGTCATTCCAGTGTTAAAATTTCAAAGATAGTCTTCCCTTGGTCTGCAAAGAAAATTTCAAGGGCTAAAGTAGAATCTAGTAATCCTGCTAGAGACATGTAGTGGCTCATTTGGCTTAATTTCAATTCATGGAGAGGGTGTGCGAGAGTGTCAGAAATATGAAAAATCTGGAAATCCAGATAGATGTGTTAGACTCTAATCTTTACAATCAATTTCTTGATCTTTTGAACAGCCCCCACCCTTGGTGGAGACAGGAAATTCACAATTATATGGCAACCTACATATCAAATTCCTTTGAATTCCACACAACAGTTTGCGTGAAGGACAGGTTTTCGGATATTTGTCCTTTGGACCCCACCCCCTGACCCACAGGGGGCAGAACAAAATCTAAATGTGGTCATGCAAAGGTCAATCATGGGTAACCCACATACCAAATTTGGTTGAATTCCACCCACCTGTTTGGGAGGGGATAGCATGATGGACCGACAGATGGGTAGATGGAGGCGATTATAATATCTCCATTTTTTCAGAACATGGGGATCATGAAAGGACCCAAGGCGATAAGATACAGGTAGGTAATTAATTCAAAATCTTTATACAAAAATGTAAATATCTTTTGGATTGAGAAATTAGGCTACCACCATCATTGGCCACGGCACATTGTTTCCAGGATTTGTCGGTGAGTGTTAAGCATAGCATAGACTGGAATTGACAAGTGGACATGGCAGAAATTTAGATTTTCTAATAGATGAATCCACTTTTAGCTCTGCCCCACGTCTAGGTAAGCTCCATCCATGATTTGCGTGTGTTGGAATCAGTTTATACACTTTGAATCATAAATTCCCAATTCCATGATAACTACATGTATAGATACAGCTAACATGTTAAATATTTTGAAACTAATTTGACTGGGGTCTGTTTTCAATTATTCAACAGAATGTTTATTAAATGGTAAGGACATATAATTAGTACAACTGACAGACTTTCAAATGTTCATGATGGACTTAGCTACGTCATCCAATAGATATTTTGATTGTGACGTCAGCCTGATGTAATTCATTATGATGTCATATACTTGGGTGACAGATTGGATTCATCTATTATTTAACCCTTTCTCATTTTCACCGACAAATCCCTGAAACAGTATGATGCTTACAATATAAAATTTATTCTATTGAATATTTTGAAATTAATTTGACTGAACGCCATTGCTGCCTACGGCTGTTTGCAGTCAAACAAATTTAAACATATTCACCAGTTTTCCTTTATGGTATCATTAAAATGAGATATGGGGAATTCATCGGGAAAAGGGTTAATCTTACCTTGCTCGTGTGCAGATTTATGTTGTATATTTTACTGCCGTCGAATCATATTTGCTGAGCGTCATTCTTAGCTGATTCATTGCGATGGAGCCTAGTGTATATGGTGTCTCCGAATCCATAATCATATGAGTAATTTACATTAACAATTTTGATTGAATTCTACCAAAAGCTTTTGGAGATGGATGGATAGACAGATGAATGGAGGGAATTGCAATATCCCAGCAGTCTTATTTTACACAGATCACCAAATTTTTCTCTTTGTAAAATCCATGTTAGTAAATCCATCAGCCTACTTAGCAGGAGAAAGTCTCTGATTTTTTTAAGCCATTGTCCGCTCACCTGAAAAAAATAGGAACAATAAGTTAGAAATAGGCAAATTCTAAGAGTTATATTAAGACTTTAACAATCAAATTTTTTCATGAAAATTTCCATTTTCTCATAGACAATGCCCATATGCAGACCAAGAGCCAGTCATTCCAGTGATGATTTTCAAAAATAATGTTACTTTGGTCAGAAAATTTACATTTTCCTAGACAACTGCAGCAGTTTTGGTTTGACTCAGATGTTAGATGGTTAACAATATACATGTATGGCGCGGGGTCATAGGGATATACTGGTAAGCACTATGACCCGACTATGGCTGTTATGGTCATACACTGCTCTCAGATTTTAGTGCAGAAGTGAATAATATAATAAATTTTGGGCATATATAGTCCAAAAAGGGAGTATGACTACTAGTTACTGGATTAAAATTTTCAATCGACAGGAGCAAATAATAAATTTGTTACGAATGCTTCAAAATTCTGTTGAATATTTTGAAACTAATTTGACTGGAAGCTGGCTAAGGCAGCACCAGCTTCAAACTGGATTCAAAATATTCAACATCTTACCTTTATAATGACGTGAAAACGTGAAATTCTGTAATTTCAGGCTCAAATGTGATAATTGTTTTTGATTTTGGGCACACTTCCATGATAGTGCAAGTTTGTTTCAGGGCCCCGGTTCTCTATATCTTTGATCAGAGGCCACTGGCCACACAGGAAATGGTGATAGAATGTTTGTAACAAGGGCAATAGTGAAATATTTGTTTTCTAAGAAATAATTACTAAGTTCCAATCATCAATGATTATTAGTCAATGTGATGTTACTTCCAAGTTTTCAGTTACTCAATGACTAATATAACAGAGAAAGTAATAGATTGTGGTAAGAGAGCAGCAGAACCAATAAAATATAAATCCATTTTGTTTACCTCAGATCACGAAATAGCAATAAGGTTTTAGATAAACAAACCGATAATCTCAATCATCGATGCATGTCTTTGTTTGCAATTTCCGAGAAAACTTTACTCTTCAAATTACCGGCATTAATTAGGATGAGTTGAGATGTGGAAGCTGTCAAATATATCGGCATCCCACTTCCCGATTAGCAATATGGTTAATCTAGTCATATGTCTACTTTTTATTTTGTGGTGTACAAGAAATATGCATAGATTGACATATTTGAACACACAACTATTTTGCAAAACAGCTGATCGTGTCGCCATCTTGCCGGAAAAATTAATATTAATGAATTCCTGACCAATCAGACGCGTCAATCTTATAGTACGTGATACGGTGTTGCCAATAACGGGTAATGAGCTTGGTACTCGTATATTAGATACGGGTAAGAGTCTACAAATTTCTCACGATTCCCATTGGAGACACCGCTACGAAAAAATGTCTGATGCTATAGAATCTTAGTGTAAAACATTCGCGTTCGCTTCTTAGATGGCTGATTGCAACCAGCAATGCTACATAGCATAAAATTTGCCATTTATTCATTGTCAACAAGGAGAAACCCTGGTATTTGTTCTGTTATGTGTAAAGGAATTATTCAACATTGAATGAGGCCTCCCCAAAATCGGAACCAGAATTTTGAGAAATTTTACGGTAACATGGCATAATATAAATGTCATTTTCACATCTTATCGGATGAAAATCTTGACTAAACTTTGATATCTGTTAGTTTTAATACCATTGTGATTAAATTTATCAATGGCATTCGTGAAATTAAAAAGAAATTCGATAAATTTTGCAAAAAAAAGACCAATGTATTTATCCTACAATGGGTGTTCATTTTTAGAGGCACGTTGACCAACTAAAATATATTTTATTCATACAAAATTTACACGTACTAAAAGGAATTTTATGCCCTTTCTAATGATATATAGTTTTATATATAGTGGTCTGTTACTTTGCCAAAAATAGTTAATATAGTTGGCATGGTAGCACTGCGCCTCTATCACGCCACTACCATGTCTAGGCTAAGGTCCTAAGCAAGTTTCAAGCTTTTGACTCTAGGGTTTCTATCACTTCTTTGTAAATTCTTGGTAGGGCTCATGAGAGTTAAGAGCTGGCTAACAAATGACCAACTGGAGCATCCAATATTTACAAAATATATGTACATCAGGACATTGCATGATGGGTAAATTGGTCAGAAATCAACAAGTATCTCATATCTCGTGCAAATGTTTCTCTAGTTATTAGGACAAGAACTTTAATGACAGTAACATTTTAAATTGGTCACCAAAATAGGTCACTAACGAAATTCTTTTGGGGGTCACAAGATGATGTTAATTTATGATTCGATGATCTTAATTTCATCAGTCTTAACCAATTAACCCTTTAATGGTCAAATTTGCTCAAGAAAATTTAAATAGCTGCCTATTGAATGTTCATTTACAGGCCAGGAGAATACAATTTTTGAAATTTATCACTGGAAGGACTGGCTCGGTTATTGAGCCAGTCATTCCAGTGGTAAATTTTCAAAAATATATTCTCTTGGCTTGTAAATAAACATTCCACAAGACCATTACAGAGGCTGGTCTTGGCCGGCATGACTATTAAATGGTTAATGGTGATACTTAGTTTACAAAATTTTATAATAAGGAAAAATTAGTTACCTCTCCGGGATGTAGAAATTGTTTGAGTGTAGCTTTCGTGACCATCTCGGTCACTTCTTCAGTACTAACTGACGGTCGCTGGCAACGTCACTCTGGCCAGATCTTGTGGTGTCACATGACGGCATGGACTGGTAGACTCTGGTATATGGTAGCCCTCATCTCTGTTTATGGTTGATGCTTGTAGATTTCTATGGCCTCTTGGAAAATAACACGTTTTTTTTAATTCGCAATTCGCTCTTAATCTACATGGAAGGCGTAAATGGGAAATATTGTGTGAAAGTGAAGCGGAACATTTTTGAGGATATCAATGGAACGAGACCAATTGTGTTTGATATGGATCGGGGGGGGGAATTCACGGAGAATCATGTTGTGAATTGTACAGCATCATCAGGCGGAATTGTTCATCTGAAAAGAGGGTAGGACAGGGAATAATTTATCTGGTATCGCATCTCAATTTGCTACACATATTTAGCGAGTTGCTATACATTCTGCAACACGCATAGCTGTATCTGCTATGCAAAATTTGTACACGATTGCAATTTATCATTGATTTTCTTAAATTCTATCATTAGCCCTTTCAACGACAAATCCCTGAAAAAATAAATTCTTTACAATGTAAAGCATATTCTGTTGAATATTTTTCAAATTAATATGACTTGAAGCCATTGTTTCCTAAGGCAGCAATGGCTTCCAGTCACATTAATTTCAAAATATTCAGCAGCTATCCTGCTCTGAGATTGAGATACAGGGAACGTGTCAGTGAAAGAGTTAATTGCTATATCTTTCGGCAGACAACTATGCAATTTATAATTTGCATATCAATATATGCTATGCAAATATCAAATTCTAAATTATGCCCTGCCATAGGCTATAGCTTTAACCTAGTCACACCTACACTAGCATCTCAAAGTTAGGTGAGAGTGAAACATGTCTCTAATGCACATCGTGTGGACCATCGAAGAGTGGTCACTAAAAACAGGTGGTCAATTAAGCACTTTAATGGACCTTTCCAGTTTATTGATCAATCATATGATGTCATAATCAACTACGTGATGTGTATGCTGATGTCATTATCAATTACATCATAAACGACATACATAAGGTTGTCACGAACGCATAATTGATGACGTGTTGCCGCCACTTGTTAGATGACGACACAATCAAATATGTCACTTGTTAGCTGATGTCACAATTAAATGATCAAGACTGGTCATGAAACTTGTAACAGCTACAGCTCCCATTCAAATTTCTTTTAAAATATTCAACATACCCTTGAAATTGTGATTCTGTGAGGTCAGTGTTCAGTGTTGAGATCAATTTAAATGCGCATGTAATGTGGGCGGAGCTTAGCTAGAAATGGGCGTGCTCTAGCTAGAAATTAATCCCTCCCTTTAACCCTTGATTTGTTCAAGAAAATTTCAATATTTTCAAAGAAAATGTCAATTTGCAGACCAAGAGAAGAGTATTTTTGAAAGTTTAGCACTGGAATGACTGGCTCGGTTATCGAGCCAGTCATTCCAGTGGTAAATTTTCAAAAATACTCTTCTCTTGGTCTGCAAATTGACATTTCTGAATACCACAAGCCGTTTTTGGCTGATATGAGTGTTAAAGGGCTAGTCTGAATTATTGTAGCCCTATGTTTCTATAGATACGCAATGGTTGTCAGCGGTAACAGTTTTGTTAATCCTGGAGCTGAATTTGATGTCATTGTTTATGCAGTCTTTGATAAGGTGAGTCCTTCACCGTCGTGTGGTAGACTTTAGAATTTATATCTAGAAATTTAATCGCTCAATCTCTTCAATAGCCATCTTAGATGTACAAATTTGTCCAGTAAATTGTTTAAAATTATACTAATCATTTTTGTCTTTGTCGATTTCAACCAGACATGAGTTGATTAGGACCAAAACAGGATTGTCAATTTTTTTGCTCTACTATATTTGACTTAGAAAAATGTTCACGAAGTTGACTACTCATTATATAGTACTGGGTCAATTCAATCAAACTTGGCTTTCCAAATATGACAGCTGATTGGCTTGAAAGTTAGATATGAGTACTTTTATTTCATCCATTGCTGGGACAAGAGAGTGAATGCATTTATAAGGGTTGGGGTGGAGTTGCATTTCTTTTTTGCAGTTTCGAATAACATATAAGGGAGATAACTCCATCAGCATAATAGTATAGATCAAGGGATATAACTCTAACACACCTATTTAGCAAATCACATGCTAGGTACATGTATGTATTGAAGATAAATATAATGTGCAAACTGTCTGAATATTCTAACTAGAACATTATATAGTATGTTTTAGGATAATCTTGATTTAATATTTTGAAAGTGATTTAACTGATTACTTATTTTTGGAATTGCATAACCTGTTTTAGTAGCTAAATTTGTTTCTCAAAATCAAAATGTTTGCTTATAGCCATATATTTGCATGCCAAGAAAATACTATTTTTGAAAATTTACCTCTTAAATGGCTGGTTCGGTTCTCAAGTCAGTCATTTCATTGGTAAATTTTCAAAAACAGTATTTTCTTGTCATGCAAATGGACATTTCACACACCCACTGTAGAGGCAGGTCTGGCCGGCTTTGTCATGAATGGGTTAATAGTTAATATTTTTCACAAAATACTTTTATCTTGGCCCTGCAATTTGACATCCTTCAAGCCTGTTTTGGTGGCTTGATAATTTAAGGGTTGTTTATCCAGGACATCTCTCCATCAAATAAAAAAATATGTGAACTCTGATATCTAAATATTTCAATTTCAGAACAACCATAAGCTGCTACTGGACAGCTGTTGATTATGATGAAACTAATTTTATTGGAAACTTTTGGTGTCTGTCAATATAGTTTAAAAAAAATTTCAGAATATATATCGATAAATTTCCTGTATCTCATCTCCGGGCAAACAAACAGGAAAATGGCTGAATAATTTGAAATTAATATAACTAGAAGGTATTGCTACCTACGGCGTCCAGACATATTAATTTTAAAATATTCAAAAGAATGTGTACACATTGTAAAGAATTTACTTCTACTCTTTATGAATAAAGCATTTTTTAAATTTTCTTTCAGAATAAACTTCCAATAAATATGTCTCACAACTACTGGGGAACTTCAGACATGGGTTCAGCCAGATCTCGAGTATCCGACTTCTTCATCGACCCGCTAACATCTGTATCAAACATTTCACCATTCTATTCATCCGACCCAGTCTTGACTCATTCTGCCATTCTGGTGATGTGTAACTCCATAGCATATTTCTTAGATAAAGATGGGTTTGTCGGCGGAAAACTACAACAATCGCTAGCTATACCAATGGATACGAGTTTGAAAGTGAAACGGAACATTTGGGTTCTGCATGGGAAAAGGTTGAGAATTGAATCTGGTGCACACCTACAGTTTTGGAAATCAACAGGTATTTTTTCTGAAGGTAAGATGATATTTTTGCTACTAGTAATACTCTGACTTGAGACAAAAACAACAAAACATTTTAAGTCTAACTTCGTTTATTTTGATGAGCTTTCGCAAATAAACGTGCTTCATCAACACCAGTCATTGTCAAAATAAACTAAGTTAGTGTTAACTGTCTAACTGCTGCAAGCCACTAGACAATAATTTCAAATTTCAATGGGTAATAGCTCTGGGCATGTTGAATATTTTGAAAACAATTTGACTGAAAGTTGTTGGTGGCTAAGTCACCAACAACTTTCAGTCAAATTCTTTTCAAAATATTCAGCATATTCAGAGTTAAACGACATGGAAAATGTAGTCTGCAGTAATTCGGCAGGCAGACAGTTCTAATAGTACTACCTTTGAATCAGTGTGTTTATTGTCTGGTCACGAGATAGTGATAATGTCTAGTGATGAATGTCAATGTGCCATTTACCCCATTTTAACACATTGAACCATGAATTCCAAGAATCTCAATTTATCCAAAGTAATACAGATTAAGCTGTTGACTATTTTGAAACTAATTTGACTGGAGACTGTTACTACGTATTACAGGAACAGATCCCAGTCAAATTAGTTTCAAAATATTCAAGAGAATATGTATTGGAACTTTGTCAGAGACATACATTATTCAAACACCTGTGATGGAGCTACGCCATTTTTGTAACAGGCCTGTGCCATTTTGCTTGTGACATCAGCTAAGAAGTGATCTGTATTTTATTATGATACTCTAATATAGAGATAATAAATTAATAAAAACATCTGCATTTCTACTCCAGCTTCAAGTACCACTTACTCTTCAGATACTAGGCTTGCGTGATTATATGATTAAATCAAAAATTGTGATTATCTTTTAAATCGTGAATTTATATGATTTAATACCTAAATAATTGAATAACTGTGAATAATTTGTTCTTCATAAAATATTGCAGAACCTGTCTTTTTCTTACTCTTTAATGAAAATTTACATTTTGCTCAGTGAATATATGTCCATTTACAAGACAAGAGAAGACTATTTTTGACAATGTATCACTGGAATGACTGGCTCGAGAATTGAGCCAGGTATTCATGTTATACCTTTTCAAAAGTAGTCTTCTCATGGCCCGCAAATGGACATTTCTCCTTCGATCAATACTTACCATTCTATTACTTCTGATACAAGCTATCTTGGATAGCTGGCCCTAGGACTCTAGACTTAGTAAGCTTTACCAGCTCCTGGAACCGCGTACCCGGTTCCCAACAACCGAGTACCCGTTTGACATGAAGCTCATTCTTGTTTGCATAGCAACAAGAGCTACATGCTTTTTGCAGTTGGAAGTGTCTTAGTAATTTTTTCTGTGATTGTGATAGCATAGTGTTCGCTCTCTAAGGATTATTTGGATTACCATGGAAGGAGCCGCTGATATCCAGGTTCTATATTTCCATGTTATTCCATAGTTAAAAGACGTGGGTCTTCAAAATTTTGTCTGTGTCGCATGTTCCAATTTCTGACCCCGAATCTGGGACATGTGTTAACAACAAAATATGCCAGATTGGTCGCCTTCCTTTAACCCCAACAGGCGATCGGCAGATATGAAATAAGATGTTGGCTATATGATGTTTTAACACGAAAATCGGCTGACGTCATTCTCCGTATGATCCGAGGGGGTGATGTCACACCCGCGTTGTCTCAGATTTTTATGTGAAGAAAATGTTTTATTAATTCATGCATCTGATTCTGGGTGCTGCATACTGTATTGTTACCAGAAAAACTTTGGAATTTTCAAGTTTTGCGTGTTATCACGATCTGTTTGCAATGATCAGTGGTTTCAAAATTCTTGATTAAGATGTGTGGTCTGCAGTTTTACCGTGTTTTACAGCAGTTGGTTTCATTTTGTTGTTTCTTCACATATCGTTTTGGCCTTCATTAGGAGTATAATTTATATTGATTAGTAAATATACCCCGAATGCTATGCGATATGGTTCCTGGTTCTGTTTATACATGCTTCAGGATCAGTATCTGGGTGTATCTTGCCCGCTTCGTTCTTGTCGTTATAATCAATGCAATCTTTGCTGTAACGTTGCAGGGTGGGGTGCTGGAGGGTTACAATTAATTTATGGTCAAATTATTTGAAAATTATTTGTCTGCTTTCCATTCCTGTTCGTTCCGCTTGCTTATTGTAGGTTTGTGCTTATTTATAGGCCAAGTCAACCCCGCCATCATGTGACGAGTGCCATAAGTTCGTGAAGGTCATGTTCAAGGACCATGTCTGCTTTAGGTGTACAAAATGTAATCTTGATAATAGGTGTGACATTTGTGCAGTGTGGTCGTCCGATATGATGGTCAAGTTCCTTTCCCAGAAGGACTTGGCAGGGTCTGACGTGGGGTCAAGCGGTGCAAAATTAAATCGTGGAGCGTCCGTTTTGGCCCCTGGGGGCGCTCCACATCTCCAGTGGTCGCGGAGATGGCACCTCCGGCGTGGTTTGGACTTGCTATGCAAGGCTTCTTGCATAGCGTCCTTCCTATGCTAGTGTCATCCCTGCTACCGAAAGTTGTAGGGCAGTCTCTTCCCGTGCTTGGTACGGACCCTGTCCTTGGACAGGGTTCTAGACTGGCCACCGAGGGAGCCATCTCGTACGGCTCCCTGGCAGTCCCATTGGGCTCTGGCCTGATGGGTTCTGTCTCTCTGCGGGTGGTCCAGTAGTGGTGGCCGGTCCGTCAGGCATGGGAGCCGTTCGCCAGGATGGCTCCAATGCTTCCTCATCTAGTGACGACTTTGGAGTCTGAAGATGAGGAGGCCAAGGAGGAGAGATTGCTGCGGCCTGAGATGCTGCGGGTGGAGAGCATGGAGGTCGATTCCATCCTGGACGGAACCGCCCTCCATCTGTCAGACCTGGCGCAAGCCAGTGCAGCGGCTCCACCCATGGTTGAGGTCACTCCGGTACCGGGCACCGGTCCCGTGCTGGTTGGTTTGCCACCAACCGACATGGTGACGGGTGTGGCTGGCCGGGCGTGGTATGCGCCTATCTCGCCTGGTCCAGCGGTCAGGCATGGGGTGCCGTTGGCACCCGTGTATGGCCACGGTTCCTCAACTGCTACAGGCCCGCACGGTTTTCTGTGCAGCCCTACTCCATGGACTGGTGTTTTCCATGGGGTGGTGGCGGAACCGTGTGGTACCGGAGTTCCTGGCATATCAGCAATGGCTCCTAGCCGGGAGGCTGTTGCTGGTAGGGCCGTGAGCACGTCAACGCATGACGTGTTCACGGGAGTGTCCTCATCGGAAACAGACTGGTCTGAGGCTCTGGCTTGGCTGGCCAGGGTGGACCCGTCTGTGGTTTCGACCATGACCGAAGAGGATGCACCCTGTCCATTGGTTGCATCGATTAGGACGGGGATCTTGCCCGCAGCCCAGATCCAGTTTATTGGACTGGATCCTAGGTTTATGGAGTTGTTAGATACTATTTATAGCAATCAGCTCCTGACCAAGGGCCAGCTCCCTGCAGCCTCCAGGGAGGTGCAGGCGAGATGTCATATCCCATGGGGGGAATACGACAAATGTGGTGTTGTACCAGCGGTCACTGAGGATGATCGCTGGGTGCTGGGAGTCCAGAGTGCTGGAGTGGGTAGCCCTGCTCCGGCGCTGGTGGACAAGTCCCAGGTGCACCATGATGAAGTCCTGTCCCTATGCAATGAGGGGGTGAGGGCAGCAATGAGTGCTGTCAATCACTCTTATTGCCTTCTTCAGTTGGTGTGGGCTGAAGCGGGGGCAGGCCACCCTATGACACCTGTGGCGCTATCGTGTGTGAATGACGGCCTGTTGCTGTCTATGGACACATTGGCAAGGGTGCAGGCGCGAGTGACAAAGTCTAGGAGACAGATGGTCCTTTACCATATGCGTCCGGCTACCGCCGTTAGGGAGTGTCTTCTTGGGACGCCCCTTACTGGCCCTAGAATCTTTGGTGACCAAGCGCAGGCCATCTTAGAAGACACTGCTTACATTGCGCAGAATTTGTTAGCAGTGAATCTGCAGCTGGAACTAGTGCAACAGGTGCACGCACTAGGGGCTGTGGCCAAGCCGCTAACCGGGCAACCTTCTAAGCAGCAGAAGAAGCATAAAAGCAAGGCGAAAGCGAAGCCCAGTGCTGCTTCTGCTTCTAATGGGTCTTCTCAGCCGCCTCCAGTGAAGAAGGCCAAGAAGGTTGTGGAGGCTCCTACCCACCCCAATGTTGCCACTGATCGCCCGAGAGGCAGGAAGGGCAAAGGGAAGGGTAAATCCTCAAAGGGCGGAAAGAAGGGAGCTGATCGTACTGGGGGGTACGAAGGCTCCCTTCGTATCTGCCTGGATCGCACCTGTGCGACAGGAACAGTGGTGTCAGTTAGACCAGTCAAGCCAAGACCGAAATGGTTCTTTCTCTCTCGTCAACAGAGGTGGGGGTGGGGGGTGAGTGGATCGTGAGCCAGACACCCGCGTTAGGCATCAATGCATCTATAGTGGGTGGAAGGCTCATGCGTTTCGTCGAGGCTTGGCGAGCTGTGACGTCAGACAGTCTGGCCTTAGGATGGTTATCCCAGGTGTACATGCCGGAGTGGTGCGATTTTCCACCACAAAATCTGTCTTTGGCACCAGTCTGGACTCCTGTACCAAGGGAGCCAGACAAGTTAGAAGCCATTCAAAACGAAATGTCAGGTTTGCTTCTGAAGGGAGCAATAAAACCAGAACATTCCAGGCTTCTATTTAAACATGTTCCTTGTCCCCAAGAGCACAGGGGGTGGAGACCCATTCTCAATCTCAGGCCATTGAATTGGTTTATCCATACTCCGAGGTCGGTAATGGCAGGATTGAGGAAGGGAATGTGGTGAGTATCGATCGATCTGAAAGATGCATATTTCCACATTCCAATGCACGGGAGTTGTCACAGGTTTCTGAGACTTGCATTTCAGAATCAGGTGTGTGAGTTTGTAAGTCCTCCCATTTGGCCTGTCAACAGCTCCACAGGTTTTCACCTGAGTGGTCCTTGCGGTGACAGCATTTCTCAGGAGAGAACGTGGCACTTCACACCTCCATAGACAATTGGCTTATCAAGGCAGACACGCCAACCAAGTTAGAAGTGGATACTGCTCTTTCTACTTCGAATAATACTTACCAGATGTACTATTATGACAATGTCTATTATCTAGTCTAGCTCAAAATAAACAATTAAAACTCCGCACTCTCCTGGTCCTGCCTATACTGTGTCCGGGAATACCATAGCCGCAGGTACCGAGCACATTATTGGCACATTATTCTAAAATGGTAGCCATTGTTGGAGTCGCTCGGTACCTGATAACTTGTTAGTCTTAATCCGGGTACTCGGTTATTTTCTCTTGCGACTCAGTTCCTTCTAAGATGGATGCGCCCTTATCTAAGATGGCGGCGCCCATGACTTTTGTTTCGCTTGGCTTCGCGTATCTATGCACTCTGTTTATGCCGTTTTTTTAGCTCTCGCTTCATTGTCAAGGGTGTTTGTAGCGATCAGCATTTAATTCTTGGCTGTATTAACGTTATTTAACTTCCAAGTTGTGTTTATTAAATTTCACTTAAAAAAGTTTCAAATATTTCCTGCCTAAGGCTTGATTATCATTATTTCACTTCAAGAGTATACTTACCTCCCTAATACTTTTGATATTGCTAAATATTGGCTTTCACTCAATAAACACTCAGATTTAAAACAGTTAGGTGCCCCTACTGGGCAGGGAGTCAGAGCGTAGTCCGGCGGATGCCAGCCCCACCACCGCGCATGCGCAGACTAGCACTTCCTCTTTGCTAGATTATTGGCAGAGAGATCACACATGTTTTTTTGTGCTATAGCTTTTTCGTACTCTTAAACTGTTTAAGTGGTGTTTGTTTGGAGTGTTAGTCACTTTTTTGGATGGCGGAAAGGAATACTTCGCCACAGGAGGACGTTGGACCTTTAAATCAGGTGACTTCTAGTAAAATTAGCGAGTTTTCTTCCCGGTGTATTGTGTTTCCGGGACTCGCGTTTACCGTGATAAGCGCCTTGGTTGGTTGGGTTATATCAACTCGGTGCTACCTAGGACTAATTTCTCTTTCTGTTTATGTCCACAGGTCTGTATGACGCTAGGTGGTGACATCACAGTAGCAGAGATTTAGTTTTCTCTCCACCATGGTTCCATTTCCTACTAACACTGTTAGGTTATCTAACCAAATGAAAAATTATGTCCAGTGAGTTGGAGGCCTGGTATAAAGGTCTTCTCACTTTGCCCTCTTGATCCACTTCCTTCCCCATGAGGTGGAGAGAGTTAAGAGGCGTGCAGATGGTGGAGTTTCCGGTTCGTCACGTTGGATGGTTTGTCTATACAAAGTGTCAGGTATCTAGTTATTGATAATGTGGTGATGTTAATTATTGTAAACAAACAAAGGGAGATAATTAACATTTTTGCCAGAAAAGAGTTATCTATATGTATCTGATGGTTGTGTAGTCAACTTATCCATTCAGCATACAATTCGTCCTTGCACTTGGATGTTTTGTTGGGATCGAATTTTTCCTGTCACGGGATTAATGACGTCATAATCAGCCTGGCTATGTATTTATCAGCAATTCAAGCGCTATGCTGGTTTTTGATGTATATTGATCTTTATGATCGTTTTCCTTCTCTTTGAGTTGGATTGAGTTTCTAAGCTTAACTAGTTGCTCATACTCCTTGTCCTTTGCCCTTTTCAGGGACCGGGTTGCGCGTCCTGTGGACGTTTTATGCATGTAAAGTTCTGGCCGCATCTGTGTTATCGATGTAGCCCTTGTGGTCCATTGATTAATTGTGACATATGTAAGCACTGGGGGGGGCGAGTTAATGTCCGAATTCTTGTGCTGCTTACAGGCGACGGACAAGGTGGTAGAGGAGGAGAAGAAGAAGAAGCGGAAACGAGAGGTTGTAAGTAGGAAGGGTAAGGGGAAGGTCTCGTCCGCGGTGGATATGGAGACCTTCCGGACCGAGATGTTGGGAGAGATGAAGAGGACAATAAAAGATTTGGTTCCAGGGTTGCTTCGTGGCATGCTTCCTGGACCAGATCCTTTATTGTCCTCATCATCGGCTTCGGAGCAGGTAATCCCCGCCTCTGGATCGATTTTTCTTAGTCCGCTTCCGTTGTCCGACGATTCAGAGGTGGCCCCATTAGAGGGGGCGTTCCACGACCCTGGCAGCAGGCTTATTGCCGCGCCGATAGGGGACCGTGGACGGTTGTCGCTGGAACCCGCGGGCTGCTTATCAGTCCAGGGGTATCCGCACGCCGCGGTGGCCAGTACCTCCTATGGCACCGTTCCTGGTCAGCCCGGGTTAGCTCTCTTTGCTGACCCGGGGTCTAATCTTTCTGACCAGGGTGATGAGGATTACCTGCTAGGGTCGCCGTCTGACGACGTGGACATGGATGAAGACGTTTGTGCACCCCTCGCGGGGAATACAGGCGCTTTTTTCCACGGTATTACTCACCCTGGAGTAAGGTCCGCGGTTCAGGTGGTGGCCCAGGGCGCTGCTGATGGCCAGCGGTACCGCATACCTCGGCTTGCCGAGCGTGTAGCTGGTGCTGGCCGGGCCCGTGGTGGGGCTATATATACCCCGCGCTCTACCGCGGTGCCTGCTCCTGGTCAAACCAGTGATATTCTCATGCCGGTGCTGTCAGGCCCGCATGTTTTCCCTGGCTTGCCAGGTGTATCAGCGTACCCGCCGTCAAGCTCTACTGCTTGGGCTCAGGAGGAAGACGAAGGACCCCGTCTTGTAGAGCGCTCGCAGTTAGCCACGGAGGAGGATTGGTATGACGCTTGCCAGTGGTTGGTGAGCGTTAGGCCTGATCTGCCCGTGGAGCAGTCGGCTAGCCACCGTGTTCACACGCCGTGGTTAGCTGGGAAACCAACTGCTAATGCTATGCCTTCTCTGCCGCTGGCGGAGCATGTCGTTGACATGTTCAAGGCGGCGGAGTCGTCCATTAACACGAGTGGACGTCTCGCGAAGGCCCCTCGCAAGGTGGCCAGGCGTTGTCGCATCGTGCCCCTGGACTACCAGCGGTACGGTGTGGTACCCAAGCCCAGCGTGGATGACCGCGCGGCTTTGGGTGAGGATACGCGGCCAGGCTCCCGTTCTGACGCGGGGGTCTTGTGCGCGAACGCGTTGCGTTCGGCGAATACCGCGTTGCGTGATGCGGAGGAGAGTGGGAGGGCTTCGATCGCCGCTCTGTCCCACGTCTCCCAGCTGTTACAGGGGGTAGTAACGGCATCCGCATCGCGCCAGCCAAGCCCGCTCGCGGTCCAGTGAACCATCCAGGATGGTATTAACCTGGCGCTGGACTGTATGACGCGGGCGGTGACCAGGAGTGTCCGGGCAAGACGCACGTTTGCCCTGGACAATCTGTGCCCGTCTCAGGACCTGTATAATAGGCTACTCCGTACGCCTATGACGGGTCCTGGTCTTTTTGGAGGTGAGGGATGTCGCCACCTCCAGGAGACGGTCACCCTGGTGAATAACCAGAGGGCGCTGCGCGAACAGTTTGAGGTGCTGCGTCGTGCTAACGTTCGCGCCGCGGCCCCTGCGTATCGTCCCCTGCAGGCTCGAGGTGGTGCTGGCCAAGTCAGAGGCCAGCCGCCGTCGCAGCGCCGGCCTCGGCCGCGTGCGATTCGGCCAGCAGTGAGGGGGGCGCAGGCTCCTCAGCCGCCGTCAGCCAGGCAGCCGCCCGTGCACCGAGGTGCGCGCGGGGCGGGGCGGGGCGCGCGAGGATCTGGGCGTGGTTATCGTTCCTGACAGGGCGCTTACCGCGGTAAGGACCACGCCGGTGTGTATGGCGACGGAGACAGTGCCGCTCTTGCATGCCTTGTGTCCACCGCGGTCCCTAGGTGGACCGGTGGGAGGCCGGCTAGCCGACCACATGCAAGAGTGGGAACGGTTAACTCAGGACCGTTTAGTCTTGCGATGGCTTTCCGTGGGGTATCGTCCAGAGTGGATGACAGGCCCGCCGTCGCGACTGTCTCTGGTGCCAGTCTGGACTCCCATTCCGAGAGATCCAGATCAAAGGTTGTGTATCGAGGAGGAGATAAATTCCCTCGTACAAAAAGGAGCTATTCAGCCTTCACAAAGGTGTCCGGGCTTCTATTCAACCCTGTTCTTGGTAACAAAACGCACCGGAGGGTGGAGACCGATTCTCAACCTCAAGCCACTGAACAAGTTCATCGAGACGCCCAGTTTCAAGATGGAAACGGTGCGCTCGGTGTTGGCGGGGTTGGAGAGGGGGATGTGGACGGCGTCGATAGATTTGAAGGACGCTTATTTCCACATCCCCATCCACGGGAGTTTCTGTCGCTTCCTGAGATTTGCATTCCAGGGCAGACAGTGGGAATTCAGGGTGTTGCCCTTCGGAATTTCCACGGCTCCTCGGGTTTTCACCCGTGTGGTTCTTGCAATCACAGCATACCTCCGCAGGAGAAGCATAGCAGTCCACACGTACATAGACGACTGGCTGTTGAAAGCGCACACCCGGGAAAGTTTGTCGGCCAATCTGGAGATTGTTTTGAAAACTCTCACAGACTTAGGCTGGATGATCAATTTCCCAAAATCAGAGCTGACTCCATCCCAGAAGTTTGTTTACCTGGGGATGTTCTTCGATCTAGAGACAGGATATGTTTATCCTACTCAGGAGAGAGTTCAGAAACTCATCTCATTAATTCAGTCAGTGTGCGACAGTCGTCATGTCCTGGCACGGGTTTACTTGAGAATGCTGGGGTTGATGGTTTCATTGGAACCAGTCATTCCTCAGGCCGCCTTACGCAGGCGGCCGATCCAGTTATTTCTCATGACACAATGGACCCAGAGTACAGGTTCGCTGGACTCGAATGTGTCAGTGTTGGCGCCTCTCATTCACCACCTGCAATGGTGGTTGAATACAGAGAATCTCTTGCCGGGGGTTTTGCTAACCCCTCCCCACCCTCAGGTGACTGTGTATACAGATGCATCGATGGAGGGCTGGGGAGCTTGCCTGGAAGAGTACACGATATCAGGGCTTTGGAATCTGGAACAGTCAAAGGAACATATAAATCTACTGGAGCTAAAAGCAGTAGTCCTGGCCCTGGAACATTTCTTACAGAAAGTTCAGGGCAAGATTGTTCTTATTCGTTCAGACAACTCAACAGTTGTGACTTACATAAACCGCCAGGGCGGAACGAAGTCGCCCAGTCTCTGTATGATGACATGGGAACTGCTTTGTTGGTGTCTGGATCACCAGATTACCTTGAAAGCAGTTCATATTCCGGGAAGGTTAAACCTGCTAGCAGACTCATTGAGCCGAAGGATGAGTGTTTTACCCACGGAATGGCAACTAAATCAATGTGTGGCGGATCGTCTGTTCGACCATTGGGGGAAACCCAACATCGATTTGTTCGCAACGAAGAAGAATGCGAAGATGACGACGTACGTCTCTCCGATTCCGGATCCAAGCGCTTTCGCAACAGATGCGTTAGCTATCAGCTGGGGGAGAATGTATGCATACGCATTCCCTCCAGCAATCCTGATTCCAAAAATTCTTCAGAAAATCAGACAAGAGGAATGCCAAGTGCTTCTGATCGCCCCGGATTGGCCAAGCCGATCATGGTATACGGATCTGCTGGACCTTCTGGTCTGCAATCCGGTTCCTCTGCCTCTGATGGACGATATTATCTTCCAGGGCAAGGCCCTTCACAACAATCCGTCAATGTTCAGATTGACTGCGTGGATGTTGTCAAGGAATCTAGAATTAAGGAGGGCTTTTCTGAGCAAGCAGCCATGTTTATGGCCAAAGCCAGGAGGGGGTCAACCTCCAGAGCATATAATTATAAAATCAACAGATTTGCAGAATGGTGCTCAAAAAGATGTATTGATCCAATGGATTCATCTATTCAAGTAGTAGCTGATTTCCTCTGTCACCTCTATGATGCCTATAGCCTCAAGCCTAACTCTATTGCTGGTTATAAGTCAGCATTAATGTCTGTTATTCCTTGCTTGGCTAAGAGGGGAAGTGATGAAGTAAATACATTAAATGTATTAATTAAAGGCATGGGCAATCTAAGACCAAGGAATCCTCCTGTGATTCCATCTTGGAGTTTATCGCTAGTGCTTCAAGTACTAGGTGATAAGCCTTTTGAACCACTTAGTTCCATTTCTATGAAACTATTAACACTGAAGACTGTGTTTTTAATTGCTGCGGCCTCGGCTAGGCGTAGGAGTGAAATTCATGCCTTATCAGCCGAGGATGACCGTTTTGTGGTTTCAGGGGAAGGCCTTAAGCTGCTACCTAGGATTAATTTCTTGGCTAAAAATCAGTCGTTGAAATATCCAGGTCAACCTATTATTTTGCCTGCTTTAACTAGATATGATCCTAATTCTAAAGCATGGTGTCCCGTCCGGGCGCTGCGCCGGTACAAACAACGTACGGCGGAGTGGCGCACCGACCAGTCAGCGTTATGGTTGTCATATATTGAACCCCATGGCAGGGCTTCTAAGGACACCATTTCCAGGTGGATTGTGGAATGCATTCAGTTTTGCCATAAATCCGCCACCGGGAAGCAGGTTGACGTGGCCAAGGCTCACAGTGTCCGCGGCGTAGTGACATCCACCGCCCTATTTAATGGGGTCCCGGTGGATGATATTATGTCGGTGGCTCAGTGGCACTGTGAGTCAAGTTTTACAGACCATTATCTCCGTGACACCTCTAATCCTCTCGCCTTGTCGATTTTGAAAAAATAACTCGGTTTATATTTTTTGAGGAGGGTTTTCCTCATTACTTATATATTTCACAATTAATTTATGGAAACACCCACTTTTTTGGGCCTGCATCAGTCTTTACCAATGGGAAGATGATGTCAGCAGCCATTTTCAACAAGGTCAGTCTTGTTCATGTGTTGTCCATTGTTGATTGTATTGTCACGTTACCCGTTATTAATATGGTGATGGTTTGTGTATTTGTGTGGTTCATTGTTGAGAGTTACGAAAATGGAGTTTTTTCGTCTCTGTCCTGTAGTACATGGCACTTGTACATAGAGAGCGTATAGGACATTGAGGTCAGTCGACTCTTCCTCCCAGGAAGGAGGGGGGGGGAAGCGCATATGACATTCGGTCATCTCTCATACATCGGTGGTGTTATCCGATGATTAGTCAAATCCTGACTGTTTTTTCAGACAGTTTCAGAAGTTTAAGTGCCTTAAACGCAGAAAAAGCGTATAGGGATGAGCTGGTCTTTTGACCTCGCCTCCCTCCCGCCAGATTCACTTTCGAATTCTGGCAATATCAAAAGTATTAGGGAGGTAAGTATACTCTTGAAGTGAAATAAACGAAATCTAGGATTTCTTTTTTCACGAGAGAGTTGATACTTACCTCCCTAGATACGGACCCGGCCTCTCCACCCCACAGAGGCTCGGTCTTCAGGCTCTTAATAGTTGCATGTGTGTCAGCCAATAATCTAGTCAGAGGAAGTGCTAGTCTGCGCATGCGCGGTGGTGGGGCTGGCATCCGCCGGACTACGCTCTGACTCCCTGCCCAGTAGGGGCACCTAACTGTTTTAAATCTGAGTGTTTATTGAGTGAAAGCCAATATTTAGCAATATCAAAAGTATTAGGGAGGTAAGTATCAACTCTCTCGTGAAAAAAGAAATCCTAGATTTCGTTTAATTTAAGAGAAAGTTAATGTTTCTAAGTAATTCAATTTTACTATCAAGTCAATTGTGCGTGTTGCTCGTCATCTTTGTCATGTGCAGCGTTTTAATTCTTCTTTGTGTTCGCAGAAAGCCAAGAACCAGGACATGTTGTATTACAAATGCAACAGGTTCATGAAGCGCAAGTACTCGGGCCATCATTGTGTGGCTTGCGCTAAGTGTAAGATTGGAAGTCCGTGTGATGTGTGCGCCAAGTGGTCGTCGGAAATGGTGGCGGAATTCGATCGTGATCGACGTGCGCACCTGGAGAGGATCCCGAGGGACAAGGCGGCCAAGCTGGATCAGGCGTCGCTGAGAGGGCTGGAAGGTCGTCTGAATGATCCCATGGACGTATGGGCGGCCCAGTTCAAGGCAATGTTCGAGTCATTGCAGTCCACGGTCCCGACGATGCAGGCTGGTGCAGGGCAACCTTTAGGTGGTCCGGCTAGTTCTGCGGAGGACGAGCACCTGTCCCTTCTCTGACCTTGGCTCAAGAGCCGACGGCGGAGGAGGAAGATCTTCTTCTGATGGAAGATTCTGGCATGCCGGATATCTCGTTGACGGCTATGCCTAGTACATCCCAGGGGTCTCCCTTGGGTGTGCCAAGCGGATGGTGATGTCGACGTTCCGTCGGGCATTTTCCATCCAGGTTTCATGCAACCCGTGTTGTCGGTGGCGCCGTGTTTTGTGGTTCCTAGCGGCATCCCGGCGGCGTTAGGTGCGGCTCCTCTCGGAATGCCGACACCTGCCATAGTGAAAGCGGCCGTGGTCCCGCCTCCCGTGCTGGAGCCGATGGACTGCGGTGAATCCGTGTCCGGCGATTCGTTGGACACCGGTGCCGCTGGTAGTCGGGCTATGGACGTGCTTCATGGTGCTAGAGGTGCGGCCCATAGCTCTCAGCATGGATCGTCGGTGGCCTTCTCATCCAAGGGTGAGAGGGAAGATGAGAACGGTAGTTCATTGATGGACGAATCCGCTTTCTGCATCGAAGCTGAATGGGTGCAGGACCTTGGCTGGATGTCCGACGTCTCGGGTTGGCATCTGATCTAGGATCTCAGCGTGATTCGGCGATGGAACGGATGTCAGAGCGAGCGGCTAGCGCTCTGTCAAGTGGCTCTTCGGCCGTGCCGATACTCCCTTTGGACACGCAGACTTCCGACATGTTGAACGTTGCGGCATACCGTCTGGTTCAGCCAGAGTATGCGCTGCCCAAAGCCCCGAAGGGGATAAGGAGTAGGGTCCGTTTTCTGGAGCAGGCCTACCATCAGTATGCCCGGGTTCCACGGCTTTCCGTCGTGGAGCGAGAGGCGCTGAACATGCCGTTGACTGGGAAATCTAAGGGGCGTCCTCGTCCCTTAGTTTCCCAAGTTAACAAAGATCCGTTCATTGAGCTGACGTTCATTGAAGATGCGGCGAGGGCAGCCATAGCTGCGCTCTCGCACGGATGTACCGTCCTGCAGGGTATGCTGGCCTGCATGGCGGAAGGTGGACAAGTGCCAGAGGCTGCTCCCGGAGTTATTCGGGACACCATGCGCTTGTCTCAAGATTGCCTGTCCACGGTGATCACCAGAACATTGGCAGAGCAACGGAGAATGGTTCTCGATTGTGTAGAACCAGGACCGGAGATGAGGGCTGCATTGTCTTCTGCGCCCTTCATCGGTCCAGGCTTGTTCAGCGGCTCGGCATGACAAGCCTTATCCAAGATCGTGTCAACGGTTGCTGAACAGGAAGTAGTCGGCAAGTCGTGGAAGTCGACTAAGAGGACACCGCTGCAGCAGTCCTACAAGCAGCATCGGCAAGAGAAACAGAGGCAGCGCCAAAGATCGCCTTTCCGTCCTTCTGGCCGTGATGCCCATGGGCATCCGGATCTCAAGGACCTGGCCGTTCATCCTCATACAAGCCCTCTAATAAGAGGCCGTATGGGGATGACAGGAAGGGTGGCGGTTCGGGCCACAGGGGTTACCGTAGGGATAACCGTGGTGGCAGTTCTGGACCATCATATTCCAAGAAGACTCGGGGCGGCCGTGGAGCCCGGTCCTGATGGATTTCCGGCGGAATCAGTTCCGGTGACGTCAGGAACGAAGGGAGTCGAGAGTCTTCACCTAAGCGATTTAGCGTCTTCTCGTGCAATCTTGACCACCAGCTGTGTGCAGATTCCTAACATCGGAGGCAGACTTCAACTGTTCTCAAGCCAATGGGAACAGGTCGTGCGAGATTGTTTAGTCTGTCAGTGGTTAAGAAACGGCTACGAACCGGACTGGCTCATCCATCAATCATTAGTTCTGTTAACATCGACTCCAGTATGGACTCCCGTTCCAAGGGAATCCGATCGTCTAAATGCCATTTGCTCAGAAATAGAATCTCTTCATCAGAAGAATGCGATTCATCTAGTCCGCAATCAGTCATCCCTAGGCTTCTATTCGATGATGTTCCTCGTTCCGAAACCTACCGCAGGATGGAGACCAATTCTCAATCTCAAACGTTGAACAAATTTATTCTTTCTCCCAAATTTCAGATGGAGACTGTAGCAGCGGTAATGACAGGGCTGAGAAAAGGCATGTGGGCAGTATCGATAGATCTGAAGGATGCTTATTTTCATATTCCAATGTCAATTCCTTTTCAGAAATACCTTCGCTTTGCATTCCAAGACAATGTTTGGGAATTCAATGGGCTTCCATTCCGCCTGACCACAGCACCAACGGTCTTCACCAAAGTGGTTCTCGCAATGACTTCTTATCTTTGCAGGAGAAACATAGCTGATCATACTTACATAGACGACTGGGTGCTAAAGGCGGGGGAATCCAGTCACTCTGCGCAACAATCTTCAGGTGGTCCTAGCATTATTAAAGGATCTAGGATGGATTGTGAATCTAGAGAAATCGGAATTGACTCCATCCCAGGAGTTTGTTTATCTGGGAATATTTTTCAATCTCAGGGACTCAAGAGCCTGATTGCAGTTCTGGAGTCGGTTTCTCTAGGAGCCTGTCTGACGGCGCACCAATTTCTCAGAATACTGGCTTTACTAATATCTCTGGAGTGGGTGGTTCCTTATGCGGCACTCAGGCGCAGGCCAATTCAGATGTATCTAATGTCATTCTGGTCTCAGAGAACGGATCCGTTATCTCTAAGGATACCAGTAAAAGAACCATTGATATTCCACCTTCAGTGGTGGTTATCAGAACAGAATCTCCTGCGAGGTGTTCCTCTACAACCTCCTCAACCACAGATGTCCATCTTCAGAGATGCATCGACGACGGGTTGGGGGGCAGAATTGGATGATCAGTCAGTGTCAGGGGAATGGGATCGGACCAATGCGCAGAAACATATCAATGTTCTCGAACTATTATCGGTGGTATTGGCACTTCGAAAGTTTGAGAATCTAATTCAAGACAAGATTGTCCTAATAAGGACAGACAACTCAACAGTGGTGTTTTATTTGAACCGCCAAGGCGGGACGAGATCACCGGAGTTGTGTATGATGATTTGGAACCTTCTGCTGTGGTGCCAAGAGAGGAATGTTATTCTTCGGGCAGCACACATTCCAGGAAGATTGAACATCCTAGCGGATGTATTCGACATCAGTCGAAGGACGGTTTGTCGTCCGACGGAATGGCAGCTCAACCAATCGGTAGCGGAGGTTCTATTCAAACATTGGGGCAAGCCAAATGTGGACCTGTTTGCAATGAAACAAAATGCAAAGATGGTCACTTGCGTGTCACCGATCCCGGACCCGCTAGCTCTAGCGGTAGATGCACTGGCGATAAGTTGGAAGGGAATGTACGCGTATGCGTATCCTCCAATGATTCTCATCCCAAAAGTTCTGGCAAAGATAAGAGAGGGTATGTGCCAAGTGCTACTGATCGCCCCTTATTGGCCAGGCCGATCATGGTTTACGGATCTGCTGGACCTTCTGGTCTGCAATCCAATCCCTCTTCCAGACAGAAGAGATCTAATCTCCCAAAACAGGGGTTTGTACCTCCACGACAGACCAGAAATGTTTGAATTGACTGCATGGATGTTATCAAGCAGCGGGCAATTAAGGGTGGCTTTTCTGAGCAAGCAGCGAAGTTTGTCGCTTCAGCCAGAAGAGGTTCAACCACTAAAACATATAATTATGGAATCAACAAATTTGCAAAGTGGTGTAAGGGAAGAGATATCGATCCCTTTTCTGCATCTGTTCAACACATAGCAGATTTTATCTGTCATTTATACGAAGTTGACAAACTTGTACCTTCAACCCTAGCAGCATATAAGTCTGCATTAGCTTCAGTCATTCCTAGGCTTGCACAATATTGTCCTAGGCGGTATCGCGATATAACATGGTGAAAAAATCACGATATTTCGATATATCGTACAGCCTATTTTAAGGTATATGAATTCACAGGGTGAATTGGTCTTGGGTCGAGTTGGACTGCATGGGGGGTGGCTTATGTAGCCATATCGGTTTGAGTTTTCATATCCGATTTAGCCGGATTACTTCTAATTGGTAAATTTCAACAAAAACTTGAAATCCAGTCGCCAAGATGCTTAAACTAAGACCGATCGTTAATAACACGAAAATAGGACACAATTAATAATTTCTTGCCGCCTTACCCCTTGGCTTAATGTATACCATATCCATCATTGCGGGAGTGAAATTATTATATTGGACAACCTAAATATTGTGTACTCTGTTAAAAATCATTGTTTATTCCATGAAAACGAATCCTAAAATTTGCCATTTCATCTCGTCTTTGTGTAAATATACATATCATGTGATATTAGGAATGTACTTTAGATCCATAGATATCTAATGTTTAGATCTGCTGCGCATTTACCGAGTACCCGGTTAATAATAATAGTTAGCCTTCAGAAACATCTCAGATAGTTCACCTTGCTTGCTAAAGCGTGTATATCATCTCATTTAGCTATCACATTTGTGAACGCACCACCCTCGCCTCCAAAACCAGGAGAGCGAGCAATATCACGTGATCTATATATTTTACTAATAATAGTTAGCCTTCAGAAACATCTAGGATAGTTCGCCATGCTTGCTAAAGCGTGTATACCTTCTCATTTAGTTATCACATTTGTGAACGCACCACCTCTCGCCAGGGTTGGGTTTTGGACAGTCCAAAACTAACTTTGAGCAGACATTGTCCAAAACCTGTCTTAAATGGTTTAAACCAGTCCAAAACTGTCCAAAATTGTCCAAAACTGTCCAAAACTATGTTGGACATATCACCATACTCTTATGCATCATAATCCTATTAAAAAATAACAAGAAATCAGAGATTGCATCAAAAGCACTATTTTAAACAAATCCATTTATTATATGAGTTATTATTACATTTTTATCAAATACATACAATTAAAACTTAAAAGGCTTAATTAGGTTTAATTAGTAGTCCAAATCAGACAGCCCTCTCAACATCCTGTAGCAAAACACTAGCTTTGACGCTTTCTCTACTCCAAGCCTATTACGGATTTTAGTGTGGATATAGCTAAAATTGCTAAAAATTCTCTCAATCGATGCTGATGATGCTGGTGCTTCAAGCAGCTGAATAGCCATATCAATAAAATCACCTGGCACACCTAGTGTTTCAAGGCCTTCCACCATGTCACTGAAGGCACTTGAACTGCAGCATCACAGAAATATGATGCAGGAAATGGGCTGCTTTTAGCCTGGTATGCAATAAATGTTGCTATAAAGCTAGGGATCTGAGCTATTATCCAATTGTTCACTTCTTCAAAGTGTTTTGCTACCAGCTTCTCGCCCTGAAACTTTGGATGTAATGTGTATGCGACAAGATGCTCTGGCAGGATTGCCTTGCTGAAACGTGCTAACAGAGTTTTCTTGTGTGGTTCTAGCAGAGTGTTGTTTAGTAATTCAAGCCAAACATGGCATGCATCGGCTAGTGTTGATGTGTCACTCTGACATGTGTCAATTGCTATTGAAATTTGCCGAAGTTGTTCGGCTAAGTCTCTCTTGCATTTCTAAACAGGTTAAAGTCCATTATCTTCTTGACAATAGAATTATCTATTTCTCCTTCATGGTCTTGTACAATTTTCATGAAATGTGGATGGTTGTGAATGAAGGAGTCAATACACACGAGTTGACTCTTCCATCTAGTGTCACAAGGAAGCTGTGGCTTAACACTACCAATACATTCCGAGAGCCAGGATAGTGGCTTGTGGTGATTCCTGAAATATTTTTGAATCTCAACTACATGCTTAATTAGCGTATCCGGTGTTATGTCTTGCCCTAGTAAGTTTAGCCAGTGTGCAGAACAGCCATAGACAATAAGATCATTGTCATCAGCCTTCAAACCATCACGCATTTTTTCCATGTTCTTTGCATTATCTGTGACAATGCTCTTAACTGTACAGTTGTATTTTGTCTTAGCATATTGTATTGTCTCTTGACACTTCACCGTACAGTTTTCAGCACTTTTAGTCATAGAACCAGTGTCAAAGCTGTTTAGGAAGAAGCTCTCCTTCTACTTGCAAGCAGGATGCTATGATAGGTTCATTGTGAATGTTACTCCACCCATCCTCCACTAATGTTGCTGTCTTGCCATCAAGAATCACCTTCATATCCTCTGTCACCTGATCATGCACAGTATCTAGAAGCTTTCCACCAATCAGTTTACTTGAAGGGGGTTTATATCCTGGGCGTAGCATACTAACAACTTTTATGAACTGCGGATGTTCAGCCATTGAAAATGGAAGGTTACAAGCATAAAACAACCTCGCGACTTCTATATCTATTGCTGACTTCATCGCTGAGGTGGTAGTGATACAATGTCGGCTCAGATCGGGTTGAATTGAGAATTGAACTGGACAGGTTGGTGAGGGTGGTGCTAATTGTGATGGCAATTCTTCTCTTAGTCGCTTTGTGCATGGTGCAGCTGATGGTTTGTCCAGCTGAAACAAAGAAAAGGTATATTACATGTGCTATATAAGCCAAATGTAGATATACACCCTACCTGGTCCAAGCCATTTGTGGACAAGATATGATAATCTTTTTAAAAATTTACATTGAAATGACTGGCATTGCAACAAAATCAGTCATTCCTATGTTGAATTTTCAAAAGTAATTAATTTTATGTCATAATTCAATACTCGGTTAGTAAGCTTTACCGGCTCCTGGAACCGCGTACCCGGTTCCCAACAACCGAGTACCCGTTTGACATGAAGCTCATTCTTGTTTGCATAGCAACAAGAGCTACATGCTTTTTGCAGTTGGAAGTGTCTTAGTAATTTTTTCTGTGATTGTGATAGCTTAGTGTTCGCTCTCTAAGGATTATTTGGATTACCATGGAAGGAGCCGCTGATATCCAGGTTCTATATTTCCATGTTATTCCATAGTTAAAAGACGTAGGTCTTCAAAATTTTGTCTGTGTCGCATGTTCCAATTTCTGACACCGAATCTGGGACATGTGTTAACAACGAAATATGCCAGATTGGTCGCCTTCCTTTAACCCCAACAGGCGATCGGCAGATATGAAATAAGATGTTGGCTATATGATGTTTTAACACGAAAATCGGCTGACGTCATTCTCCGTATGATCCGAGGGAGTGATGTCACACCCGCGTTGTCTCAGATTTTTATGTGAAGAAAATGTTTTATTAATTCATGCATCTGATTCTGGGTGCTGCATACTGTATTGTTACTAGAAAAACTTTGGAATTTTCAAGTTTTGCGTGTTATCACGATCTGTTTGCAATGATCAGTGGTTTCAAAATTCTTGATTAAGATGTGTGGTCTGCGGTTTTACCGTGTTTTACAGCAGGTGGTTTCATTTTGTTGTTTCTTCACATATCGTTTTGGCCTTCATTAGGAGTATAATTTATATTGATTAGTAAATATACCCCGAGTGCTATGCGATATGGTTCCTGGTTCTGTTTATACATGCTTCAGGATCAGTATCTGGGTGTATCTTGCCCGCTTCATTCTTGTCGTTATAATCAATGCAATCTTTGCTGTAACGTTGCGGGGTGGGGTGCTGGAGGGTTACAATTAATTTATGGTCAAATTATTTGAAAATTATTTGTCTGCTTTCCATTCCTGTTCGTTCCGCTTGCTTATTGTAGGTTTGTGCTTATTTATAGGTCAAGTCAACCCCGCCATCATGTGACGAGTGCCATAAGTTCGTGAAGGTCATGTTCAAGGACCATGTCTGCTTTAGGTGTACAAAATGTAATCTTGATAATAGGTGTGACATTTGTGCAGTGTGGTCGTCCGATATGATGGTCAAGTTCCTTTCCCAGAAGGACTTGGCAGGGTCTGACGTGGGGTCAAGCGGTGCAAAATTAAATCGTGGAGCGTCCGTTTTGGCCCCTGGGGGCGCTCCACATCTCCAGAGGTCGCGGGGATGGCACCTCCGGCGTGGTTTGGACCTGCTATGCAAGGCTTCTTGCATAGCGTCCTTCCTATGCTGGTGTCATCCCTGCTACCGAAACTTGTAGGGCAGTCTCTTCCCGTGCTTGGTACGGACCCTGTCCTTGGACAGGGTTCTAGACTGGCCACCGAAGGAGCCATCTCATACGGCTCCCTGGCAGTCCCATCGGGCTCTGGCCTGATGGGTTCTGTCTCTCTGCGGCCACCTCCGGGTGGTCCAGTAGTGGTGGCCGGTCCGTCAGGCATGGGAGCCGTTCGCCAGGACGGCTCCAATGCTTCCTCGTCTAGTGGCAACTTTGGAGTCTGAAGATGAGGAGGCCAAGGAGGAGAGATTGCTGCGGCCTGAGATGCTGCGGGTGGAGAGCATGGAGGTCGATTCCATCCTGGACGGAACCGCCCTCCATCTGTCCGACTTGGCGCAAGCCAGTGCAGCGGCTCAACCCGTGGTTGAGGTCACTCCGGTACCGGGCACCAGTCCCGTGCTGGTTGGTTTGCCACCAACCGACATGGTGACGGGTGTGGCTGGCCAGGCGTGGTATGCGCCTATCTCGCCTGGTCCAGCGGTCAGGCATGGGGTGCCGTTGGCACCCGTGTATGGCCACGGTTCCTCAACTGCTACGGGCCCGCACGGTTTTCCGTGCAGGCCTACTCCATGGACTGGTGTTTTCCATGGGGTGGTGGCGGAACCGTGTGGTACCGGAGTTCCTGGCATATCAGCAATGGCTCCTAGCCGGGAGGCCGTTGCTGGTAGGGCCGTGAGCACGTCAACGCATGACGTGTTCACGGGAGTGTCCTCATCGGAAACAGACTGGTCTGAGGCTCTGGCTTGGCTGGCCAGGGTGGACCCGTCTGTGGTTTCGACCATGGCCGAAGAGGATGCACCCTGTCCATCGGTTGCATCGATTAGGACGGGGATCTTGCGCGCAGCCCAGATCCAGTTTATTGGACTGGATCCTAGGTTTATGGAGTTGTTAGATGCTGTTTATAGCAAGCAGCTCCTGACCAAGGGCCAGCTCCCTGCAGCCTCCAGGGAGGTGCAGGCGAGATGTCATATCCCATGGGGGGAATACGACAAATGTGGTGTTGTACCAGCGGTCACTGAGGATTATCGCTGGGCACTGGGAGTCCAGAGTGCTGGAGTGGGTAGCCCCGCTCCGGCGCTGGTGGACAAGTCTCAGGTGCACCATGATGAAGTCCCGTCCCTATGCAATGAGGGGGTGAGGGCAGCAATGAGTGCTGTCAATCACTCTTATTGCCTTCTTCAGTTGGTGTGGGCTGAAGCGGGGGCAGGCCACCCTGTGCCACCTGTGGCACTATCGTGTGTGAATGACGGCCTGTTGCTGTCTATGGACACATTGGCAAGGGTGCAGGCGCGAGTGACAAAGTCTAGGAGACAGGTGGTCCTTTACCATATGCGTCCGGCTACCACCGTTAGGGAGTGTCTTCTTGGGACGCCCCTTACTGGCCCTAGCATCAAGCGCAGTGACCAAGCGCAGGCCATCTTAGAAGACACTGCTTACATTGCGCAGAATTTGTTAGCAGTGAATCTGCAGCTGGAACTAGTGCGACAGGTGCACGCACTAGGGGCTGTGGCCAAGCCGCTAACCGGGCAACCTTCTAAGCAGCAGAAGAAGCATAAAAGCAAGGCGAAAGCGAAGCCTAGTGCTGCTTCTGCTTCTAATGGGTCTTCTCAGCCGCCTCCAGTGAAGAAGGCCAAGAAGGTTGTGGAGGCTCCTACCCACCCCAATGTTGCCACTGATCGCCCGAGAGGCAGGAAGGGAAAGGGGAAGGGTAAATCCTCAAAGGGCGGAAAGAAGGGAGCTGATCGTACTGGAGGGTACGAAGGCTCCCTTCGTATCTGCCTGGACCGCACCTGTGCGACAGGAACAGTGGTGTCAGTTAAACCAGTCAAGCCAAGACCGAAATGGTTCTTTCTCTCTCGTCAACAGAGGTGGGGGTGGGGGTGAGCGGATCACGAGCCAGACACCCGCGTTAGGCATCAATGCATCTATAGTGGGTGGAAGGCTCATGCGTTTCGTCGTTTCGTCGAGGCTTGGCGAGCTGTGACGTCAGACAGTCTTAGGATGGTTATCCCAGGGGTACATGCCGGAGTGGTGCGATTTTCCACCACAAAATCTGTCTTTGGCACCAGTCTGGACTCCTGTACCAAGGGAGCCAGACAAGTTAGAAGCCATTCAAAATGAAGTGTCAGGTTTTCTTCTGAAGGGAGCAATAAAACCAGAACATTCCAGGCTTCTATTTAAACATGTTCCTTGTCCCCAAGAGCACAGGGATGTGGAGACCCGTTCTCAATCTCAGGCCATTGAATTGGTTTATCCATACTCCGATGTCGGTAATGGCAGGATTGAGGAAGGGAATGTGGTGAGTATCGATCGATCTGAAAGATGCATATTTCTACATTCCAATGCACGGGAGTTGTCACAGGTTTCTGAGATTTGCATTTCAGAATCAGGTGTGTGAGTTTGTAAGTCCTCCCATTTGGCCTGTCAACAGCTCCACAGGTTTTCACCAGAGTGGTCCTTGCGGTGACAGCGTTTCTCAGGAGAGAACGTGGCACTTCACACCTACATAGACAATTGGCTTATCAAGGCAGACACGCCAGCCAAGTTAGAGGTGGATACTGCTCTTTCTACTTCGAATAATACTTACCAGATGTACTATTATGATAATGTCTATTATCTAGTCTAGCTCAAAATAAACAATTAAAACTCCGCACTCTCCTGGTCCTGCCTATACTGTGTCCGGGAATACCATAGCCGCAGGTACCGAGCACATTATTGGCACATTATTCTAAAATGGTAGCCATTGTTGGAGTCGCTCGGTACCTGTTAACTTGTTAGTCTTAATCCGGGTACTCGGTTATTTTCTCTTGCGACTCAGTTCCTTCTAAGATGGATGTGCCCTTATCCAAGATGGCGGCGCCCATGACTTTTGTTTCGCTTGGCTTCGCGTATCTATGCACTCTGTTTATGCCGTTTTTTTAGCTTTCGCTTCATTGTCAAGGGTGTTTGTAGCGATCGGCATTTAATTCTTGGCTGTATTAACGTTATTTAACTTCCAAGTTGTGTTTATTAAATTTCACTTAAAAAAGTTTCAAATATTTCCTGCCTAAGGCTTGATTATCATTAATTTAAGAGAAAGTTACTGTTTCTAAGTAATTCAATTTTACTATCAAGTCAATTGTGCGTGTTGCTCGTCATCTTTGTCATGTGCAGCGTTTTAATTCTTCTTTGTGTTCGCAGAAATCCAAGAACCAGGACACGTTGTATCACAAATGCAACAGGTTCATGAAGCGCAAGTACTCGGGCCATCATTGTGTGGCTTGCGCTAAGTGTAAGATTGGAAGTCCGTGTGATGTGTGCGCCAAGTGGTCGTCGGAAATGGTGGCGGAATTCGATCGTGATCGACGTGCGCGCCTGGAGAGGATCCCGAGGGACAAGGCGGCCAAGCTGGATCAGGCGTCGCTGAGAGGGCTGGAAGGTCGTCTGAATGATCCCATGGACGTATGGGCGGCCCAGTTCAAGGCAATGTTCGAGTCATTGCAGTCCACGGTCCCGACGATGCAGGCTGGTGCAGGGCAACCTTTAGGTAGTCCGGCTAGTTCTGCGGAGGGACGAGCACCTGTCCCTTCTCTGACCTTGGCTCAAGAGCCGACGGCGGAGGAGGAAGATCTTCTTCTGATGGAAGATTCTGGCATGCCGGATATCTCGCTGACGGCTATGCCTAGTACATCCCAGGGGTCTCCCTCGGGTTTTGTACGGGTGTGCCAAGCGGCTGGTGATGTCGACGTTCCGTCGGGCATTTTCCATCCAGGTTTCATGCAACCCGTGTTGTCGGTGGCGCCGTGTTTTGTGGTTCCTAGCGGCATCCCGGCGGCGTTAGGTGCGGCTCCTCTCGGAATGCCGACACCTGCCATAATGAAAGCGGCCGTGGTCCTGCCTCCCGTGCTGGAGCCGATGGACTGCGGTGAATCCGTGTCCGGCGATTCGTTGGACACCGGTGCCGCTGGTAGTCGGGCTATGGACGTGCTTCATGGTGCTAGAGGTGCGGCCCATAGCTCTCAGCATGGATCGTCGGTGGCCTTCTCATCCAAGGGTGAGAGGGAAGATGAGAACGTTCATTGATGGACGAATCCGCTTTCTGCACCGAAGCTGAATGGGTGCAGGACCTTGGCTGGATGTCCGACCGTCTCGGGTTGGCATCTGATCTAGGATCTCAGCGCGATCCGGCGATGGAACGGATGTCAGAGCGAGCGGCTAGCGCTCTGTCAAGTGGCTCTTCGGCCATGCCGATACTCCCTTTGGACACGCAGACTTCCGACATGTTGGACGTTGTGGCATACCGTCTGGTTCAGCCAGAGTATGCGCTGCCCAAAGCCCCGAAGGGGATAAGGAGTAGGGTCCGTTTTCCGGAGCAGGCCTACCATCAGTATGCCCGGGTTCCACGGCTTTCCATCGTGGAGCGAGAGGCGCTGAACAGGCCGTTGGCTGGGAAATCTAAGGGGCGTCCTCGTCCCTTAGTTTCCCAAGTTAACAAAGATCCGTTCAATGAGCTGACGTTCATTGAAGATTCGGTGAGGGCAGCCATGGCTGCGCTCTCGCACGGATGTACCATCCTGCAGGGTATGCTGGCCTGCACGGCGGAAGGTGGACAAGTGCCAGAGGCTGCTCCCGGAGTTATTCGGGACACCATGCGCTTGTCTCAAGATTGCCTGGCCAGGGTGATCACCAGAACATTGGCAGAGCAACGGAGAATGGTTCTCGATTGTGTAGAATCAGGACCGGAGATGAGGGCTGCATTGTCTTCTGCGCCCTTCATCGGTCCAGGCTTGTTCAGCGACTCGGCACGACAAGCCTTATCCAAGATCGCGTCAACGGTTGCTGAACAGGAAGTAGTCGGCAAGTCGTGGAAGTCAACTAAGAGGACACCGCTGCAGCAGTCCTACAAGCAGCATCGGCAAGAGCAACAGAGGCAGCGCCAAAGATCGCCTTTCCATCCTTCTGGCCGTGATGCCCATGGGAATCCGGATCTCAAGGACCTGGCCGTTCATCCTCATACAAGCCCTCTAATAAGAGGCCGTATGGGGATGACAGGAAGGGTGGTGGTTCGGGCCGCGGGGGATACCGTAGGGATAACCATGGTGGCGGATCTGGACCATCATATTCCAAGAAGACTCGGGGCGGCCGTGGAGCCCGGTCCTGACGGATTTCCGGCGGAATCAGTTCCGGTGACGTCAGGAACGAAGGGAGTCGAGAGTCTTCACCTAAGCGATTTAGCGTCTTCTCGTGCAATCTTGACCACCAGCTGTGTGCAGATTCCTAACGTCGGAGGCAGACTTCAACTGTTCTCAAGCCAATGGGAACAGGTCGTGCGAGATTGTTTAGTCTGTCAGTGGTTAAGAAACGGCTACGAACCGGACTGGCTCATCCGTCAATCGTTAGTTCTGTTAACATCGACTCCAGTATGGACTTCCGTTCCAAGGGAATCCGATCGTCTAAATGCCATTTGCTCAGAAATAGAATCTCTTCATCAGAAGAATGCGATTCATCTAGTCTGCAATCAGTCATCCCTAGGCTTCTATTCGATGATGTTCCTCGTTCCGAAACGTACCAATTCTCAATCTCAAACCGTTGAACAAATTTATTCTTTCTCCCAAATTTCAGATGGAGACTGTAGCAGCGGTAATGACAGGGCTGAGAAAAGGCATGTGGGCAGTGTCGATAGATCTGAAAGATGCTTATTTTCATATTCCAATGTCAATTCCTTTTCAGAAATACCTTCGCTTTGCATTCCAAGACAATGTTTGGGAATTCAATGGGCTTCCATTCCGCCTGACCACAGCAGCAACGGTCTTCACCAAAGTGGTTCTCGCCATGACTTCTTATCTTCGCAGGAGAAACATAGCTGATCATACTTACATAGACGACTGGGTGCTAAAGGCGGGGAATCCAGTCACTCTGCGCAACAATCTTCAGGTGGTCCTAGCATTATTAAAGGATCTAGGATGGATTGTGAATCTAGAGAAATCGGAATTGACTCCATCCCAGGAGTTTGTTTATCTGGGAATATTTTTCAATCTCAGGGACTCAAGAGCCTGATTGCAGTTCTGGAGTCGGTTTCTCTAGGAGCCTGTCTGACGGTGCACCAATTTCTCAGAATACTGGCTTTACTAGTATCTCTGGAGTGGGTGGTTACTTATGCGGCACTCAGGCGCAGGCCAATTCAGATGTATCTAATGTCATTCTGGTCTCAGAGAACGGATCCGTTATCTCTAAGGATACCAGTAAAAGAACAATTGATATTCCACCTTCAGTAGTGGTTATCAGAACAGAATCTCCTGCGAGGTGTTCCTCTACAACCTCCTCAACCACAGATGTCCATCTTCACAGATGCATAGACGAAGGGTTGGGGAGCAGTATTGGACGATCAGTCAGTGTCAGGGGAATGGGATCGGACCAATGCGCAGAAATATATCAATGTTCTCGAACTATTATCGGTGGTATTGGCACTTCGAAAGTTCGAGAATCTAATTCAAGACAAGATTGTCCTAATAAGGACAGACAACTCAACAGTGGTGTTTTATTTGAACCGCCAAGGCGGGACGAGATCACCGGAGTTGTGTATGATGATTTGGAACCTTCTGCTGTGGTGCCAAGAGAGGAATGTTATTCTTCGGGCAGCACACATTCCAGGAAGATTGAACATCCTAGCGGATGCACTCGACATCAGTCGAAGGACGGTTTGTTGTCCGACGGAATGGCAGCTCAACCAATCGGTAGCGGAGGTTCTATTCAAACATTGGGGCAAGCCAAATGTGGACCTGTTTGCAATGAAACAAAATGCAAAGATGGTCACTTGCGTGTCACCGATCCCGGACCCGCTAGGTCTAGCGGTAGATGCACTGGCGATAAGTTGGAAGGGAATGTACGCGTATGCGTATCCTCCAATGATTCTCATCCCAAAAGTTCTGGCAAAGATAAGAGAGGGTATGTGCCAAGTGCTACTGATCGCCCCTTATTGGCCGGGCCGATCATGGTTTACGGATCTGCTGGACCTTCTGGTCTGCAAACCAATCCCTCTTCCAGACAGAAGAGATCTAATCTCTCAAAACAGGGCTTTGTACCTCCATGACAGACCAGAAATGTTCGAATTGACGGCATGGATGTTATCAAGCAGCGTGCAATTAAGGGTGGCTTTTCTGAGCAAGCAGCGAAGTTTGTCGCTTCAGCCAGAAGAGGTTCAACCACTAAAACATATAATTATAGAATCAACAAATTTGCAAAGTGGTGTAAGGGAAGAGATATCGATCCCTTTTCTGCATCTGTTCAACACGTAGCAGATTTTATCTGTCATTTATACGAAGTTGACAAACTTGTACCTTCAACCCTAGCAGCATATAAGTCTGCATTAGCTTCAGTCATTCCTAGGCTTGCACAATATTGTCCTAGGCGGTATCGCGATATATCGTGGTGAAAAAATCGCGATATTTCGATATATCGTACAGCCTATTTTAAGGTATATGAATTCACGGGGTGAATTGGTCTTGGGTCGAGTTGGACTGCATGGGGGGGGGGGGGGGTGGCTTATGTAGCCATATCGGTTTGTGTTTTCATATCCGATTTAGCCGGATTACTTCTAATTGGTAAATTTCAACAAAAACTTGAAATCCAGTCGCCAAGATGCTTAAACTAAGACCGATCGTTAATAGCACGAAAATAGGACTAGCACGAAAATAGGACACAATTAATAATTTCTTGCCGCCTTACCCCTTGGCTTAATGTATACCATATCCATCATTGTGGGAGTGAAATTATTATATTGGACAACCTAAATATTGTGTACTCTGTTAAAAATCATCGTTTATTACATGAAAATGAATCCTAAAATTTGCCATTTCATCTCGTCTTTGTGTAAATATACAAATCACGTGATATTAGGAATGTACTTTAGATCCATAGATATCTAATGTTTAGATCTGCTGCGCATTTACCGAGTACCCGGTTAATAATAATAGTTAGCCTTCAGAAACATCTCGGATAGTTCGCCATGCTTGCTAAAGCGTGTATACCTTCTCATTTAGTTATCACATTTGTGAATGCACCACCTCTCGCCAGGGTTGGGGTTTGGACAGTCCAAAACTAACTTTGAGCAGACATTGTCCAAAACCTGTCTAAAACCTGTCTTAAATGGTTTAAACCAGTCCAAAACTGTCCAAAATTGTCCAAAACTGTCCAAAACTATGTTGGACATATCACCATACTCTTATGCATCATAATCCTATTAAAAAATAACAAGAAATCAGAGATTGCATCAAAAGCACTATATTAAACAAATCCATTTATTATATGAGTTATTATTACATTTTTATCAAATACATACAATTAAAACTTAAAAGGCTTAATTAGGTTTAATTAGTAGTCCAAATCAGACAGCCCTCTCAACATCCTGTAGCAAAACACTAGCTTTGACGCTTTCTCTACTCCAAGCCTATTACGGATTTTAGTGTGGATATAGCTAAAATTGCTAAAAATTCTCTCAATCGATGCTGATGATGCTGGTGCTTCAAGAAGCTGAATAGCCATATCAATAAAATCACCTGGCACACCTAGTGTTTTCAAGGCCTTCCACCATGTCACTGAAGGCACTTGAACTGCAGCATCACAGAAATATGATGCAGGAAATGGGCTGCTTTTAGCCTGGTATGCAATAAATGTTGCTTTCTCTTTCATGGTCTTGTACAATTTTCATGAAATGTGGATGGTTGTGAATGAAGGAGTCAATACACACGAGTTGACTCTTCCATCTAGTGTCACAAGGAAGCTGTGGCTTAACACTACCAATACATTCCGAGAGCCAGGATAGTGGCTTGTGGTGATTCCTGAAATATTTTTGAATCTCAACTACATGCTTAATTAGCGTATCCGGTGTTATGTCTTGCCCTAGTAAGTTTAGCCAGTGTGCAGAACAGCCATAGACAATAAGATCATTGTCATCAGCCTTCAAACCATCACGCATTTTTTCCATGTTCTTTGCATTATCTGTGACAATGCTCTTAACTGTACAGTTGTATTTTGTCTTAGCATATTGTATTGTCTCTTGACACTTCACCTTACAGTTTTCAGCACTTTTAGTCATAGAACCAGTGTCAAAGCTGTTTAGGAAGAAGCTCTTTCCTTCTACTTGCAAGCAGGATGCTATGATAGGTTCATTGTGAATGTTACTCCACCCATCCTCCACTAATGTTGCTGTCTTGCCATCAAGAATCACCTTCATATCCTCTGTCACCTGATCATGCACAGCATCTAGAAGCTTTCCACCAATCAGTTTACTTGAAGGGGGTTTATATCCTGGGCGTAGCATACTAACAACTTTTATGAACTGCGGATGTTCAGCCATTGAAAATGGAAGGTTACAAGCATAAAACAACCTCGCGACTTCTATATCTATTGCTGACTTCATCGCTGAGGTGGTAGTGATACAATGTCGGCTCAGATCGGGTTGAATTGAGAATTCTGTATCAGCCTGTTCAACAGGACTTTCAGTAGACTTCTCATGCTTCTCATAGTGTATTTTCATCCTTGCTACCTTGTTGACAACTGTTTACTCACACTCTCTACACTTAGCCATTTGTTTGCCATTAATCTTAACTTCCAAAAAGTGCTTCCAAATTGGATCCTTAGGCCTACCACCTTTGAAATACATATTAACTATTTCAAATACCATCAACACATAAATATTCAGGACAACAGAAGAATTCAAAGATTAATGTAGCACAAGGATATCTTTTCACTAATTGTCTAATTGATATCTAGCATTAACTGAGGATAGATGAAAACATGAAGAATCTAATTTATATTCTATCAGCTTAATGCCTTAATCCCAAATTTGCATAAGATCTTATGTAAACATAGCTAATGTGTGTACTGAGTAGTGCATTCTAAAATAGCCTTAGAGAGCAAGGGTCATCAGTCAATTGTTGAAACAACATCTTAGCAGACTATATTTTCTCTATGAGTTTAAGATTCTTCCATAGGCCATGAACATTTTGCAAGAAATAGATTTAGACACAGAGACAGTTCTCAATAATATAAACATCTAGCTGTACATAGGTAGTCTAATATGTTTACATTATTGATTAAATAGGGTTTCTGTGGGTTTAACACAACTGGTCGAAATATACAGAGTCAAAACATTTAAGACAAACAAAAGTTGAAAAAAATTAACCCATGGATTATAGAAAGAAGCAAATAAGACTCCTAATTTATTGAAATCATATGTGTCCTTTTAGATTATTATTATTATTATTATTATTATTATTATTATTATTATTATTATTATTATTATTATTATTATATAGCAATAAAGTATCCAAAAATACATGTAGATAACCATCCATCAATAGGTACATGTACCTGTATGTGTCTAAATGCTATATAGTTGTTTTAAGAAAATTACATTTCAGAAAAATATTTTTTATACCAATATTTTAGGTTTTGGACAGTTTTGGACAATTTAAGGTGTCCAAAACCTATTTTGGGCGGACGGTTTAAACCACGGTTTAAACCACTAGTGTCCAAAACTTGCCAACCCTGCCTCTCGCCTCCAAAAACAGGAGAGCAAGCAATATCATGTAATTTATTTATTCCCGCGACGCCATTTAATGTCAAATTTTGGATTAATTTTGAGTTTATAAACCATGCTTATTACAAAACATGCAATATTAATACCTTCCCACGTAACAATTTCACTCCCGCGATCATCGTTTTGAGGTATACAGTAAGGTGGCAAGAAATTATTTCGTATTAATGTCAGTCTTTCAAAGCAATTGAATGAACTTCAACTTTTTTACCTATTCCTAGTATAATCCCACCCCTTTCTCAGAGATGTTGGTTTGGAAACTAAATTGAACATCTTGCCGTAATAGACACCTATGCTACAAATAGACAGAACACGGCATGACCGTAGAATTTTGGCGATATTTCGATTTTTTTCAAAATCGCATCGTAAAATATCGTGGCTGGAAAAAAAAATCCCGATTTTCGATAATATCGAATAATCGTGCAAGCCTAGTCATTCCCAGTCTGGCCATTGAAGGAGTGGAAAATGACACTTTAAATGAAGTTATTAAAGGAATGAGCAATCTGCGACCTAGACAGCCAATTCCTATCCCAGCATGGAATCTATCTCTTGTTCTACAAGCTTTAGGGCATACTCCCTTTGAACCAATTAGATCTATAGACATTAAACTGTTAACTATTAAATCAGTTTTCTTGGTTGCAGCAGCGTCGGCGAGAAGGAGAAGCAAAATACATGCGCTTTCTGCCGAACAAGACCGTTTTGTCGTCACGGGTGAAGGTTTAAGACTACTTCCACGTCTTTGTTTCCTGGCAAAGAATCAGTCACTTAAATATCCAGGACAGCTGATCAATTTGCCAAGTTTAACTAGACATGACCCAAACTCTTCTGCTTGGTGTCCTGTCAGATGTCTGAAAATGTATAAGAAACGTACTGAGGAGTGGAGAGATGACCCGAAATCTCTGTGGTTATGTCTCAAAGCTCCTCATTTGCGCGCCTCGAAAGATACCATTTCTCGTTGGATAGTCGACACTATTCAGATGTCGCACAAAATTGCTACAGGAAAGCAGATTGATCGTGCGAATGCCCATCAGGTCCGAGCACTAGCAGCATTATCGGCGCTTTATAAGGGTGTCTCATTAGAGGAGGTTATGTCTGTAGCACAATGGCATGCCGAGTTGTCATTCACTGATTTCTACCTTCGCGACATCTCCAGCACACTTAATCCGGTGGCCGTCGCCAATTTATCGAATCTGAACTAAGCCACATCCGACCACTATTTCGCACACATCACAAGTTCTTCCACTTGCACTGAACAATGGCTATGCACATGACCTGAGAACGACCGTGGATTGGGCCAAGCTCCTGTGATGAACAAGAAAAGACTAAGCATTCAAAATGGTGAGTGTTTACATTAATTAAGTGACTATAAATAATTTACTTACAGTCGAAATACCAGACTGCTTAGGTAAATAGTTTGGTATAAGAGTATACTTATCCTCTCAAACAGACATTAGACTCATTCCAATTTGAAAACCTAATCGATATACTGATATTTTTTCAAAAATTAGAAGTTGTAGTAGCTTCTTTGCACTCTACTGGACTGCCCTAGCTGAGACTTGGGGCTGACACGGGTCTGGTGGGTGTTGCATCCCCATTGCCAGCTCTCTGAATTTTGTGCGGACAAAAGAGGAGGGTGGGGGGGGGGGAGCACGGTCTAGACCATGGAAGTTTAGCACTCTATCAGTCAGATGGCAGAACCCAAGCGTATGCCAGGGTTCTAGTCTCTTCTCAACCTTCTCTGTTGGATGGTAGATTAGTGCTGGTTCGAGCCTCACCTCCTCCCACCGGTATTTCCTGGCTGTTGAAATCCGGAGTTTATCATAATAGTACATCTGGTAAGTATTATTCGAAGTAGAATCAAAAAAGCATCCACTTTTGTTTCTATGAGAATTCTTAATACTTACCAGATGTACTATGGCCCTGTCTCAGCCGCCCCGCTGAGGTGAGGCTGAGCTGCTTTCGCTGTTTGTCAAGGCAAATATAAGACGAATCTGACTGATTGGGAATTGACTCGGTACCTGCGGCTATGGTATTCCCGGACACAGTATGGGCAGAACCAGGAGAGTGCGGAGTTTTAATTGTTTATTTTGAGCTAGACTAGATAATAGACATTATCATAATAGTACATCTGGTAAGTATTATTCGAAGTAGAAACAAAAGCGGATGCTTTTTTGAGACTCTGAAATTGCTTTCAGATCTAGGCTGGATAGTCAACAAGGAGAAATCCGAGTTGACATCCACTCAACAGTTCGTTTATTTAGGGATGCGAATCGATCTCGAGAAGGGCAGGGTTTACCCCTCAGAGCCCAGAGTGGTGTCTCTGTTAGCCATGCTCAAGAGTTTTCGATTGGGAAACCACATTCAGGCGAGGCGGTTTCTTCAGATGCTGGGCATGATGGTCTCCATGGAGCAGGTAATCCTGTACGCTGCTCTGATGCGAAGACCTATTCAGTTGTATCTGATGTCTCTATGGAAACAGAGAACAGAACCCCTGTCAAAGCTGGTGCCAGTTTTGGAGCCATTAATGTCGCATCTTGTATGGTGGAGAATACGTCAGAATCTCCTAGTGGGAGTTTCGCTGCACCTACCCCACCCCCAGCTGTCCGTGTACATGGATGCATCACTGGAGGGATGGGGGGCCTGCCTGGGAGAACACCAGGTCTCGGGTACATGGACTCTCCAAGCGAGCCAGCTGCATATCAATCTGTTGGAAATGATGGCAGTGGAACTGGCGTTGGAAAGATTTCCAAAAGTCATGGGCAAGGCGATATTGATACGTTTGGACAACTCGACAGTAGTATCATACATAAATCGCCAAGGCGGGACCAAGTTACCCACACTATGTATGAAGGTGTGGCACTTGATTCAATGGTGCAGGAATTACTCAGTTGTTTTGAAAGCAGCTCACATTCCTGGGCGATTGAACATTCTGGTGGATGCTTTGTCTCAGAGACAGAGGATTCTTCCAACAGAATGGTCTCTCAACCCTCCAGTTCTTCACAGGATCTTCCAGCATTGGGGCAAACCCAACGTGGATTTTGTTGACCACAAAGGAAAATGCTCAAATCATGACTTATGTCTCGCCGATTCCAGATCCAAATGCCGTCGATACAGACGCTCTGGCGATAAGCTGGAGAGGGATGCATGCTTACGCGTACCCACCCACCATTCTTCTGCCGAAGATTTTGGTGAAGATCAGAGAGTAACCGTGCCTGGTCCTGCTAATAGCGCCATTTTGGCCCAGCAGGTCGTGGTTCACGGATCTTCTGGATTTACTGGTGGACAATCCAGTACAGTTACCCGAGATTCCGAACATAATCTCCCAGGCCAAGGGATGCTTCCTACACGAGCGTCCCAAAATGTTCAAATTGACTGCGTGGATGTTATCAAACAACGTTCCACGTCGGAAGGTTTTTCTCGACAGGCTGCGAAATTCATTGCAGTTGTGAGAAGGTGTCAACCTTCAAGTCATATAACAACAAGGTTAACAAATTTGCAGACTGGTGTGAAGGAAAGGGTATTGATACCTTTCAATCCACTATTCAGCAAATAGCACACTTTCTTTGTGAGCTGTTCTTTTCAGGACTAGCTCCTGTCACAATTGCTGGATACAAGTCAGCTTTGGCATCAGTTATCCTTTGTCTAGCCAACAGGGATAGTCCAGAGGTGGCCCAGTTGAATGTGATGGTGAAGGGAATGAGCAATCTCCAACCGAGACAACCGGTAGTCATTCCAGCCTGGAGTCTATCTTTAGTGCTTAATGTACTGGCCAAACACCCTTTCGAACCGTTGCATTAAGCTAGTCTAAAGCATTTGACTCTAAAGGCGGTTTTTCTATTGGCAGCTTCCTCAGCAAGAAGGCGCAGTGAGATCCATGTGCTTCCAGCAGAGAGGGGCCGATTTATTGTCTCCGGAGAGGGTCTGCGTCTACTGCCAAGAGCAGAGTTTATGTCAAAGAATCAATCTTTGAGATATCCCGGCAAACCGATCATTATACCGAAACTAACTAGGTTTGATCGTGATGCCAGTGTCTGGTTCCCAGTCCGTGCTTTGACTAAGTACAAAAAATGGACAGACTCGTTATGGTCGAATGATAGACTGTTACCTGTGGATCTGCCATAAGAAGCCATATGGTGCCGCATCCACGGATTCTATCTCTCGTTGGGTAGTCGAATGCATTCAGACTACCCATGAGATTGCGACTGGGCACCAGGTGCAATGCGCAAGGGCACACGATGTTAGAAGAATAGCCGCCTCGACCGCCCTTTACAATGGTGTTCCATTAGAGGACATCATGGCTGTTGCGCAATGGCACTGTGAGTCCTCTTTCACAGATTACTATATGAGGGATGTGTCAGACTCTGCCAATCCACTCGCTTTAGCTGTTTTGAAACGATAGTTAAACAGCCACACTGCTCTTCTCCCTTTTTTGGCATTTGTAAAGCAAGCATTAAGAGGCAGATATGGTCAAGCGAGAGGATGTCAACCAGATTGTGTCACTGATGGCCAGACCAGTGATTGGTTGAAGGCTCCACGTCTGGAATCCAATAATCATGAGGTAATTCAAGATTGATTTTTTTGTATTATGTGTATATATCATGTTCATTCATCTTATATATTCATGCTCATTCCCAGACTGATATATGCAATGAGCAGTTAACCCTCTTAGCATATTCTATGAGTTCTCTCCCTTTTTCTTAGGAGAAAAAAAATGGGGGGGGGGTGGTTAGGGGTTGGCAGTGATGCGAATGTGATTCGGTCCCTTTAACTTGATGGTCCTTTTAGGTCTCCATTTGTCAAGTTTAAGTCTAAGGTCTTTCTCCAAGGGGCAAAGTAGCAATTGATGGCTTGCCCCTTCCCACCAGGTAACTGTCTAAATCTGGTGTATATCAGAAGTAATAGAATAATAATAATAATAATAATAATATCGTTCTTTATTGAGGGTAAATCATCAACATGTGATCTTCCTGAGGCCCTCAGGGAACAGCAACAACAATAATAATAATAAGTATATACAGGCTAATAAATATACATATACATACACTCTTTCCAAACACACACTCACACACGCTCAGTCATACAGGGCACACACAAGCAGATGTAAGCAAACGGACAAATAGGCGATCACGCATACAAATACACGCAGTCACGCCCTTGCACACACGCATGCATACTCACGCGCGCACTGGCATATGCAGGCATGCACGTACACACACCCGTACATACGCACGCGCATACACACGCTTACACGCACTCGCACATTATACGCACACGTGTACACACACACGCGTGCACACACACACGGGTGCACGCGCACGCACACACGCACGCACGCACACACAAATCACACACATATTCAGCTGATTATGTACAATTATATACATGTATATACAAGACATAGAGGTAGACCTATTTCCAAGTTTATACAAAATCGTTTATATGGTATTTAAAACAATCAAATATTTTAATTCTAATTTGACTTAAAGCCGTTGCTACTCGATGCTTTACCAACTTTCAGTCAAATTATCCTTAATGCATTTGACCATTTATTGTAGTTAATTTAATCACTGGATAAATTAGCTCCACTTTGACTGACTGATTTGCCACTCAAGGCGGCAGCATCAGTTAGTCAAATTATCGTCGATTTACCCAACAGCTCATTACATTTAACCATTTACCGCCTATATTTCTTTAAGAAAATCTAAATTTCCTCATAAGAATATCTATTTATAGACAACGAGAAGACAATTTCTGAGGATTTGTCACCGGCATAACTGATCCGTTTACCGAGCCAGTAATACCAGTGGTGAATTCTAAAAAAAACCACTCTTCTCTTAGTCTGCAAATTGCCATTCTTCAAGACCATTACAGAGTCCGTTTTGGGCTATCGCTATTATTATTGTTTCGTGTTTATATGATCATGAAGATTAGATTTAAATGAGGATAGGGTTGACGAACGCGTAACAGTTGAAGGTAGCAAATTCCACAGTTTTGTGGCTGTATATTTAAAACTGTGTCTTGCATAATTTGTGTTTATTTTTGGAGGTTTTAAGTGACCATTTGATTTTGACCTCAAGTTAAGCGGGTGTGCATTTTCGACTAAAGTAAACATGTCTTTAATGTATCTGGGTGTAAGGTCGTTTAGTGCTTTGTAGGTCATTAGATTAGTTTTTATCGCCATTCTCTGTGTTAATGGTGTCCATTTTAAAGTTGCGTATAATTGTTTAGACGGGGTTCTATATGGGACATCTAGTATAATCCTAGCAGCTCGTTTTTGCAATTTTTCAAGTTTATCCAATAATGTCGGAGTTTCTGTATAGTAAACTAAACAACAATAGTCTATATGGGAAAGAATATATGCCTTATAAAATATGTTTCTTTCTTCAAGATTCATATATTGTTTATTTTTTCTTAGCATAAAAATAAGTGAAGCGATTTTGCTATAGATCTTGCTAATGTGGTCTTGCCATGATAGGTTGTCGTTAATATATACACCTAATAGTTTTGCATTATTTACAATGTCTAATTCTACATTTCCAATAGATATTTTGAGATCTGACTCGTTGATTCTGTTTCGTTTGTGGGTGTTGCTTATCAGTAATAACTTAGTTTTCTCAGTATTTAGTACCATTTTGTTTTTGTCGCACCAAGTTTGCACTAATGCCATATCAATAGTAAGTTTTTCCTTTAGCAATGAAATATTATCGGAGTTGCAATGCATGGTTGTATCATCAGCGTACATATCGACATTGCTGCTAATACCCATATGTAGATCATTAACATATAGGATGAACAAGAGGGGTCCCAAGACAGAACCCTGTGGGACGCCAACAGTAATAGGCATAGCAGTTGACACACTCTCAGAAATAGATACATATTGCTGCCGATTTTCTAGATAAGAGGAGAACCACCTTTGAGACTGATCATCAAATTTATAAATCGCTAATTTGTGTTCCAAAATTGTATGATTAACCAAATCAAATGCCTTTCTAAAGTCAATCATTATAGCGGCAACATAGTCGCCTTTGTCAACTGCAAAACGCCACTGCTCTATTAGCTTTAACAGTGCTGTTTCGCATGAGTGTTTACGTCTGAAACCTGACTGAGATTCGACAAGTAAATTATATTTCATCAGAAATTTATATAAATGATTATGTACATGACGTTCAATAATCTTTGAGAGAATGGGTAGAATAGATATAGGTCTATAATTAGTGATATCTGATTTATTATCTGCTTTATGTAATGGTTTTACTTTGGCATGCTTCCATGATGTTGGAAACACGCCACTATCTATGCTCTTGTTTATAATAGCTGTCACTGCTGGAGCAATAATTGGTGCTGCAGCTTTAAGGAAATGCGCGTTCAAGCCATCGTGACCCGCGGACTTGTTAGTTTTTAAGCTAGCCAATTCTTCATATACATAATTTACTGCTACATTAGGTATTTTAAATTTGATGTCATTGGGCACTTTATTCGCAACATATGTTCTAAGATTATTTGATATTTCATGGTTTGTTATCTGTATTGAATTCGCAAGATTAGAAGCAACTGTTGTAAAATATTGATTAAACATTTCACAATGCTTAGCCGTATCCCTAATTTCATTTCCATCGTTGTCATATAAAACCAAAGGTAATCTGTTTGTCTTAGGGTTTATAATGGTAAGTATTGATCGAAGGAGAATGAAGGAAATTTCAATTTCCCTTTCTCCGAGATCTAACAATACTTACCATTCTATTGCGGACCCTGCCTCCCAGCCCCACGGAGGCAAGCCATGGGTATCTCTTGTTTGGTGGCTATGCAAACAATATGAGCTTCATGGCAAACGGGTACTCAGTTGTTGGGAACCGGATACCCGTTTCCAGGAGCCGGTAAAGCTTACTAACTCTAGAGTCCTAGGGCCAGCTATCCAAGATAGCTTGTATCAGAAGTAATAGAATGGTAAGTATTGTTAGATCTTGGAGAAAGGGAAATTGAAATTTCCTTCATTCTAAGCACCACTGTAGCTTTCATCATTGATACATGTATGTCTAATTGTTGTTTTGTCTGTGTAATTTGCTGGTTAATCACATAATCACAATTATTCTTAAATACTTGTTTGTGATCACTCAAGGTAATAATTGCACAAGCTTATCAGATACTTTCTGACAACACAAGATTTTTAAAACATTTTTTCTTTCAATATAAAGTATATAGAAAGGGTAAGTATTGCAGAAATAAATGTAACTGGCTTTTTCTATTCAGCAACATTGTTTCCAATATGTTCAGCGTATCCTCTTCTGATCAATAATTAGCATAATTATAGTTTCTATCATTTATCAGGTGATGTAGATATCCTTGGCAGCATGGATGCTAATGTGTTCATGGATTCTCTTCGAACCTCAACATTTCCTCAAGTTCCGTTCACCGGTCAAGTGTCGGGAATAAACCAGTCACATTTGCTGTTTGATGGTGGCAGAGATACCGGTACATCTGATGAACATGCTCGAGTCAGAGAATATCCTCGGATAGATCCCGTTGCGCCTATGATGCCAGTAAGTCTGCTGTAAATACATTACAATCCTGTAATTTTTAACTGTAGATACTACAAACTACCAGACAATAATTTCAATTGGCAATAACTGTGGATGTGCTGCATATTTTGAAAACAATTTGACTGAAAGTTGTTGGTAGCTTAGCCCCATGGAAAATGTGGTGTGCAGAAATTCAGCGGGCATGCAGTTAAGACTGATTGAGAAAGTCATAATGTTTGCTTATTAAATGTCTATTCACAGACCAAGAGAAGACCATTATAACAATTTTACCATGGAAATGACTGGCTCGGTTATTGTTCCAGCGATTCCAGTCATGCCAGTAGTAAATTTTCAAAAATAGCCTTCATAATTAATTGATTGATTGATCATTACAATCCTCACCTTTAGCCTTTTAATCCCCGAATTTGTTCAAGAAAATTTCAACTTTCTCATAGAAAATGGGCATTTGCAGACCATGAGAAGACAATTTTTGAAAATTTACCACTGGGATGACTGGTTCGGTTATCGAGCCAGTCATTCCAGTGATAAATTTTCAAAACTAGCCTATTCTTGACCTGTAAATGGCCATTACAGAGGGCAGTTTAGGCCGGCAGGGGTAATGCAGGTCTATATATTTTTTATTTCAAATCTTCACCATTCTTATGACTGACACAAATGTATCATTAATCTCAGCTAGAAGCATTGCTATATGCCGGTATAATCACCCTGTCTGTGTGCGTGTTAGTATGCGTGTGTGTGTGTGCATGCGTGCGTGTGCGCGTGCATGTGCGTGGCATGCGTGTGTCAAGCGAGATAACTAAAGTTCCAACTGATGGTCAAGGCTGATTGTGAGATGGCATTTATATTGGCCTCTTTCCTTTGGGACAGAGGTAAGGGTGGTGAGGGTGGAGGTCAAAAAGTCAAATATAAATGTTTGGGGGTTTGCGATGGCGCGCTATCGACTGCACATTTTAGCTGTAACTGTCTCGCTGCTGCAAAACGCCAGGCAATAATTTCAGTGCGCAAAAACTCCTGACTTGTTGAATATTTTGAAAACAATTTGACTGAAAGTTGTTGGTGGCTTAGGCTTTCAAAATCTTTAGCAGGTCCTGTTATATAATGCTTGGAAAATGTCTTCTGCAAAAACTCAGCAGTCCGACAGTTAAATAATTAATATTGGTTATTTTGTTGAAAAAGATGGCAGAATAATAAGTGAATTTGTCCTCTGTTTCTATTTCAGATATATCGTTCAGGTATTGTGAAATCAATGGCGCTTCTACCGGTCTCTATTTCACAAACACCGCACAACAAATGGAGGTAACACATGCTAATGTTCGTCTTTCTACATTTTCTTACTGCGGAATCGGAATTAAGGCTCGGCTGTACAGAACAACTGAAATAATCATCCACAGATCTTCCGTTATCAGTGCAAAGGATCATGGGATACATGTGAGGGTTTTAAATAGGAACATAGTTGCTGATATTATGTTGTCGGATTCAACAATTAAGAAATCTGGAAGACGTGCTATTTCATTGGAAAGTCCAGGGGCAGTGAACTCATCGTTACGGTTCTCTTTAGAGAATATGTTTGTTGTTAATAATCGGGATGGTATAAATTTAGATACTTAGCAGAATTCGTTTGTGAATGTATCAATCATCAAATCTGTAATATCGGCTAATCAGGGATTTGCGCTTAGTGGTAATTTCTTGCCTCAGAATCTTCTCATTGGTAAATCAAACATTTCATCCAATAGAAAAGGTATCCATATAAGGCTTTATGGGTCAGTGAATCAGAAGAACGATGTTTTATTGTTAAGTGGAAAACCGGTAATCGTTGTTGAGAGTAATATCAGTGATATTTCTCTTGGTGGATATTTACATATTAATGCAGATCGATCATTCCGTAGTGAAATATCTGTTATTAACAATGAATTCTCTAACTCATTAGCTGGAGTTAGGAATAATGATCATAACACTGGTGCTTTAGTTATAGTCGCAGTGTCGCTTGATAATCTACGCATAAAGAATAATAATTTTACAAATATGAAGTTTGCTGCGGTGCTATTGGATGTTGATAAAGCTCTACGACGCGGTGTAATAGAATGTAATAAGATATTGAACTGTAACACAGCATTGCATTTTAAAGTTAATTCTTATGAAGATTTGAGTATTGCCTGTTCAAATATTGAATAATAGGTTTGTGAATAATACCGTTACTACGATTTTGTTAAATTATTCATGTGTCGTGTTGCTTAGAAACTTGTTTAGTAATCCAGATGCTTCATACAACATTCGACTCGCTCAAGGTATCGGAAATATGAGAACTTAAAGCTCAAATTCATATGATAATTGTAGTATTAATGCCACAATGAATTACTGGGGTGGGACATCAGAACATGTTATCGCCAAACAGTTATATGACAACAATTCTGAGGCGACATTACCTACAATTCTGTACAAACCATATTTATTACTGGGTGATATGGAGACAGCAAAATATGGAACAGAAATCGATACACAATTTATCAAATATGATCACATGATCGGAGGCATGGTTAACGGGAAGATTGTTTTTACGCCTGAGGCGAGTCCATACACAGTTACATCTGACATCATTACCGGGTCACATGACACCTTGGTTCTTGATGCAGGTGTGGAATTAAGATTTCAAGAAAATACAGCACTTCTGCTTTATGGTATGTATACATAGTACAGATTTGAAAATATGTTTTCAATCTGTTTATCTGATTTCAGTTTTTCAACCTTTTTTACTATGAGCCGTTTTTGAAATTATGGCAATAAAATTTGACATTTTTGCTAATTACCAAAGCCAACTACAACGACTTCTTCTCGAGAACCACTGGGCCGATTGAAATTATATGTGGCAGGAAGCATCCTCAGGGCATAGAGATCCAAGTTTGTTCAAAGGAAGCCGATCTGCCAATTTGGCCAGTGGCCAATGTCTTTAAAAAAATCTCTGAAACCGCTTGGAGGATTGATTCAAACCTCAGGAAATATCATCTATGGCAAGAGCTGATCCAAATTTGTTCAAGGGAAGTTGATTAGCCAAATACTTTGGCAGTCATCTTGGATGACCTAGTTTTCGGAAAAACAACTTCTACAGAACCGCTGAATGGATCGGGCTAAAATTTGGGAGATATGATTAAGGACTAAGGGCCATTAAAATTTGTTCAAGGGAAGTTGATGCATTAAAAAACATTGCTGCCGTGGGACAATCAAAATGTGGCATGTGTTGAAATGAAGCCGATCGGCCAATTTGTCTGGTGGCCATCTTGGAATTTGGCCGATTTTTAGAAATATCTTTAAAAATCTTCTTCACAGAAACCACTTTGGGGATTGATACAAACTTCATGAAATATGATCTAGGGCAAGAGCTTAACCAATTTTGTTCAAGGGAATTTGTTTGGCCAAATGGTTTTCAGCAGCCATCTTTGATGACCTAGTTTTCGCGAAAACGACTTCTCCAGAACCGCTGAATGGATCGGGCCGAAATTTGGCGGATACGATTAGGAACTATGGGCTATTAAGGGTTTTTCAAGAGATGTTGATCCGTCAAAAGACATGGCCACTGTAGACCGTGTTTGGCCGCCATATTGGATATTTTTGTTTGATGGATTTTGAAGCTGAAATTAGTTTTATATGGGTTTTGGGGTATTCTGATTTCAAATTTGCCATTTTTGAAACTGTAGGATAAACGGTTTGGCAACCATCTTGGATCATTTTCCTGCCAAAAGCTCTCATACTAATTATAAAGCAATGGGAAATTTCAAATATCTTCTTCTCGACAGCCACCTAGCCAATTAAAGTATTATCTTTGGCAGGAAGCATCCTTAGGACATAGAAATCCATGTTTGTTCAAACGAAGCCGATCAGCCAATTCAGCCAGTGGCCATCTTGGATTTTGGCCAATTTTTAGAAATCTCTTTAAAAATCTTCCCCAAAACCGCTTGGGGGATCGATACAAAACTCATGAAATATCATCTAGGGCAAGAGCTGATCCAAGGGAACTTGATTGGCCGAATAGTTGAGCGGCCATCTTGGATGAGGTTGTTTTCGCAAAAATGACCTCCAGAATCACAGGACGGATCCGGCCAAAATTTGGGAGATACGATTAGGGAGTAAGGGCCATTAAAGTTTGTTCAATGGGAAGATGATGCGTAAACACCCCCACCCACCCCACCCCCCATGGCCACCGTTGGCCAATCAACATGGAGCGGCCATATTGGATTTTTTTATGTAATGGATTTTGAAGCCAAAATTAGTTTTATATAGTTTTTTTGGTATGCTGATTTCAAATTCCCACTTTCGAAACTGTTGGATAAACAGTTTCGCGGCCATCTTGGATCTTTTTCCCGCCAAAAACTCCCATACTAAAGCAATGGGCAATTTTAAATGTCTTCTTCTGGAGAACCCCTTTACCGATTTCAAGTATATTTAGCAGGAAGCATCCTTAGGCTATAGAGATGCAGGTCAGTTCAAACAAAGCCAATTGGCCAATTTGCCCAGCAGCAAATTTGGATTTTGGCTGATCTTTAGAAAAATCTTTGAGAAGTGAAACCACTTGGTGGATTTATGTGAAACTCACAAAACTTCATCTAGGCCAAGAGCTGAACCACATTTTGTTAAAAGAACTGATGGGTTGATTTGCTTGGCAGCCATCTTGGATGACCTAGTTCTTGTTGCAATTCTGGCTAAACCTTAGGATTCTACTTAGGCGTGATGATCTTTCTAGTTGAAATGCTTATGTACATATACCAGGTGAGCGATAGAGGCTCTTTGGGCCTCTTGTTATTTTCAGGCATTCTGGTGTGAATATTGCACCTTTAATATTGAATCGTCTAGATTCACGATTTAGAAAATCTCGAATTTCGATTTAATCACATAATCGCACACAAGCATACCGCATCCCATTATAAGATTTGATTGATGTATATGTAGAGGATCTCGCACAAGTTCCCATTTCATACAAAATTTATCACACAAGTTTAGTAAGACCTCATTTAGAACGCGCTTTAGCGAGGGTGAAATGGGATATTACTAAACTCATGTGATAATTCACCTTTTCAGATTATTCATCCGTCATCTGACCTCGTATGACGTCATAATCAGCTCAGCGCGTGTATGATTATGTCACAATCATTACGTCACAAAGTGTTCCATGTAGACCATCATCAAATCTCAGAGTCTGACACGTTGTATAAATTGTATGTCTTTGTAATTCTTTGCTATTTAATAAACATACTCTTGAATATTTTGAAACTAATTTGACTGGGCGCTGTTGCTGCCTTAGGCAGCAATGGCATCCAGTCCAATTAGTTTCTAAATATTCAACAGCTTACCTGTGTAGTTTTTTGGAAATTGATAGTCAAGGTGTTCAGAGATCGATCGATTCCAACACGAGTGAAGTGTGGGTGGAGCTTAGCTAGAGAGATGGGCGGGGCATAGCTAAAGCCGGAAAGGTCCATTTGATATGAAATGGCAACAGGTGTGAGACTCTTTTCACATCAAGAGAATTTACCAAGTTTGGAATCACTGGCCGAATAAATCAAACAAGTTATACCAGTGGTAGATGCTAAAAATAGTCTCTTCCCTAAGCAAACATCCTTAGATTTTCTTGACCAATTTTAGTAAAGGATTAAGGGAGGTAACTCAACAACATGAAAATTTGGGTTTTGAGAGTTACCTTCCTTGAGTAAATATATTTATGTCCAAGGGCGATAAAAGCTGGATTTTGAGATCGATTCAGCTCCAACACAGATATTAGGCGTCACAATTATTTACACAGAAGAGACAGGCAGATGAATGGTTAGTGATTTGTAAAACCCAGCTGAAATAAAATTTCAAACAATAGCACTGGCTGAAGAATTGACAACATTGACCTACTTTTGCTATGATTCATCCATACTGTAGATATGGATAGATGGAATAGCTACCATCTGATCCGCTAATGTCTGCGGATGCCCTATAACCTCACCGATACCATCTTCGCCCCTCACGAATATAGGCACGATCATCATGCAACCATATTCGCAAAAGAGTCAGAGAGACGGATGGATATGATGGCATGGACAGACGGATGGACGGATATTATTCTCATTATACTTGGAACATATGTGGAACATCATGTAACCTTTATGAATTAAAATCACAGCTCATGTGCATCAAGGTGTACTTACGTCAAGCTGGGAATGCTAAGATATAGGACGTAAGATGAATTTTGAAATGAGAGAGCTGACTGATGTTGGGATAATGCAAGCAATAACAGAAAGTTGTTGCTGCAACCAACAGCAATCAGTTTCCAAGAGATTATACTGTAATTGAATTAAAACGGAGGAAAATTGTGAGGATTGGAAACACAATTGTGAGTGTGTCTGAAATTCAATAAAACCCAACATGGTCGTGTTACCAGGAGAACTTGTCACAAGACATCATAAGACCAAAGTCACGAGGACATTGTTTGGTAGTCATGCAATAACTAAAGAGGATACTTTTCAGTCCATTTGCGGGCCTGCTTAAAGCATTGGCAAATTGTGGATAGTACGTTTTGGCGCCTGACATCAGATTGTTAAGCACTTCAACTTCTCAATACCACTCCGAAATTTATATTAAATTCTGAAAATAGAATTTGATAAGTGGAATCAACACTTAAGATTGGTGGTGCAATATTCTATATGAGCCACAAAACGGTTGGAAGCCAGCGTTCAGTAAAACCCTTCTCAAGATGGTGCACAACTTTTGTATGGATGAAGGGATCCCAGGAATTGTAAACACTGTCAGTCATGGGCATCATTTAGGAATAGTGGAAGAGTGGACTGGAACACATTCTCCTGGTATAAATATGAGCGACCATGAAGGGAAAGCAAGTCTATTAATTTTTTATCTTAAACTAAATTCTAAATTCTCGCAATAGATTGTTGCTCTCTCAGTCAGGCTAGATAGCTTAAGCATTAAGTTTGAATCTTTATCTTTATCTTATTTAAAGACTTAACATATTCAGTGAAAACATTGTAAAAAGTCAGTAACCATTATCCAGAAAGAAATAATAATCTGAAATTTAGACAACGCGTTTCGAGTTTCATTTCAGTCATCACCTCGGAAGTGCAAGAGGAGAAGGCAACCTTCTTCCCGAATCTGAACAACCTTGACCCTGACCTTTGTGGGGTCACGAAATCTTCAATACATGTATCAAGTGAAAAATCGAGATAAAAAGTCTTGGACAGACACTCTGACCAGATAAAACCGACAAAAAGTAAGATTATAAGACAGCTGTTATGCCTAGTGATAGCAGAATATGGGCTAATTATCATTATATTTTAAAAGCTTCAACTGTATGAACCCAAAAGCCCAAATACATGCACATGTATGAAACATCATGTATAACGAAAGAACTATTCTGGTAAAAAATTTGAAACTAATTTACCAGGAAGCTGTTGATGCATACATGTTTGTCAGCAACAGCTTCCTGGTAAATTAGTCTAAAATACTAAACAGCTGGCTTATGAAGTTACCTTGAAATTGAAATTCTGAGAATTTAGGGTTCAAAGGGTTTAATAATTAGTCTAATGCTTTACATGTTGTTGTAAATGTGTCTCACAGATTTAATTTATCAGCTTTTCACTACAATGAAAATGCTATGAGAGAACAAGCTTTCACTAAAGATGGTACAGCCAGATACAGAATTGAATTTCCAAAGTACAAGCATGGGGAACACACAGTCAAGACAGTTATGGTATCTTGCACTTACAGTGAAGAGTGGGGTAAGTGAAGACAATCTGTTCTAAATAAAGAGTGTGGTAAGTGAAGACAATCTGTTCTAAATAAAGCGTGTGGTAAGTGAAGATAATTTGTTCTAAATAAAGAGTGTGGTAAGTGAAGACAATTTGTTCTAAATAAAGAGTGTGGTAAGTGAAGACAATTTGTTCTAAATAAAGAGTGTGGTAAGTGAAGACCATCTGTTATAAATAAAGAGTGTGGTAAGTGAAGACAATTTGTTCTAAATAAAGAGTGTGGTAAGTGAAGACAATCTGTTCTGAATAAAGAGTGTGGTAAGTGAAGACAATTTGTTCTAAATAAAGAGTGTGGTAAGTGAAGACAATTTGTTCTAAATAAAGAGTGTGGTAAGTGAAGACAATTTGTTCTAAATAAAGAGTGTGGTAAGTGAAGACAATTTGTTCTAAATAAAGAGTGGGGTAAGTGAAGACAATTTGTTCTAAATAAAGAGTATGGTAAGTGAAGCCAATTTGTTCTAAATAAAGAGTGTGGTAAGTGAAGACAATTTGTTCTAAATAAAGAGTGTGGTAAGTGAAGACAATTTGTTCTAAATAAAGAGTGTGGTAAGTGAAGACAATCTGTTCTAAATAAAGTGTGGTATAAACGCCATCAATGCAATGAGCACATTCAATATCATCCAAAACTATATTGATGGATTTTCACAATAATTTGTAGGTGGGTCACCATGACATTGACCTTTGACATTCAAATCAATTCAATTTGTTGAAACTCTCCAGCATTCTCACACGAGTATAGTGAAAATCCCTTCATATCATTGTGTGAAGTAGAATTTGAGTTACCATCAGGACACACAACATATTGCAATTAATTGGGCCATATTTCTTCGACATAATCATGAAGATTTGACATTCTGACCATAAAATCAACACTAATCATCATCCCATAGAGCAACCTCCTACCCAAGTTTGCTGAAGATGGAACAGATTACTAGCAATTGATATGGGAGTATCTTTAACTGATTAACTATCACACACCAGAAGCGGCAATTCTTTATGATGTCAGGAATAGTCTCTTGTATATTTTGAAAATAATTTGACTGGAAGCTCTTGCTATATACATGTGTGGCAGCAACAGGTTCCAGAACTTTGAATTAGATTCAGGATATTCAACAGCTTTCATGTAGTAGTTTTGAAATTGAGAAACTGTTATTTCAGGGGTTAAATAGTGTGTTCATTCTTTTTCAAGGGTTTTGATGAGAATTATAACTATTTGTTAGTCATGTACACGTAATGCGCAATACACATCATTTGATTGATTCCAGGCAATACCAGGGCTCCAGATAATTTTTCAAGTATTTACTACGAACTTCTAGGGATCTGAAGTATATTTAACCCTTTACTAGTCAAACCGACCAAAACATGCCTCTGCAGAGGCCTTAATCGTCTGACTGCTGGTTTTTTGTGAACAACATATTCCAGGGCTTATATCTCTGAACCGGCAAAATATTTTGAAAACAATTTGACTGAAAGTTGTTGGTGGCCTAGCCACCATCATTTTCACATCAAGAGTATACTTACCACCCTGATACTTCATGATATTTCCTAAATATCGACCTAGCTTCAATAATACTCAGAATTAAAAAGAAACCGCCCCCACTGGGCAGGTTACACAACTGACAGTCCAGCGGATGTGCAGCCCAAACTCGCACATGCGCGGGTCTGACTCATTCTCTTCTTAAAATATTGACCGGCCATTGCAACACGCTTTTTAGCCTTGCTTTTGCTTTCTGTCTTTTTTAAGCTTTGAGTTGTTTTGCAACTTGTTTGACTGTTATATTAGTATGTCTGACGCTGCCAAGTCGCCGGAGGATGCTCCCGGTCCTAGCCATCAGGTGTACTTTAGTAAATTTATTGATAAAAATTTGTGTGTTGACTCGGATGGTATTTCCGGGATTCGCGCTATCTTGTGGATACGTCTTTATTAGGCTAGCTCTTTGATGGGGGAGGCCTATATATTAGCTAACGCATGTTGCGCTTTATGTTTTAGACACATGAGCTGATATTTGAAGGGTATCCTTTTATTTAAACAATATTTATACTTGGTTTCTGGGTCCTTCTTTTTTATTATGAGTTTGCTGAGGGAGATATTACCATAAGAAGTAATTTCTCCGCATTCTCCCCCCACCACAGGGGTTTTGGACTCGGGATCAGGTATTCCTGTGTTGTTTATCAGACTTCACTCGTCCTCAGAAGTCATCTTATGAGGTTATTTAGGAGAGAGAAAAATTTCAGTCATTTTATTTCTAAATATTTTAGAAGTTTTTTGACTGAGTGTTGAGTGATTTATCTCTCTTGATGGTTTGCATAGGTTCATTGTGTTTATAAAGTTCAATTACTAAAGAGTCTGTGTTTAGAACTGTGAAGTCTAAAGAAGTTTGCCTCTCAAGTATTCAAGTTCAAATTCTTATGTCTAAAAGAGTGACCCTTGTCTTCTTATAGAAGTATAACAAGGTTTTAGGATTTGTTTACTTTTTGTCAGGCCTATAGTTTTTTCTATGGGCCTGGCTTATCCTTCATTTGATGGTCAAAAGTTTTCCTTACGGATCTTATTAGCCTTCTGCAATTGGTTTTTTGGTTCGTCATAACTAAAAACTAATTGTTTCCATTTGTGTCTTTTCAGAGGGTTATTGAGAACAAATGCCCTTCCTGCCACCGTTTTGTGAAGGTCCGCTTTCTCCCTCATGACTGCACTAGGTGCAGTACGTGCGGGCCTCTTCTAAATTGCCATGTGTGTGAGTCATGGCCGGTGGAGGTTTTAACTGATTTTCTAAATCAGCAGGTAAAGGACCGGGCGGCAGACGAGAAGAGGTGTCTGGAAAAGGAGTGTAGTAAGAAGAGGAAGGCATCCATGCCAGACATGGAGGCCTTCCGTCTTGAGATGATGGGAGAAATGAAGAAGACGATCACGGATCTTGTCCCGGAGTTGCTTCGCAGCTTGCTTCCCGGGTCAAGTTCGTCATTGTCCTCTTCATTTGCTCCGGGTCAGAGTGCTCCCGTCTCTGGGTCTGATTCTCTTAGCAAACCAGTTTTCGTTATAGACCCAGAGACGGCTCCCATTGGTCTGGCGCTGAGGCTTGCCTCGCCCGTGGACCTGGGAGAGAAAGCCATGGCCTCGGGCGCTCGCTTATTGAGTGCTTTAGAGCAGCCTAAGGCTAAGGGTATCAGCGCCTCACACGATAACCCTCCTGCCCAGGCCGAGCTTGATCCCTTTCCAAGCTTGGCATCTAATCTTTCTGGGCAGGAAGAAGAGGACACTCTGTTATGGCCTACCGATGAGTCGATGGCCATGTAAATGGATTCCCAGGGGCCCCCACGGGGGCCCATGGGTGACCTTTTCCATGGAACTACTTCTTCGGGAGTGGGTTTCACGGCTCAACGGCTAGGCTGGCTAGGAGCCGATGGCCATCCATACCGTATCCCTCGGCTTGCCGAGAGTTACTGTGAGGAAGGCCCGGACTGTGACGTCATGTTTTTAGCCTCCCACGCCTTCCCTTGCGGGTCCGTATGGCTTCCCTGGCTTTCCAGGAGTATCTTCAGCTCCGGCCATTACTCCACCAGTGAATGTGGTTGAGGACGATGAAGGCCCTAGGCTCGTCGAACATTCACAGGTGGTCACCGAGCAAGACTGGCTGGACGCTTGCCAATGGCTGGTGAACATCAAGCCAGAACTCCAGGTGGATCCACCGGCTTCCCAGCGGGACCAGCGCCCGTGGTTGGGAGGGAAACCGGTGACGAGCACCATGCCATCTCTGCCGTATGCGGAGCATATCGTTGATATGTTCGCTGCAGCAGAGAGACGTCCATTCTGCCGAAAGGACGCCTTGCGAAGGCCCCCCCCATGAGGTGGCACAGCGCTGCTGTATTAGTTCTGATTTATATCAGAGGTATGGCATCGTTCCAAAGCCTTGCACGGATGACCATGTGGCTTTGGGCGAAGACACGCGGCCTGGGTCCCAGTCTGACACGGGACCCTTGTGCGCTGGCGCTCTGCGCAATGCCAATTCCGCGCTGCAGGACACGGAGGAAAGTACGAGAGGAGCCATCTCGGCTCTCTCGCACATTTCCCAGCTGCTACAGGGGGAGTAGCAGCATTCGTGGCCCGCCAAACTTCTCCTCTTGCAGTCCAGAGAGCCATCCAGGATGGCATTAACCTGGCTCTGGACTGCATGATGAGATCCGTAACCAGGAGTTTATGGGCAGGGCGCACATTTGCCCTTGACAGGACCTGTACAATCGGCTTCTTCGGACGCCGATGGCAGGTCCAGGGTTGTTTGGAGGTGAAGGATGCCTGCACCTCCAACAAACCGTAAACCTGGTGAACAACCAGAGGGCGCTGCGAGAGCAGTTTGAAGTGCTCCGCAGGGAGCATGTTTGAGCAGCGCCCCCTGCCTTCCACCCTCAGCAGGCTAGAGGTGGTGGTAGCCTTGTCAGAGGCCAAGCACCTACGCAGCGTTGGCCATGGCAACGACAGCATAAGCCAGCTAGGGGCGGGGGGAGCACAGGGTCCTCCAGCGCAACCCGCCAGACAGCCTGCGTACCGAGGTGCACGTGGCGCTGGTCGTGGGAGCCGAACCTGATGGGTCGCCTCTCAGGAAGACCACACCAGTGCTGCTAGGACAGCCACCAGAGACAGGGCTTCTCTTGCACTTCTCGGGTCCACCTCAGTCCTTAGGTGCACCCGTGGGAGGCTGTCTGGCCTTCCACATGCAGGAGTGGGAGCGGATTACTCAGGACCGCTCAGTCTTGCGATGGCTTTCAGTCGGTTACCATCCCGACTGGATTTCAAATCAGTCATCGCGCCTGTCTGGTTCCGATCTGGACTCAAAATCCAAGAGATCCAGATCAACGGTTGTATATAGAGGAAGAAATTCAATCCCTCATACTAAAACACGCTATTAAACCGGCACAAAAATGTCCGGGTTATTATTCAACCATGTTCCTAGTGACAATAAGCACTGGAGGGTGGAGACCAATTCTCAACCTCGAACCTCTCAACAGGTTTATCCTCACACCAAGTTTCAAAATAGAAACTGCGAGAACGGTGTTAGCAGGATTGAGGAAGGGAATGTGGACAGCATTGATAGATCTAAAAGATGCCTATTTTCACATTCCCATTGCGAAGAGCTTTCATCGGTTCCTGAGATTTGCATTTCAGGGCCGCCAATGGGAATTCAAGGTTCTCCCATTTGGAATATCGACGGCTCCTTGGGTCTTCACTCGAGTGGTCCAAGCTGTGACATCATACCTCCGCAGGAGACACATAGCAATCCACACGTACATAGACGACTGGCTGTTAAAGGCACACACTCAAGAAAGTCTATCAGCAAATCTGGAGATAGTTTTGAAAACTCTTACAGATCTAGGCTGGATAATCAACTTTCAAAAGTCAGAGCTGACTCCATCCCAGAAGTTTGTTTACCTGGGCATGTTCTTCGATCTAGAGATAGGATATGTTTATCCATCTCAAGAGAGAGTAGAAACACTCGTCTCAGTCATACAATCAGTGTGCAACAGTCGTTATGTCCTGGCACGGGTCTACTTGAGAATGTTGGGGTTGATGGTTTCTTTGGAAGCAGTCATTCCTCAGGCAGCCTTACGCCGGCGGCCGATCCAATTATTTCTCATGACACAGTGGACCCAGCGTACGGGTTTCCTGGACTCAAAAGTGGCAGTGTTGGAACCTCCTATTCACCACCTTCAATGGTGGTTGAAGAGAGAAAATCTCCTGGCGGGGGTGACGTTGTCACCTCCCCACCCTCAGTTAACGATGTACACAGATGCATCAATGGAGGGATGGGGAGCTTGCCTGGAAGAAAACAAAGTATCAGGGCGTTGGAATCTGGATCAGTCAAGAGAACATATCAATCTGCTGGAAATGCAAGCAGTAGTCTTAGCCTTGGATCACATCCTAGAGAAGGTCAAGGACAAGAGTGTTCTGGTTCGATCAGACAATACAACAGTAGTGACTTACATAAACCGCCAGGGCGGAACAAAGTCACCCAGTCTCTGTATGATGACATGGAAACTGCTTTGTTGGTGCCTAGATCATGGGATTTCCCTGAAAGTAGTTCATATTCCGGGAAGGCTAAATCTATTAGCAGACTCATTGAGCCGAAGAATGAGCATTCTTCCCATGGAATGGCAACGAAATCAATGTGTGGCAGATCGTCTGTTCTACCACTGGGGGGAACCCAACATAGATTTATTCGCAACGAAGAAGAATGCGAAGATGACGACGTACGTCTTTCCGATTCCAGATCCAAGCGCTTTCGCAACAGATGCGTTAGCTATCAGCTTGGTGGGAATGTATGCATACGCATTCCCTCCAGCAATCCTGATTCCAAGAATTCTTCAGAAAATCAGACAGGAGGAGTGCCAAGTGCTTCTGATCGCCCCAAATTGGCCACGCCGATCATGGTATACGGATCTGCTGGACCTTCTGGTCTGCAATCCAGTTCCTCTGCCTCTGATGGACAACATTATCTTCCAGGGCAAGGCCCTTCACAACAATCAGTCAATGTTCAGATTGACTGCGTGGATGTTGTCAAGGAATCTAGAATTAAGGAGGGTTTTTCTGAGCAAGCAGCCATGTTTATGGCAAAAGCCAGGAGGGGGTCAACCTCCAGAGCATATAATTATAAAATCAACAGATTTGCAGAATGGTGCTCAAAAAGATGTATTGATCCAATGGATTAAACGAAATCACGGATTTCTTTTTTCACGAGAGAGTTGATACTTACCTCCCTAATACTCTTTGATATTGCTAAATATCAGCTTTCACTCAATAAAACACTCAGATTAAAAAAGTTAGGTGCCCCTACTGGGCAGGGAGTCAGATGACAGTCAGGCGGATGCCAGCCCCACCACCGCGCATGCGCCGACTAGTACTTCCTCTGACTAATTTATTGGCTGACACATGCAACATAATAAGAGCCTGAAGACCGAGCCTCAGTGGGGCGGAGAGGCCGGGTCCGTATTAGGGAGGTAAGTATCAACTCTCTCATGAAAAAAGAAATCCGTGATTTCGTTTATTTCACTTCAAGAGTATACTTACCTCCCTAATACTCTTTGATATTGCCAGAATTTGTCAGTGAATTCGGCGGGAGGGAGGCGAGGTCAAAAGACCAGCTCTTTCTTATGCGCTCTTCTGCGTTTAAGGCAATAAAACTTCTGAAATTGTGTGGAAACACAATCAGGAAAAGAAAGGAAAACATCGGCTAACACAAACCAATGGCTGAGAGATGACCAAAAGTCATATGCGCTCCCCCCCCCTCCTCTTGGGAGGAAGACTGAATGACCTCAATGTCCCATACGCTCTCAACGTACAAGTGCCATGTACTATAGGACATTAAATGAAAATGCTTCATTTTCGTATACTCTCAATAATGAACCACATAAAACACGTACCATCACCATATTAATAATGAAGAGTCACGTGACATTACAAAAAACCATGGACAACACACACAAGACTCACCTTGTGGAAGATTGGTGCTGTCGTCATCTCCCTATTGGTGAAGACTGATGCAGCCCATAAAGTAGATGTTTCCATTGATTAAATGTGAAATATATAAAAAATGAGGATACCTCATCAAAATATGTACACCTAGATTAGCTTTTCAAAATCAATAAGGCGAGAGGATTCGAGGTGTCACGGAGATAATGGTCGGTAAAACTTGACTCACAGTGCCACTGAGCTACTGACATAATGTCATCCACAGGTACCCCATTAAATAGGGCAGTGGAAGCCACTACACCTCAGACACTGTGAGCCTTGGCCATGTCAACTTGTTTACCCGTGGCGGATTTATGGCAAAATTGAATACACTCTACAATCCACCTGGAAATGGTGTCCTTTGATGCCCTGCCATGGGGCTCAATATATGACAACCATAACGCTGTTGGGTCCGTCCGCCAATCTTGAGTACGTTGTTTGTACCAGATTAATGCTTGGACTGGACACCATAGTTTTGAATTAGGATCTAACCTAGTCAAAGCTGGTAAAATTATCGGTTGACCCGGATATTTCAAAGACTGGTTTTTCGCCCTGAAATTTATCCTGGGTAGAAGCCTAAGGCCTTCCCCTGTAACCACAAAACGGTCTGCCTCGGCTGACAAGGCATGAATCTCACTCCTACGCCTAGCCGAGGCCGCAGCAATTAAAAATACAGTTTTAAGCCTCAACATTTTCATAGAAATGGAGCTTAGTGGTTCAAACGGCCTATCAGCTAGCACCTGAAGCACGAGTGATAAACTCCAAGACGGAATGACTGGGGGATTCCTTGGTCTTAGATTGCCCATGCCTTTGATTAAACTATTTAATGTATTTACTTCATCACTTCCCCTATTAGCCAAGCAAGGGATAACTGTCATTAAAGCTGACTTATAGCCAGCAATAGAGTTAGGCTTGAGGCTATAGGCATCATACAGGTGACAGAGGAAATAGGCTACTACCTGAATAGATGAATCCATTGGATTAATACATCTTTTTGAGTACCATTCTGCAAATCTGTTGATTTTATAATTATATGCTCTGGTGGTTGACCCCCTCCTGACTTTTGCCATGAACATGGCTGCGTGCTCAGAAAAGCCCTCCTTAATTCTAGATTCCTTGACAACATCCACGCAGTCAATTGGAACATTGACGGATTGTTGTGAAGGTTCTTGCCCTGGAAGATAATATTGTCCATCAGAGGCAGAGGAACCGGATTGCAGACCAGAAGGTCCAGCAGATCCGTATACCATGATCGGCTTGGCCAATTTGGGGCGATCAGAAGCACTTGGCACTCCTCCTGTCTGATTTTCTGAAGAATTTTTGGAATCAGGATTGCTGGAGGGAATGCGTATGCATACATTCCCACCCAGCTGATAGCTAGCACATCTGTTGCAAAAGCGCTTGGATCTGGAATTGGAGAGACGTACATCGTCATCTTCGCATTCTTCTTCGTTGCGAATAAATCTATGTTGGGTTTCCCCTGGTGGTTGAACAGACGTTCCGCCACACATTGATTTAGTTGCCATTCCGTAGGTAAAACACTCATCCTTCGGCTCAATGAGTCTGCTAACAGATTTAACCTTCCCGGAATATGAACTGCCTTCAAGGTAATCCTGTGATCCAGGCACCAACAAAGCAGTTTCCAAGTCATCATACAGAGACTGGGTGACTTCGTTCCGCCCTGGCGGTTTATGTAAGTCACTACTGTTGAGTTGTCTGATCGAAGTAAGAAATGTTCCAGGCCCAGGACTACTGCTCGTAATTCCAGTCGATTGATATGTTCCTTTGACTGTTCCAGATTCCAAAGCCCTGATATCGTGGATTCTTCCAGGCAAGCTCCCCACCCCTCCATCGATGCATCTGTATGCATCGTTAACTGAGGGTGAGGAGGGGTTAACATTACCACCGCCAGGAGATTCTCTGTCTTCAACCACCATTGAAGATGATGAATTAGAGGCTCCAACACTGACACGCTTGAGTCCAGCGAACCTGTACTCTGGGCCCATTGTGTCATGAGAAATATCTGGATCAGCCGCCTGCGTAAGGCCGCCTGAGGAATGACTGGTTGCAGAGAAACCATCAATCCCAGCATTCTCAGATAAACCCGAGCCAGGACATGACGACTGTTGCACACTGACTGTATTACTGAGATGAGTATCTGTACCCTCTCCTGAGTAGGATAAACATATCCTATCTCCAGATCGAAGAACATTCCCAGGTAAACAAATTTCTGGGATGGAGTCAGCTCTGATTTTTGAAAATTTATTATCCAGCCTATATCTGTGAGAGTTTTCAAAACTATCTCCAGATTCGCTGATAAACTTTCCTGGTTGTGTGCTTTTAACAGCCAGTCATCTATGTACGTGTGGACTGCTATGCTTCTCCTGCGGAGGTATGCTGTTATCGCAAGAACCACCCTGGGGAAGACCCGAGGAGCCGTAGAAATTCCGAAGGGTAACACCCTGAATTCCCACTGTCCGCCCTGGAATGCAAATCTCAGGAAGCGACGGAAACTCCTCGCTATTGGAATGTGGAAATAAGCATCCTTCAAATCTATTGAAGCTGTCCACATTCGCCTCTCCAACCCTGCCAACACCGATCTCACAGTTTCCATCTTGAAACTGGGTGTGTCTATGAACTTGTTCAATGGCTTGAGGTTGAGAATTGGTCTCCACCCTCCAGTGCTTTTCGTTACCAAGAACACGGTTGAATAGAAGCCCGGGCAATTTTGCGCCGGTTGAATTGCTTCCTTGAGTATGAGGGAATTTATCTCCTCTATACACAACCGCTGATCTGGATCTCTTGGAATTTGAGTCCAGACCGGCACCAGAGACAGTAGTGATGGTGGGCCTGTTATCCAGTCGGGATGATACCCGACTGAAAGCCATCACAAGACTAAACGGTCCTGAGTCAACCGTTCCCACTCTTGCATGTGGTTGGCCAATCGGCCTCCCACTGGTCCACCTAGGGAGAGAGGTGGACATAAGGAGCGCAAGAGTGGCACTGTCTCCTGGTGCAGATGCACTGGGGTAGCTCTTACTGTGGTAATCACCCTGTCGGGTATGATTACCACGACCAGATCCTCGCGCACCACGGCCCGCACCGCGCGCACCACGGTGTGTGGGCGGCTGCGCCGGAGGAGCCTGCGCCCCCCTCGCTGCTGGCTGAAGCGCACGCGGTCGTGGCTGATGCTGCGCTGGTGGCTGGCCTCTGACCTGGCTACCGCCACCTTGAGCCTGCAGGGGATGATATGCAGGGGGAGCTGCGCGAACGCGCTCTACGGAGCACTTCAAATTGCTCACGTAATGCCCTCTGGTTATTGACCAGGGTAACCGGCTCCTGGAGATGCTTACATCCCTCACCTCCAAAGAGACCAGGACCTGTCATAGGCGTACGCAGCAGCCTATTATACAAATCCTGGGACGGGCACAAGTTATCAAGAGCAAATGTGCGCCTCGCCCGGACACTCCTGGTTATAGACTGGGTTAAACAGTCCAAAGCCAAGTTAATTCCATCTTGGATGGCTCTCTGGACAGTCACCGGACTAGGCTGACGTAATGCGGATGCCGTTACTACCCCTTGTAACAACTGTGAGACATGCGAAAGTGCTGCAATGGACGCCCTCGAACTCTCTTCCGCATCACGTAACGCGGTGTTAGCCGAATGCAAAACGTTCGAACACAGTGCTCCCGTGCCAGACCGGGAACCTGGCCGCGTATCTTCACCCAGCACAGCACGGTCATCCGTGCTTGGCTTCGGTACTACACCGTATAGCTGATATTGATCAGCTGTAATACGGCACCGCCTTGCCACTTCGTGGGGGGCCTTCGCTAAACGTCCATGTTCACTAATGGATGTGTCCGCCGCAGTGAACATATCAACAATATGATCAGCTAACGGCAAAGATGGCATAGCGGTAACAGTCAGTTTACCTGCCAGCCACGAGCGCTGGTCCCGTTGACTGGCCAACTGATCCACGGCAAGATCTGGTCTGACGTTGATTAGCCACTGACAAGCGTCAGACCAGTCTTCCTCCGTGGCCACCTGCGAATGCTCTACAAGACGAGGGCCTTCGTCATCCTCCTGAGCAATCACAGGTGTGTATGTGGTTGGAGGAACTGATACGCCTGGCAAGCCAGAGAAAGCATGCGGGCCTGAAAGAACAGGCATGCTAAACTGACTGGCTTGACCAGGAGCAGGCGCCGTCGTATTGCGTGGGGAAAATTTTGCCACACCACGGCCCTGGCCAGCACCTGCTACACCATCGGCAAGCCGAGGTATGCGGTAAAACTGGCCATCAGATCCAGCCCAGGCTACCTTCGGCGCCGTGAACGCTACCCCTGCGTGAGTAGTACCGTGAACAATGTCGCCCGTGTTCCCCGAGAGGGGTGCACGTACGTCAATGTCCACGGCCACGGCGCCAGAAGGAGAACCCAGCAGATAATCCTTCTTCCTGGCCAGAAAGATTAGACTCCAGGTCAGCAAAGAATGCTAACCCAGACTGGCCAAGAGAGGTACCATAGGAGGAACTGGTACCTGCAGGGTGCGGATAATCCTGGCCTGATAAGCAGGCAGGTTCCAGCAACACCTGACCACGATCAACCGGCGCGGCAAGCCTGCTGCCAGTGTTCTTACCGTGGGTTTCACCCTCTATTAGGGCCACCTCAGAATAATGGTAAAAAACTGATAGGTCCCTAAATAGTACCGATTCAGAGGCGGGGATTATCTGCTCCGGAGCAGATGAAGAGGACAACGAAAGATTTCGACCAGGAAGCATGCCACGAAGCAACTCTGGGACCAAATCTTTAATTGTCCTCTTCATCTCTCCCATCATCTCAATACGGAAGGCCTCCATATCCATAGTGGACGAGACCTTCCTCTTACCCTTCTTACCAGAAGCCTCTTTCTTACTTTTCCTCTCCTCCTCTGGAGCCTTCTCCCTGGTCTGCAATGAGAGAAATTCAGACATTAGCTGCCGCCCCCCCCCCCCCCCCCCCACCTTTTACAGATCTCACATTTAAGCAATGGCCCACATGGGCTGCACTGGTAGCATAAATGGGGGAAGAACTTGTCAAGGATAAACCTTCCACATGAAGGACAACCAGGCCTCTGAAACACAGCAGAGGACGAAGACAATGAGTATTACAGATATTGAATTAGAACTCAACACGAAATAAACAAGGAGGAAGGGGATATGAGACCCAAGCTAATAATGATAATAAATCAGCATTGGACAAAACTTTTAACTGATAGTAAGGCGCAAGGCTGATTATGACGTCATAACTTCAAAAATAAGAAGTTAAATCGATCCGAAACAAAACCTCCAGGTGTAAGGACGAATTGTAATCATATCCAGAACATCCTAACTAGACAGGATAGTTTATACAGACTATACAAACATCAGATAAACAATGATAAATGGCAGTAAGATTTTATAAATATTGTCAAATATAATTGAAATGCCTCATATCATAACTAGAGTACCTGAGTCTTTAGCATAGACAAACCATCTGATCTGATGAACCTGACGCTCCACCAACATTATGACCTCTTAACTCTCTCCACCTTAAGGGGAGGGAAGGGGACCAAGAGGGCAAAGTGAGAAGACCTTCATCCGAGGCCTCCAACTCACTGGGAAAAGATTTTTGGTTAGATAACCTAACAATGTTAGGAGGAAATGGAACCTTGGTGGAGAGAAAAACAAACTCTGAAGATGTGTTGTCCTAAACATTCCTAGGTAGATACCTGTGGACATAAACACAAAGAGAGATTAGTATTTCATAGCGCCATTTTTAAATAACCTAGTTATTTTAGGCGCTTATCATGATAAACGCGAGTCCCGGAAACACATTACAACGGGATAAACTTGCTAAAATATCCTAGAAGTCACCTGATGGCTAGGTCCTGGGCCCTCCTCCGGCGAATATAGACGTTCTGCCATCTCACACAGGATATATAACACTTCTAGAGTATGAATTTAAGTCTTAAACAGCTAAGAAAAGCTTAAAGCAACAAAGCATGTGTAGACCCTCTGCCAATAAATTAGCAAAGAGGAAGTACTAGTCGGCGCATGCGCGGTGGTGGGGCTGCCATCTGCCTGACTGTCATCTGACTCCCTGCCCAGTAGGGGCACCTAACTTTTTTAATCTGAGTGTTTTATTGAGAGAAAGCCGATATTTAGCAATATCAAAGAGTATTAGGGAGGTAAGTATACTCTTGAAGTGAAATCATCTATTCAGGTGGTAGCTGATTTCCTCTGTCACCTGTATAATGCCTATAGCCTCAAGCCTAACTCTATTGCTGGTTATAAATCAGCTTTAATGACAGTTATCCCTTGCTTGGCTAATAGGGGAAGTGATGAAGTAAGTACATTAAATGTATTAATTAAAGGCATGGGCAATCTAAGACCAAGGAATCCCCCTGTGATTCCATCTTGGAGTTTATCTCTAGTGCTTCAGGTACTAGGTGATAAGCCTTTTGAACCACTTAGTTCCATTTCTATGAAAATGTTGACTCTAAAAACTTTATTTTTAATTGCTGCGGCCTCGGCTAGGCATAGAAGTGAAATTCATGCCTTATCAGCCGAGGCAGACCGTTTTGTGGTTACAGGGGAAGGCCATAAGCTTCTACCTAGGATTAATTTCATGGCTAAAAATCTGTCTGAAATATCCAGGTCAACCTACTTTTTTGCCAGCTTTAACTAGATATGATCCTAATTCTAAAGCTTGGTGTCCAGTCCGAGCATTAACCCGGTACAAACAACGTACTCAGGAGTGGCGGACGGACCCGTCAGTGTTATGGTGGTCATATATTGAACCCCATGGCAGGGCGTCTAATGACACCTTTTCCAGGTGGATTGTAGAGTGTATTAAATTTTGTCATAAATCTGCCACAGGTAAACAAGTTGACATGGCGAAGGCTCACAGTGTCCAGGGCGTAGTGGCTTCCACTGCCCTATTTAATGGGGTACCTGTGGATGACATTATGTCGGTAGCTCAGTGGCACTGTGAGTCAAGTTTTACAGACCATTATCTCCGTGACACCTCGAAACCTCTCACCTTATCGATTTTGAAAAATAATTAGGTGTACATTTTCGATGAGGTTTCCTCATTACTTATATATATCATAATTAATTAATGGAAACAACCACTTTTTTGGGACTGCATCAGTCTTCACCACTGGGAAGATGATGTCAGCAGCCAAACTCAACAAGGTCAGTCTTGTTTATGTGTTGTTCATTGTTAATTGTATTGTCACGTGACCCTTTGTTATTAAAATGGTGATGGTATGTGTTTTATGTGGTTCAATATTGAGAGTATACGAAAATGGAGCCTTTTCATCTCTTGTCCTATAGTACATGGCACTTGTATGTAGATAGCGTATGGGACATTGAGGTCATTCAGTCTTCCTCCAAAGAAGGAGGGGTGGGGGGGGGGGGGAGCGTATATGACATTCGGTCATCTCTCATCCATTGGTTTGTGTTAGCCGATGTTCATCTAATCCTGACTGTGTTTTCACACAGTTTCAGAAGTGTAAGTACCTTAAATGCAGAAGAGCGCATAGGAAAGAGCTGGTCTTTTGACCTCGCCTCCCTCCCGCCGAATTCCCTGTCGAATTCTGGCAATATCAAAGAGGTAAGTATACTCTTGAAGTGAAATAAACGAAATCTCGGATTTCTTTTTTCACGAGAGAGTTGATACTTACCTCCCTAATACGGACCCGGCCTCTCCACCCCACAGAGGCTCGGTCTTCAGGCTCTTGTAAGTTGCATGGTGTCAGCCAATAAATTAGTCAGAGGAAGTGCTAGTCTGCGCATGCGCGGTGGTGGGGCTGGCATCCGCCGGACTGCCCTCTGACTCCCTGCCCAGTAGGGGCACCTAACATTTTTAATCTGAGTGTTTTATTGAGTGAAAGCCGATATTTAGCAATATCAAAGAGTATTAGGGAAGTAAGTATCAACTCTCTCGTGAAAAAAGAAATCCGAGATTTCGTTTATTTCATAGCAACGATGATGGCGAAAATGTCAATACGACAGTATAAGCTATGTTGTTGAATTTTAAAGGTTGTATTGAAAGTAATTTCAAGTTCAAAATACGATGTTTTGTTTGTCATTAATTTTGTGTGGCACATTGCTTAGCACTGTTAGCAAGTGATTCATCACAGTAACAAAAACAAACAGGACAAAATGGTGCATTAATACTGATTTCAGGGATTGAATTTATGGTAAAATTTGTCAAAATATCTTTATATAATAAATATAATCTCAAACTCGGTCCCATTTAATATCACTATTATCAATCTCGTCAAAACTTATCAAATACCACTCGCTAAAGCTCGGTGCAATGTGATAATTTTTGTCTTGGATAATAATAGTAATATTAAATGGGACCTTGTTTCAAATCCTCTATATAAGTCACATGTCTGCTGACATCATAAGCTAAATGATATACCTCCATCATGAAGACTGAAACGTCTGTCACTAAAGTGTATGAATTGTATGTCTTTAATTTAATAAACAGTCTGTTAAATATTTTGAAATTAATATGACTGGGAGCTGTTGAAATTAACTTCAAAATATTCAACCCCTTACCTTACCTGTATAGTTACCTTGAAATTTAGCTTCTGGGAATTCAGGTTTAAAACTGATTCCAGCACATACAAAGTGGGTGGAGCTTAGCTAGAAATGGGCGGGGCATAGTTAGAAATGTATCCCTCGATTAGATATGTCTATCTGTAATGTGGAAATTCCAGTTTCTCAGTTAATCATATGACATCATAATCTACTAAGTGATGTGTAGGCTAACGTCATGATCAATGACTTGCTGAATGACTTGATTTAGTCCATCTTAAACACTTAATAGTCTGGCAGGTTGGAAAAATTGTATGTCTACTATTTAATAAACATTATGTTGAATATTTTGAAACTAATTTGACTGGGCGCTGTTGCTGCTATAGGCTGAATTCCTCCATTCACACAATGCCCTCGTATTATTTTATTGCCAGAGCAGTGTAATAGCGATGCATCGGGTGACCTGTCGCTACACAGGGACTTAGGAGCACACATGGGTCTCGTGTATACTGTTCATAATGGTAGTTATGGCACTGTATGTGATGACGGCTTTGATGCCAGGGAATCATTGGTGGTGTGCCATATGTTCGGCTATAGGTAAATGGAATACAGTTGCACAACATGTAATATACAAACCAGAGGTATAAGGGCCCGGTGTCACTCACCTCCAACATTGGCATTTCAGGTAGATTCAGAGCCATGTTCTGTATATAGTTTTGTCTGAAATTCAACAATTCTGGCCAGTAATACGCAGATTTAAGATTTATACATGTAATTACAAATTGTGGCCAGGTATTTTAGGAATATTATTTTAAATGATTTTATGGAAAATTTTGTAAATCGAAGTTGTTATTACACCACAAAAACATCCATTACCGTTCAATCACTACTTGCTAAATCAAATATCTGCATTTAGCTATCAGTATAAAATTTTTATGCTCGCTTACATACTCCCTAATGCCAATACCATCACCATGTAGACCCTCAACCAGGCTTCTGGTAGAGGGACCCCCTGCATTAGCCTTACAATAGACTGGCACCAGTCTGTACACACTCCTTGGTGTCACTAAGCACACTCGCGCATGCGCAGTAGGTCCCAAATGTGAAAACTGATTCACTTTTCTAAATTTAAGTGCCATATATCCAGAATAGATTCTCAAATCAATACCCAGTGGGGTGGCTGAGGCCGGGTCGTAGTGATTGAATGGTAATATGTTTTTATAGTGGTTAATAAAACTACAGACCAACCCACTAAATGGGGGTCTGTTGGGGGTTGTTATTACACCACAAAAACATCCATTACTGTTCAATCACTACTTGCTAAACCTGTAGATTTGGTCAGTGTCCCACTACAAAACTTTGGTGGGAGGAGATTTGAGAATCCATAAGCAAGGATAAAAATCAAACAAAAGATAACCAAATGTTAATAACATAACATAATGGTGCATCTTAATCAATCACACACTGATTATCAAACAAGGATTTCTTTAAAATTAAAGAAATAAATAAAAACCAAAGAACAACTCACACCATTACATGCAGACGCACGGTCCTAACGAAAATGGTGGGATGTGCTTGGTAAATGGTCTTCAGCCTTTTTAGTTAAAATCATAAAGTTCCTAAAAAAGGAAACTGCTGTGCTCTGGTCTTTTATATAAAAATGAGTAAAAGTAGACTCGGATCTCCATCCTGTAACTTGCATAACTTCGTCTACAGAAGAGCCAGCAAAAAGGGCGAAAGAGGTAGCCATCCCTCTAATGACATGAGCTTTAATGTGAATGGTCTCACAAATCCATCTGGGAATAGATGCCCTAGAGACTGGACTGGCTAACCCCTCCTCATACGGAACTCAGAAAAGGGACAGATCGGATCTCTAAAAATCAGAACGACGCTTATAAACTTTTGGAGCTCTGACAGGACACCAAAATCTGTCAGCCGGAGAAAAGGCGGTTAAAGATTGTAAAATAATCGGCTTAGCTGGATAACGGATTGATTGAGTCTTTGATAAAAAAATCCCTTCAAGGATATAAGACCAGACTGTCCCCAGATTCGATAAACCTATCCTTTTCAGCGGAGAAAACATGGATTTCGGATCGTCTTCTAGCAGAAGCAGATGCAATTAGAAAAACGGTCTTAAAAGTTAAAAGATTCAAGCTAATCGTAGAGATAGGTTGGAAATGATGACCTGCCCAAAAACCTGAAGAACCAGAGCCAAGTTCCAGGAAGGCAAAGGTTTAACACTTGGAGGACGAATATTACCTAAACCTCTGATCAAAAGATTAAGAACCATAGTATCTTCAACTTCAGCATTCAACAAACAAGGAAGAGAAGATGCAAAAGAAAATCTATATCCTCTTACAGTGTTAGCAGACAGATGTAAAGAGTCGAACAGATAAGATAAAGAGTCTAACACCTGGGAAATAGAAACATTTTAAGAGTAATATTTTAAATGATTTTATGGAAAATTTTGTAAATCGAAGTTGTTATTACACCACAAAAACATCCATTACCGTTCAATCACTACTTGCTAAATCAAATATCTGTATTTAGCTATCAGAATAAAATTTTTATGCTCGCTTACATACTCCCTAATGCCAATACCATCACCATGTAGATCCTCAACCAGGCTTCTGGTAGAGGGACCCCCTGCATTAGCCTTACAATAGACTGGCACCAGTCTGTACACACTCCTTGGTGACGCCTGTCACTAAGCACGCTCGCGCAGTAGGTCCCAAATGTGAAAACTGATTCACTTTTCTAAATTTAAGTGCCATATATCCAGAATAGATTCTCAAATCAATACCCAGCGGGGTGGCTGAGGCCGGGTCGTAGTGATTGAATGGTAAGTATGTTTTTATAGTGGTTAATAAAACTACAGACCAACCCACCAAAGGGGGGTCTGTTGGGGGTTGTTATTACACCACAAAAACATCCATTACTGTTCAATCACTACTTGCTAAACCCGTAGATTTGGTCAGTGTTCCACTACTAAACTTTGGTGGGAGGAGATTTGAGAATCCATAAGCAAGGATAAAAATCAAACAAAAGATAACCAAATGTTAATAACATAACATAATGGTGCATCTTAATCAATCACACAGTGATTATCAAACAAGGATTTCTTTAAAATTAAAGAAATAAATAAAAACCAAAGAACAACTCACACCATTACATGCAGACGCACGGTCCTAACGAAAATGGTGGGATGTGCTTGGTAAATGGTCTTCAACCCTTTTAGTTAAAATCATACAGTTCCTAAAAAGGAAGCTGCTGTGCTCTGGTCTTTTAAATAAAAAGTAGTAAAAGTAGACTCGGATCTCCATCCTGTAACTTGCATAACTTCGTCTACAGAAGAGCCAGCAAAAAGGGCAAAAGAGGTAGCCATCCCTCTAATGACATGAGCTTTAATGTGAATGGTCTCACAAATCCATCTGGGAATAGATGCTGTAGAGACTGGACTGGCTAACCCCTCCTCATACAGAACTCAGAAAAGGGACAGATCGGATCTCTAAAAATCAGAACGACGCTTATAAACTTTTGGAGCTCTGACAGGACACCAAAATCTGTCAGCCGGAGAAAAGGCGGTTAAAGATTGTAAAATAATCGGCTTAGCTTGATAACGGATTGATTGAGTCTTTGATAAAAAATCCCTTCAATATATAAGACCAGACTGTCCTCAGATTCAATAAACCTATCCTTTTCAGCGGAGAAAACATGGATTTCGGATCGTCTTCTAGCAGAAGCAGATGCAATTAGAAAAACGGTCTTAAAAGTTAAAAGATTCAAGCTATTCATAGAGATAGGTTGGAAATGATGACCTGCCCAAAAACCTGAAGAACCAGAGCCAAGTTCCAGGAAGGCAAAGGTTTAACACCTGGAGGACGAATATTACCTAAACCTCTGATCAAAAGATTAAGAACCATAGTATCTTCAACTTCAGCATTCAACAAACAAGGAAGAGAAGATGCAAAAGAAAATCTATATCCTCTTACAGTGTTAGCAGACAGATGTAAAGAGTCGAACAGATAAGATAAAGAGTCTAACACCTGGGAAATAGAAACAGAATCAGGCACGAGACCTTGATCTGAACACCATTCTCCAAAAATCTTAAGCCGACCCTTGTAAACTCTTCGAGACGACTCCCTCCTGGCAGAATCGGAGACTTCCTGAGATCTTGTAGAAACTTTATTCTCAAGGATTGAGCACTCGATATACTCCAAAGGCACAGACTTAAGATTCCTGGGTTTGGATGATGGTAGGTACGAGAAGATCGAGAAGGTCTACAAACCAGATCCTTATTGGCCAAAAGGGAACTATTAACAAGATCTCGCAGATCTGGCCCCTGACTTTCTTCAGAACCAGAAGAAATCAGGACTGTGGGAGGGAATGCATAAGCGAAGATTCCTGACCAGGACTGAGACAGGGCATCCACAGCCCACGCCCGAGATAATTGGTCCGCAAGAAAACTCAGACAGCCTGGAACATGTGTGGACACTAGGAAAATTTGATTCATGCGACACCACATGAGGCGGTTCCACACTTCCAAGTATAGGAGAGACGACTTTGTGCCCCCCTGCCTGTTGATATAAGAGACTACTATTGAATTGTCCTATCGAATCGAGAACTAGATACCCTTAACCTGACTGTCCGAAACGGGAGACATGAAAGATAAAATCTGGGCAATCAGACATGTCGCAAAAAGATTGGATCTAGTGACATCCCAAGAAAAACTCGATCCTCCTTCTAAAAATGAAAGAAAACTCCATGGCAATGACTGAACGAATCGAGATTTAGATGCCTATCAGACAATCCAACCAATGAACAGAAGCCTGGATTTACTTTCCAAAGAAGAGCCTCTTCTTAGACTCCTTGACAAGCATAGAAGACAACAACCCCTCTAAAGCTAATAGCTTCTGATTAGAAGGAAAAGAAGACCATTTGGGAGGAGACTGCAGAGAAGGGTTCTAGATCCAAGAATATCTGGCCCTTTTGATAAGGGCCGCCCTTAAAGATGTGGCAAACTTACTATATGCTAAAGAGGACTGCTCATAGAAAACACATAGATTACATATGCCATGATGCTCCAACCAAAATCCTGGGCTATATCCTTATTGCTTAGCCCTCACCAAAGAGGTAACTCATGTTTATTATGGATATTTTAATAATACCGCTTACTCTGAATGGAGAAAAGTCTCATATCAGTATAGCCTAACTTATTAAAATGCTAAAGACTCTATTATATATTATAGATAATTTTATTTATAGAGATTTAACCAAATATCGTGGCAAATCAAAAAACCCATAGTAAGCCTAAGGGAGTGCTTAGAGTCAAGATATAGCCAAATCCTGTACCTGAGATCTGCAATAATCCTGACTGGAATTCGAAAACCTCAAATCGTGACAGAATTTAGCAAGATAGAATGAAGAAAAGAAATTACGGTTTCCCAAACCACCACTCAGAAAGATGAAATAAGGGAAACTTACTTGTGATGACATCATCACAATTCTACGATTAGAACGCATGACAAGGTCCTGTTAAGAGAACTATGGCAAACATTTGACTATCTAATTTAAAAATCGTATAATAATGGAGCAGATTTAATAAAAAATTGTTATTGAATACATCAACGGTTGCCTAGACGCTCGGGCTTGACAGATCATCTTGTCAGCTTGTCAGATAATACTTGATCTATGCAAGTATTTCTTACAAATAGTGTTAATGTATGGAATCCTTTACCAACAGAAGCAATTGACGCTCCAACATAAAACACATTCAAAAACAACCTAGACTCATTCTTCAAGTCACAGGGTTTTATATATATATACACCTAAGGTCGACTAACTCCCAAGATTGCACTCACTTCTTCTACACTGAAGTATTAGACTGCAATTACGGAAAATCATCAGCCTGAACGTGACACAGGATCCTATAATGATTGCAAAACTGTGTCCCATATTTAAATCAACGACATAGGAAAACAAGCCAGCTTCAAGACTTGGCTTAGGTATACTGAACAATTTGATATCCTAAACCATTCGATAGTTATGCCAAGAGGCAGAAAACTTAAGATTTTTTTATATATTTATTGATTCTTATATTTATAGACTTAGAATCAATAATTTCAGCTTTGTAATAACAAATGACATTGCGTTAGAAATCCCAATAAACGGAAAGATTGAACACTGATACTTGATATTAACGGTCTGGATACTGAATTTTGCAGACCACATATTACAACTGTAATATCGCTGGACCTGCAAAATATTTTGAAAACATTTTGACCGAAAATTGTAGGTGGTTGCTTAAATCCAAAGATTCTCAGCCGTTCTTCCACCCCTCCAGCGCATCCCCCACCCCACTCCAACCGGCCCGCCGCCAGCCCCCAGACAACAACTTCAACGAGCAAAAAACCCAACACCCACCGAACAGTCTGGGAACAATCCGACCGAAAGTTGCCAGTGGCTTCACCGGTATCCAGTCAACTCGGTCCAAATACACACCGGCCCAGCCTCAACTCGGCCTAGATCCAACTCAGCCCAGGTCAACTCGACCTATGTTTATGCCTATCATGTGCGACTATACCCTTGGGTCGAGCTGACCCTACAGTACCACCCATAGCCACATACGAATGCACATATGCGTACACATGTATATGCCTATAGGTGCACTATTAGGCCGAACCAACACTGCGCATTTAAATGTACATATGAACAAAAAAGTGTAGCAGGCCTACCTAGACTTCTATGGTAGCTACTACACATGATAATCTGTATACCATGACACACACGGAAATCTCGGTAATATCTTAAGATCGCCATCGTCTTAAAAAGATAGTGCTTTTAGGATACAGATTTTCTATGTCTATGTATAATAGTTCCGCGTTAGTGAAAATAATAGACACTAATATTTCTGACTCTCTTTTAATAAAGAGACGTAAACACCAGTAAATATTATTAGTTACACCAACAGTCTGCAGATGACTAATGCTGGTATAATACGACTGGTATAAGAGGGATCTCATATATCCATATCATCAGTTTTTGAAGAAAAAAAAAAAATGAAAAAGCGAACTCACCGAAACTATGTCCGCGCAGAAGAAGAATGCGTGCTTATATTCCTTCTTCCTGCCCCCTTATCCGCTTGATTATCTTTTCTAAGCGACTATTGTTCTTGTAGACATTAATCTTGTAGTCATACTGATCCCTATGAAACCTTTACTGAATCTAATTCTTTTCAGCGACTGACAAATTAGACTACGATTTACGCAAGAATCAGAGTTTCCCTCTACAAATTCACTCCCTTTGGTTAAAATAAATATGTCAACCTGCCGACATAAGAGGTAAAAGGAGGGTGAAGAAAGGCTGAATTGCCCGAAGACAACTGGCCATCTAAAGTTGGATTTAAGTAAAAATCGTATCTCGAGATAATGCGTAGAATACAGACTGACTTATCGGCTGATGATATGCGCATATAAAATAATCTGCAACAGAAAAACCCATACGGCAACCAGTCAGAAGTCTTTAATTACATTGAAAATTGTCACTGATAAACGAATAAATGTCTGAATAGACTACAATTCCAAGAGAGACTACAAGACTGGCAATAACTCGGTATGAATATTTTCAGCCATCAAACATTTCCAATATTAAACAAATACGGAAATAAGACTAAATCTTAGGCAAGAAGATGACAAGATTCTAGGAAAGCGAACATGTAAACCGGACTTGAAGAACAAAACTGGAACCCCAGGAAGTTCTCTATCACCTGAAATCCAAAACAGGAAGACAGACCCGGAAGATAATCCTAGAACACCAGAAAGATCCATGAAAACCGGAAATGACCTTATCCCTGGCTGTACGAAATCCGGATGCGGAAAAATAGGAAACGGAAATGTGTAAACAGGAAGTAGACTACAACGCGGATGTACAGAATTACCGGAAGAGGAAGTTAAAAAAACCGGAAACGGATATAGATGAATGATGCAATGCCAGGTCCAACAGACCCAGATAAGCATTCTTCCTACCGGAAGTAGCAACACTACTACCGGAAGAGGAAGCTGAAAAACTGGAAACGGAAATAGATGAATGATGCAATGCCAGGTCCAACAGACCCAGATAAGCATTTTTCGTACCGGAAGTAGCAACACTACTATCGGAAGAGGAAGCTGAAAAACCGGAAACGGAAATAGATGCACTACTGCCGGAAACGGAAAAAACGGAAGTGGACGGAAATGCCAGAAAATCATGAGACACCGGATGTTCAGCCAAGCCAGACAATCACAGTGCTCATATCCGGATGCCCTGTAAAACCAGAAGACACCCCGGAATGCAAACCCACTTGCCCGGACAAGCCAGGAGCAGAGACGGGAGCAGAGGAGATGGAAGATCTCTTTTCTGGCAATAAGAATTACGGGAAAGATGCCATGCCATGTTACCGTGCATAGCACATGTCAAAATATGAAACTTATACCAGGATTTATGTTATCAGTGCCCTAATCTAAAAATAGTATGCAAATTAATGGATAGATCTGATCTGTCACTCAAGTGTGTGATGTCATAATCAATTATGTCACATGTACACTGTGTAGATATGGGAGTGTCTTTGTGGGAAGTCATGACCCCACTGGACATCTTGTATGTACGAGTAAGTCCCGAGTGAAATTCATGTGTGAATACCAGGTGAGCTAATAGACTATGTCACCATGTATATTAAGATGCACCGATCAGCAGCTATGTATAGATACGTTACTAGCACTGATCATCATCTATACTTAGATGTATTACCAGCATCTTATTATTTGGATATATATTATCAGCACTGGATGACTGGCAGCAGGTACGTCAGCTAGTGCGCAGGTACCGCTTCGCAGATAGTGAATCGAGTAGGACTCATGATAGTTAGCACCAGGTGGGAATCAATCAAGGGATTAGATAGGACAAACGGACTTGGTTAGTTACGTAGCGGCCTGTGTTCTCACGGAGCGTGGGACAAGATAAGCCGAAAATAATCCAGCTATGAGGAATGGTAACTCGTGTGCCAGTTAACTCTAGCATTCCACAGGTTATCGGCTAATAGGTAATGAACATGACATGGACAGTGTAGCGTCCTGCAGGCATTAGGTACACAATCGAAAGTTATTATCAAAAACATATTAATTGTAGAGGCGTGCTAATCCACCAGCAAACCCTTGTTATCAAACAAGCATTCGTCATTCTTGGCAGGGCATCTGTCAGAAATGGCATGGTAATCCAGCCCAAACCACAGGTGCTAGGAAAAAGGGCACCCTCCCCAGGAGGGAGGGTCGGAGTTTTGATTAGTCAAAGTGATGTCATAATCCAATGAGAATCAGAGCAACCTCCGGCGGTGCGAAACCAAGATGGAGGAAGAATAGAAACTGAGATAGTATATAAGGGGGACTTTAACTTTAATCGAGAGTTCGGTCCGCCTCGCACCTTGTGAAACGCTCTTGCTGAATGGCTTTAAGTAGGCAAGAGCTGGTTGAAGTTTAGGGAAAACTTAGGAAACATTGATTGAATTTATTCATTGCTGTAAAATACGTAAACTGGTAACGGCATAAGTTGCCAAACTTGGTAGGTTTTATTATACAGTTAAAGTTAGAAATAAAACGATCACCTTGAGTATACTCCAAGGCAAAAGTTTGGCGTATCTCGTTGTTACTCTGGGGAACACGGAAGACCACCGTGTCGAACCAATCTCTCTGAAACGCGTAGTCCGATCAGGCCCAGGCACTTCTATAAATATCGTCAGGTCCCTGTACCTACGAGGCAAGCTAGTGTCGTGCTCCATCTTCGGCGATAGAACCAGTTGTCGCAGCAACCAAACACGCAAGGTTGTATCGACGAAGGAGGAGCCCAAGAATAAGTGAATAGGAAGAGAGAAGAAGATCGGGAAATCTTCAACATGTAGGCTGACATCATAATCAAAATGCGTAATGAATGATGTATCTAGTAGGTCCATCCAGAACGTCAACTAGTCAATCAAGTGTACGAATTGTATGTCTTTACTATTTAATAAACATGTTGTTGAATATTTTGAAACTAATTTCACTGGGAGCTGTTGCTGCCATAGGCAGAAACAGCATCCAGTCAAATTAGTTTCAAAATATTCAACAGCTTACCTATATAGTTACCATGAAATTGGGATTCTGGGAATTCAGTGTTCAAAGTATATATAAATCAGTCCCATCACACACACCATGTGGGCGGAGCATAGCTGGAAATGGGCGGAGCATAGCTAGAACTGTATTACCTGCTTATCAAGTTTCATCGTTTTATTCATCCAAAACTTGAACACATCACACTTTATTGTAATGTCAGTTGAAGTGATGTTGTTATGATAATTAAAATGTATGCCTTGCTTGACAGAAATAACACATCGGGATTCATGTTTGGTAAAAATATCAAACTTCTTGCTTACATATAGTTAATGCCCCTTTGCATACCAAGCCAAACTATTTTTGAAATTAAACCACTAGAAAGACTGGCTCGGGTATCAATCCGTTCACTCGAGAGTTAAATTTTTTTAAATAGTCTTTTTTTGCAAATGGAAAATTCTCAAGACCACTGCAGAAGCCATTTTTGACCTGCTTGTCCATTAAATGGTTCATCTTTTTTTTATTTCCAGCGTCATGGTTACACAGCACAGATGTTGTCAGCTCTAATTATGGCATTATGTTCCTGTCCTTTGATGTGATGATGTCCGAAACACCACTTATGATGGTATTGCAGCACGGTCCAATCTTCTAAGACAACTCAATTTTGAGGGAAGTGTCATTGACGAAAGCGGCCGTAGCGGGATCCACTGGGATGTAAATGATGTTAAATTAGTCATGGAAAATGTTTTTATTTCGAATAGCAGAGATTTAGATATAAATGCTACGATTAGTGGAGGTTATCTGAGATTAGATGGGGGTGCATACGAGTACACGGATGCGATCTCATTATGGAAACGGAATAAAAATAACGTGTACACGGTATAATGGGAATTACAACATCAGTGTCGTCAAGTCTATTTTCAGTTTTGGAATGCAAAATTCTGCTGTGAGCATCATTTGTAATGTTCATACATCAAGTTAATTTAATTTAGAAATCATCGGAAATGATTTCATACGAATCATTATCAGTGGATTAGTTATTCATGTTGAGGGAATATTTGATCATAGACGATATAGGGGGTGGAATGTATGTACACGATCCCGAACAATTTACTGTGAACAAAATTACATTCAATGTGACGGTGTTGCGTAATTTATTTATAATGCAATGTGAACTAGAGTTATTTCACCGGTCCGAAGAAGATAGCTTAATAAATAATTGGTGTTCATTTATTACAGATTACTGCCAGTCTCTTACAGCGACCAATCTCCGGAATAAACAAACACGCTGTTATTTTACAGTTCATATCATGTCAGCCGTAATCACCAACTTTCATCAAACATCAATTGTCATAGAGAAGAACGTGTTTAACAATGTCACTGATGAGAGTTGTGTTGTATGTTTATCATCAGATGGTCACGCCATCATTCGCTCTACATTCCAATTTAATCGTCTTGATAATAGTTCTGTGACAAAAGCAGCTATGAACGTAGATTCACGAATATACGATATCAATCATAATATATTTAGCAACCCAGACAGTACATTTGAGGTAAATGTTATTCCAAAAGGGCCAAACTGCTTGAAATTGTATGACAATTACTGGGGGCGTGGAGATACAAATGAGAATATTATGTGCAGTAAAAGCTTGACCAATGAGCTGATAAATAGTGCAGAATCTAGGATTTTTGATAAAAAACTAGATGACTAACTAATGTGTACAGATATAAGTCCTATGTTGTTAAATGATGAATACAACTGCACAAGTGCAGATAACTGTAGTGCGAATGGCTGGTGTGTCAAAGACGATATATGTGTATGTTCACATGGGTGGTCGGGGAGCGCATGTGATCGATTCCGCTGTAAAATGTCAAAAATTGTCTTAAATCTTCAAACATTCCCTTAAACAGAACTGCTGATATTGTTTCGGTGAATGTACTGAGAAGGGAGTACCTAGGTGAGAATAACAGCATGCCGTACATCTACATTGTGCTCAACGTACGCCTCAACTATTCCGTGTCATTCTATGTTAAGTTGTTTAGCTACTTATCTCCCGACATGAGACAAACTGACGCAGTGCTTCTTAAGATCACAGCTCAGGACAGAAATGAAACAATAGACTATGTTATCACTCAGGATAACAAAGTTGATGATGGATTCATAGTGCATTTTATAGATTACATTGGAACAGAGGAATTTCAAGCGAGCGTGGAAAGTGTGCAATATAGGCTGGTATTTGGAAAACCAAATCGGCATGTACCGTTATTTGTAAATCTCAGGAATGAATGTTCAGTATTTGGGAACATGGATGTGAGGCAGAAAATATTAGTAAATCTTTCGTAAATTCCAAGTATTTCTTGCCCCTTGTGGTACCTGCTGGTATTTTAGCAGTCGTAGCATTGACTATTATGCTAGCTTTGATAGCTTTTTCTTTTAGAAATGTCAGACAGAGAAAAGTGAAGAGTAAATTTGATAAGTATAAACTAGAGGCAGTAGAAACAACAGAAACAGAACACTGTGGGTGGGTGGGAAGGCGTAATATATTTATAGATTTAATTAAATCATCATTTTGTTGCTTAACATACTTTCTTGTTTTAGTTATTCAGCATGTTGCTTCTACTAAGTACTACCCCTTTAATGGTCAAGCTGGTCAAAACCTGGTCTTTAGGAGTGTCCACTTCCAGGCCAACAGAAGTTGACCCCATATCGGAGGATCTCGACATAGCGATCCAAATGAGGCCCGTCGTGTACCAAGAATCGACCTTTCCAGAGTAATGATGTCATAATCAGCTAAGCGGCGTGTAGGATGACATCATAATCATTACGTCATAAATGATTCTATATGGACTGTCTTTAACTCTTAAAAGTCAGACACGTTGTAAAAATTGTATGTCTCTGCTATTTAATAAACATGCTGTTAGGGAGTTCAGAGATCGTTCTATCCCAACATGAGTGAGGTGTGGGTGGAGCTTAGCTAGGGATGGGCGGGGCATAGCTAAAACTGGAAAGGTCCATTATGTAAGTGTTAATGTTTTTCAATGGGCATTGAAGCCATCATGGACTGTCAGATGTCAATAAAACTTTACAGGTGAATAGAGAGGGAGGGAGGGAGTGAGGGAGGGATGAGAAGTAGAGTGAGAGGCCGATGGATGGAGGGAATGGGAGGGAGGGAGGGAGAGAGACTGGATCAAAAGTTTCTGCCTCCATGAGAAACAGAATCCTCCAGTCTAATTAGTTTCAAATGATCCAACAGCTTACCTGTATGATCATATTGATATTACGAGAGAGGGATGGAGGGCGGGAGGGACAGAGAAAGGCAGAAGGAAGAGAGAGAGAGACTGGATCAAATGTTTCTGCTGCTAAGAGAAGCAGAATATTTCCAGTCTAATTAGTTTCAAATGATTAAACAGCTTACCTTGGTCATATTGATATGGAGAGAGAGAGAGAGAGTGAGGGAAGGGTCTAGCGATGGAGCGAGAGAGAGATGCCCAAACCAAACATTTTAATTTGTAATACAATTATGCCTGGTAGTAAAGCCGTTGTATGTTTTGAAACACAATTGACTGAGCTATTGATATCTGTGCCAGCATCTTACATGCAAATTATTTTCAAAGTATTCAAGTGCGTGCATGTATGATTGATTATTCAGACAGATGGACGGATGGGTGGGCAGGCAGGCAGTGAGAGGGAGTCCAATCCAAACAATTTAATTTATAAAACAACCATTTCTGAGAGTAAATCTATTGAAACACACTGGACTGTGACTGTCTCTGTCAGCAATGTCCAAGCCAAAATATTCAATGTCGAAAGAGAGTGAAAGGGAGAGCAATATGGGGTGGTGGTGGTGGTGGTGGTGGTGGTGGTGGTGGTGGTGGTGGTGGTGGTGGTTTGGGGGGGGGGGGGGGGGGAGAGTAATACTTCCAGTCTAGTCTAATTAACAGCACCATCTTTCACCAAATTTGTTGAAATGTGAACACCAGTTCATCTTTTAATTTAATTTGAAAAATTATAATTTTAACATCAGTGTGGTAAGGGTTAACATGGCATATGGATGCATGGACTAGCATCCAGTCCCATTACCAATATAGTTTTGTTGACATGCTCCAAGCAGATGTAATTCCTATCGCATGGTCTCGCCATCCCGCTACGCTCTTGTATCAAGTCCTGTGTTTGTATGCTTTTGATGTCTACACTAAGTTCACGAAACTTCATAAATGAGGTCAACCAACTACCACCCAATAAAATTGCCCTGTTATTATCATCCTACTAATATACGGCCAATCACATCGCTTGACATTCTTGTCTTGCGAGCTCCCCATAGATATTGGCACGAAGCCACGCCTCTATTTATGGATTGATAGCTAGATTGAAGTAGGTAGAAATCTGATTGGCTGCCTCCATCCCACCAGAGTAATGTTACTTCACATAGCAAGAGATCAAAGGTCTGCATGTATGGCCTCGAACGGCGACGCAATGTGAGTGGGCGTATTTTAGTACGATGGGCGTACATATAATGACTCAACTAGTCGGTTGGCTTGTGCGATTATTGTGTTGAGTGATCGCGATCGATTATTAAAAAATAATCGCGATTGCGCGGATACAATTTACTAAGACATAACAACAACAAAATATCAATGACGAAACTTGCAATGGTGTTTAGAAAACTCCATTTGCAGGGCTGGAGAAAACTATTTTTGAAAATGTATCACTGGAATGCCTGATTTCAGTAATACATTTTCAAAAATAGTCTTCTCTTACCCTGCAAATGGACATACATTCACTAAGCAAAATGTAATTTTTCATGACCGATCGCATTAAAAAGTAATTGAAAGTTAGGTTTTGAAATATTCTATGCAATAGAAAATATTCACGATTATTCGATTTTTCAATTTTTAATCATATAAATTCACTTTTCACTTCAAGAGTATACTTACCTCCCTAATACTCTTTGATATTGCTAAATATCGGCTTTCACTTAATAAAACACTCAGATTTAAAAAGAAAGGTGCCCCTTATGGGCAGGTAGTCAGAAGTCAGTCAGGCGGATGCCAGCCCCACCACCGCGCATGCGCCGACTAGTACTTCCTCTTTGCTAATTTTTTGGCAAATGGTTCACATGCATTTATGCTATAAAGCTTTTCTAAGCTGTTAAATCATTTAATCTTATATTAGGAGTGTTATTCTACCTGTGGAATATGGCAGATCGGATTAATTCGCCGGAGGAGCGCCCAGGACCTAGCCATCAGGTGACTTCTAATATATTTTAGCGAGTTTATCCCATTGTAATGTGTTTCCGGGACTCGCGTTTATCATGATAAGCGCCTAAAATAACTAGTTTATTTCAAAATGGTGCTATGAAATGCTAATCTCTCTTTGTGTTTATGTCCACAGGTATCTACCTTCGGTTGTTTAGGATATCACATTATCAGAGAGTTGGTTTTTCTCTCCACCAAGGTTCCATTTCCTACTAACATTGTTAGGTTATCTAACCAAAAATTATGCCCAGTGAGTTGGAGGCCTCGGATGAAGGTCTTCTCACTTTGCCCTCTTGGTCCTTTCCCCTAAGGTGGAGAGAGTTAAGAGGTCATAATGTTGGTGGAGCGTCCGGTTCATCAGATCAGACGGTTTGTCTATGCTAAAGACTCAGGTACTCTAGTTATGATATGAGGCATTTCAATTATATTTGACAATATTTATAAAATCTTACTGCCATTTATCATTGTTTATCTGATGTTTGTATAGTCTGTATAAACTATCCTGTCTGGTTATGATGGTCTGGATATGATTACAATTCGTCCTTACACCTGGAGGTTTTGTTTTGGATCGATTTAACTTCTTATTTTTGAAGTTATGACGTCATAATCAGCCTTGCGCCTTACTATCAGTTAAAAGTTTTGTCCAACGCTGATTTATTATCATTATTAGCTTGGGTCTTTATGGCCCCTTCCTCCTTGTTTATTTCGTGTTGAGTTCTAATTCAATATCTGTAATACTCATTGTCTTCGTCCTCTGCTGTGTTTCAGAGGCCTGGTTGTCCTTCATGTGGAAGGTTTATCCTCGATAAGTTCTTCCCCCATTTATGCTCCCAGTGCAGCCCATGTGGGCCATTGCTTAAATGTGAGATCTGTAAAAGGTGGGGGGGGGGGGGCAGCTAATGTCTGAATTTCTCTCTTTACAGACAAGAGAGAAGGCTCCAGAGGAGGAGAGGAAAAGTAAGAAAGAGGCTTCTGGTAAGAAGGGTAAGAGGAAGGCCTCATCCGCTATGGATATGGAGGCCTTCCGTATTGAGATGATGGGAGAAATGAAGAGGACAATTAAAGATTTGGTCCCAAAGTTGCTTCGTGGCATGCTTCCTGGTCCAAATCTTTCATTGTCCTCTTCATCTGCCCCGGAGCAGATAATCCCCGCTTCTGAATCGGTACTATTTAGGGACCTATCAGTTTTCGACCATGATTCAGAGGTGGCCCTAATAGAGGGTGAAATCCACGGTAGGAACACTGGCAGCAGACTTGCCGCGCCGGTTGTTCATGGTCAGGTGTTGCTGGAACCTGCCCGCTTATCAGGCCAGGATTATCCGCACCCTGCAGGTACCAGTCCCCCCTATGGTACCTCTCTTGGCCAGTCTGGGTTAGCATTCTTTGCTGACCTGGAGTCTAATCTTTCTGGCCAGGAAGAAGAGGATTATCTGCTGGGTTCTCCTTCTGGCGCCGTGGACATTGACGTACGTGCACCCCTCGCGGGGAACACGGGCGACATTGTCCACAGTACTACTCACGCAGGAGTAGCGTTCACGGCGCAGAAGGTAGCCCGGGCTGGATCTGATGGCCAGTTTTGCCGCATACCTCGGCTTACCGATGGTGTAGCAGGTGCTTGCCAGGGCCGTGGTGTGGCAAAATTTTCCCCACGCAATACCACGGCGCCTGCTCCTGGTCAAGCCAGTCAGTTTGGCATGCCTGTTCTTTCAGGCCCGCATGCTTTCTCAGGCTTGCCAGGCGTATCAGTTCCTCCAGCCACATACACACCTGTGATTGCTCAGGAGGATGACGATGGCCCTCGTCTTGTAGAGCATTCGCAGGTGGCCACGGAGGAAGACTGGTCTGATGCTTGTCAGTGGCTAATCAACGTCAGACCAGATCTTGCCGTGGATCAGTCGTCCAGTCAATGGGACCAGCGCCCGTGGCTGGCAGGTAAACCGACTGTTACCGCTATGCCATCTTTGCCGTTAGCTGATCATAGTGCTGATATGTTCACTGCGACAGAGACATCCATTAGTGCCCATGGATGTTTAGCGAAGGCACCCCGCGAAGTGGCAAAGCGGTACCGTATTACAGCTGATCAATATCAGCTATACAGTGTAGTACCGAAGCCAAGCACGGTGAAGATACGCAGCCATGTTCCCGGTCTGACACGGGAGCACTGTGTTTGAACGTTTTGCGTTCGGCTAACACCGCGTTACGTGATGCGGAAGAGAGTTCGAGGGCGTCTATTTTAGCGCTTTCGCATGTCTCACAGTTGTTACAAGGGGTAGTAACTGCATCCGCATTATGTCAGCCTAGTCCGGTGACTGTCCAGAGAGCCATCCAAGATGGAATTAACTTGACTTTGGACTGTTTAACCCGGTCTGTAACAAGGAGTGTCCGGGCGAGGCGCACGTTTGCTCTTGACAACTTGTGCCCATCCCAGGATTTGTATAATAGGCTGCTGCGTACGCCTATGACAGGTCCTGGTCTCTTTCGAGGTAAGGGATGTAAGCATCTCCAGGAAACGGTTACCCTGGTCAATAACCAGAGGGCATTACTTGAGAAATTTGAAGTGCTCCGTAGAGAGCGCGTTCACACAGCTCCCCCTGCGTATCATCCCCTGCAGGCTCGAGGTGGCGGTGGCCAGGTCAGAGGCCAGCCACCGGCGCAGCGTCAGCAACGGCCGCGTGCGCTTCAGCCAGCAGCGAGGGGGGCGCAGGCTCCTCCGGTGCAGCCGTCCAGGCAGCCGCCCGCGCACCGTGGTGAGCGCGGTGCAGGCCGTGGTGCGCGAGGATCTGGTCGTGGTAATTGTACCTGACAGGGTGATTACCACAGTAAGAGCTACCCCAGTGCATCTGCACCAGGAGACAGTGCCACTCTTACGCTTCCTATTTCCACCTCTCTCCCTAGGTGGACCAGTGGGAGGCCGATTGACCAACCACATGCAAGAGTGGGAACGGTTGACTCAGGACCGTTTAGTCTTGCGATGGCTTTCAGTCGGGTATCATCCCGACTGGATAACAGGCCCACCATCACGACTGTCTCTGGTGCTGGTCTGGTCTCAAATTCCAAGAGATCCAGATCAGCGGTTGTGTATAGAGGCGGAAATAAATTCCCTCATACTCAAGGAAGCAATTCAACCGGCACAAAATTGCCCGGGATTCTATTCAACTGTGTTCTTGGTAAAGCACTGGAGGGTGGAGACCAATTCTCAACCTCAAGCCATTGAACAAGTTCATAGACACACCCAGTTTCAAGATGGTAACTGTGAGATCGGTGTTGGCAGGGTTGGAGAAGGGAATGTGGACAGCTTTAATAGATTTGAAGGATGCTGTTTTCCACATTCCAATAGCGAGGAGTTTCCGTCGCTTCCTGAGATTTGCATTCCATGGCAGACAGTGGGAATTCAGGGTGTTACCCTTCGGAATTTCTACGGCTCCTCGGGTCTTCACCAGGGTGGTTCTTGCGATAACGGCATACCTCCGCAGGAGAAGCATAGCAGTCCACACGTACATAGACGACTGGTTGTTAAAAGCACACAACCAGGAAAGTTTATCAGCAAACCTGGAGATAGTTTTGAAAACTCTCACAGATTTAGGCTGGATAATAAATTTTCAAAAATCAGAGCTGACTCCATCCCAGAAGTTTGTTTACCTGGGAATGTTCTTCGATCTGGAGATAGGATATGTTTATCCTACTCAGGAGAGGGTACAGATACTCATCTCAGTAATACAGTCAGTGTACAACAGTCGTCATGTCCTGGCACGGGTTTATCTGAGAATGCTGGTATTGATGGTTTCTCTGGAAGCAGTCATTCCTCAGGCGGCCTTACGCAGGCGGCTGATCCAGTTATTTCCCATGACACAATGGACCCAGAGTACAGGTTCACTGGACTCAAGCGTGTCAGTGTTGGAGCCTCTAATTTATCACCTTCAATGGTGGTTGAAGACAGAGAATCTCCTGGCGGGGGTAGTGTTAACCCCTCCTCACCCTCAGCATGCGCGGTGGTGGGGCTGGCATCCGCCTGACTGACTTCTAACTACCTGCCCAAAAGGGGCACCTTTCTTTTTAAATCTGAGTGTGTTATTAAGTGAAGGCCGATATTTAGCAATATCAAAGAGTATTAGGGAGGTAAGTATCAACTCTCTCGTGAAAAAAGAAATCCGTGATTTCGTTTATTTTAAAACATAATCACGATTTTCGATTTAATCACGTAATCGCGCATGCCTACTAGTCGGCGACTAGCTGTATGAAGTTGTAGGGAGTTGCATTGAGGTATTCCGACTTGTAAGGAGTTGAGACGTCTCATGTACGCTGGAAAAAGACAGCGACTAGTCGCCGACTCATTCATACGCTCGTCAGTTGTGAGTTGTAAGTAGTTCTTTATTTAAGGACTTTATTTATTAACCCATCCATAGAGATGATTTGGTCATGCACTTTGCAGGATACATGCTTCAAACAAACTACATTTTTATTATTTTAAAGAACGAATAGCATCAGCATCGATCCATGGACATATATTTTCTAAACTGTGAGTGCCGAGTCAAATATTTAAAATGAGATTCCTGGATAAAAAAACTGTCTTTTGAGACAGGTGTTCTCTTAATAGATGATCAAATGTCTTGCATAATTTGATTTAGTAATTGCATGAAGTGGTCTTTTAAGTTAGGTGGACTCTTAATAGAGGTGGTCTTTGTAACAGGATTAGCTTTATTATCAAATAGTATTATAAAATATTGTTTGTTATATAGGCATAGAAAATGGACCTTTCCCGTGGTAGCTATGCCCCGCCCACCTCTAGCTAAGCTCCACCCATACCTCCATCATCGTGTACTGACTATCAATTTCCAGAAAACGATACAGATAAGCCATTAAATATTTTGAAACTAATTTGACTTACAATTTGTGCAACATGTCAGACTATTAAGCACTAAAGACGGACTATTTCGAATCTTTCATGATGTCATGATTATGACGTCAGCATGCACTTCACATATGGCATCATATGATTGAGTGAGGAAATGGATTCATGAATTGTATGAGGTGGTCTTTTATGTCAGGCAGACACTTAATAGAGGCAGTCTTTGTAGCAGGAGTAACTTTATTATCAAATGCTATTCTAAAATATTGTTGAGTATAGGCAAATGAGACCAGTGTCTTAGAACACATGGAATTTCTACAGCCATAGCATTCCTACTGTACTGTGAGGTCAGCCTCATAGTTCTGTGAATTCTCATCAAAAACGCATCCAATGCTGGATATACATTGTCGTCTTCTTGACAAGAAATTCACCTTTCCAGAGTATCCATCCATCAGCTGACCTCGTATAACATCATAATCAGATCAGCACATGTATGATGATGTCACAATCATTACGTCACATAGGGTTCCAAATCTCAAATACCCTGACACGTTGTATGGATTGTATGTCTTTGTAATTGTTTGCTATTTAATAAACATGCTGTGAATATTTTGAAACTTTTGACTGGGCGCTGTTGCTGCCTTAGGCAGCAACAGCACCCAGTCAAATTATTTTCAAAATATTCAACATCTTACCTGTGTGTTCTTTTTGGAAATTGATAGTCAGGGTGTTCAAAGATCGATCGATCCAAACACGAGCGAGTTGTGGGTGGAGCTTAGCTAGAGATGGGTGGGGCATAGCTAAAACCGGAACGGTCCATTGGCCGACCAGTTGGCGCTAATCTAATGGTGTATAGTTTTACACTGACTGAAAATTGGGGTTAATCGGCCGATGCGCACTGATTACAAAAAATGAATCGACAGACCGCGATGTCAGGGATGATCGCGTGGTGCATGGCCTGACAGAACTGACTTGACTATCCTGTCTTGATCTGTATGGTGGCCATGAACTTAAGTCTGACAAATTAAATCATCAGCATTTATGCGGCCAATCAAGAATTTACATTTTGTCACGTGAAACTAATCAATATTTCAAGATGGCACATGTATCTGAATTATAGCTTCTTTCTTTGACTACTTTGACTATCCTACATGAAGCAGACATGTTTTTCCTTGCCTCAAGTAGCCTTCCTACTTGCTGTTAAATAGAACTGGGAATGCTGACTCCACGTTTCAACAAATTCTCTATCTCAATTTCTGGATCGTTCCAATCTGACATGTTGTTGTTATTGTTATTATTGTTGTTGTTGTTGTTGTTGTTGTTGAGCTTACATCTTACACTGGCAGTCAACGGGAAATTAATTGTGGGTGTACCCAGCTAAGATAACTCTGGTTATGTTTTGAGCATTTCAGGATCGATTTACTTTGAACCTTAAATTCTCAGAATCCCATCTTCAAGGTAAGCTGTTGAACATTTTGAAACTAATTTGACTGGGTTAAAATTAGTTTCAAAATATTCAACATATTGTTTGTTAAATATTAAATCCATCAAAGACCTACAGTTCGTACACATGCCAGATCTTTAGATGTTCATGATGGAGATAGATATATCAATCATTATGTATTTTATTGTGACGTCAACGTACATTGATTATGATGTCATATATTTGTGTGAAAAATCGGATCCATCCATTGTATATCATGTTCCGGTAAATATATGTAACTTCCCCTGGTTAACGGTAGGCAGTTACTCAAACCTGGATCTCAAAGGTGGAGCTTAAATGTTGTTATATATACGCTGATTTACAACTGGTTGGCATGACGAGTTGGACAAACAGTCGTTATATGTACGCTCATACACAACTCGTTGGCGACTTGTCTGTAACAGGTTGGCAACTAATCAATCAAATAGTCATAGTTATATGTACGCTGTGCATAACACTATTCAACAAGTGTGCATGCTTGGACACGCGCATGCTTAGAAAGATGTGCGCACCAATACACGAATTGAGTATACCAGATGGACGGATCTAGATGGATGGAATTGTCCTCACCAAGAATTCACTCCTCTCCTAGACAACCTACGCAGAGCATTGCATTAATGTTTTCATCAATGAATTCCCCATATATCAGATTCAAGACAATACTGCATGAAGCCGCAGAATATTTTGAAATTAATATGACTGGAAGGTATTGCTGCCTTATTAACCTCAAAATATTTCACAGAATATGTTATGCATCTGAAAGAGTGTACATTTTTTGTGTCGCCTGCGAAGCAGAAAAAGCGAGACATAGGTATCACTTTTCTGACGGCGACGGCGTCAACATTAAGGTTCTGTGTTTAGCAAAACTTCTCAGCTTATATTTCAGGATTGGTTAAGCCTATTGCAACTAAACTTTGATATATGGTTACCTATAATAATAGGAAGCAGCATAATGATGCTGGGGTCATGTGGTCAAGGTCATTGTGACCTTGATACAGAACTCTGCTTTTTCAACATTAAGTTTTTACGTTTAGCAAAACTTTTCAGCTTATATTTCAGGATTGGTTAAGCCTATTGCAACTAAACGTGGATACATGGTTACCTAGAATCTTAGAAGCAGCATGATGATGTTGGGGTCACAAGGTCATGGTCACTGTGACCTTGATACAGAACTCTGCTTTTTCAACTTTAAGTTTTTACGTTTAGCAAAACCTTTCAGCTTATATTTCAGGATTGGTTAAGCCTATTGCAATTAAACTTGGGTGCATGGTTACCTATAATGATAGGAAGCAGCATGATAACATTGAGGGCAGAAGGTCAAAGGTCAAGGTAACTGTGACAACCAGGAAACAGGCGAGACTGCAGGAAATGTCAATTTCCCTTTCTCCGAGATCTAACAATACTCACCATTCTGTTACTTCTGATATACAGCTGGCCCTGACAGCGGCTCTAGGATTATAGACTTAGAAGGCTTTACCGACTCCTGGGAACCGGGTACTCGGTTCCCAACTGCCGACTACCCGTTTACCAAAGAGCTCATATTGTTTGCATAGCCACCAAACAAGAGAAAACTATGGCTTGCCTCCGTGGGGCTGGGAGGCTGGGTCCGTAACAGAATGGTGAGTATTGTTAGATCTCGGAGAAAGGGAAATTGACATTTCCTGCATTCTCCTTCGATCAATACTCACCATTCTGTTACTTCTGATATACACCAGATTTGATCAGTAACCTGGTGGGAAGGGGCAAGCCATACATGCTAATTTTGCCCCTTGGAGAAAGATTTTAGACTTCAAACTTGACTAACGGAGACCTAAAAGGACCGTCAAGTTCACGGAACCGATTCACATTCGCGTCACAGCCCCCCCCCCCCCTTTTTCCTCCTAAGAAAAGGGAGAGAACTAACGAACATGTATCTCGCCTGAAAACACCAATATGCCAAGAGGGTTAACTACTCTCTGCATATCGCTTGTATTAGCCTGGGAATGAGCATGAATATATAAGATGAATGAACATGATACATATACATAATACAAAAAACTCTCACTTGTTGAATTACCTTATGATAACAGGACTTCAGACGTACCGCCTCCAACCATTCACCGGTTCGGCCATCAGTGACACAATCTGGTTGACACCATGCCTGCTTTAGGTTCTTTTCTTACCAAAGTGAAAAAAGGGGAAAAGCAGTGTGGTCACTAACTATCGTTTCAAAACAGCTAAAGCGAGTGGATTGGCTGAGTCTGACACATCCCTCATATAGTAATCCGTAAATGAGGACTCACAGTGCCATTGTGCAACGGCCATGATGTCCTCTAACGGAACACCATTGTAAAGGGTGGTCGAGGCGGCTATTCCTCTAACATCGTGTGCCCTTACGCCCTGCACCTGGTGCCCAGTCGCCATCTCGTGAGTAGTCTGAATGCATTCGACCACCCAACGAGAGATAGTATCCATGGATGCGGCGCCATAAGGCTTTTTATGGCAGATCCACAGATGTCTATCGTTCGACCGTAACGAGTCAGTCCGTTTCTTGTACTTAGTCAAAGCACGGACTGGGCACCAGACACTGGCATCACGATCAAACCTGGTTAACTTCGGTATAATGATCGGTTTGCCGGGATATCTCAAAGATTGGTTCTTTGACATAAATTCTGCTCTTGGCAGAAGACGCAGACCTCCAGAAACAATAAATCGGTTCCTCTCTGCTGAAAGCGCATGGATCTCACTGCGCCTTCTAGCTGAGGAAGCTGCCAATAGAAAGACCGCCTTTAGAGTCAAATGCTTTAGACTAGTCGAACGCAACGGTTCGAAAGGGTGCTTGGCCAGTACATTAAGCACTAAAGATAGACTCCAGGCTGGAATGACTACCGGTTGTCTCGGGCGGAGATTGCTCATTCCCTTCAACATCACATTTAACTGGGCCACCTCTGGACTATCCCTGTTGGCTAGACAAGGGATAGCTGATGCCAAAGCTGACTTGTATCCAGCAATTGTGACGGGAGCTAGTCCTGCAAAGAACAGCTCACAGAGAAAGTCTGCTATTTGCTGAATAGTGGATTGAAAGGTATCAATACCCTTTTCTTCACACCAGTCTGCAAATCTGTTAACCTTGTTGTTATATGACTTGAAGGTTGACCTCCTTCTCGCAGCCGCGATGAAATCAGCAGCCTGTCGAGAAAAGCCTTCCGACGTGGAACGTTGTTTGACAACATCCACGCAGTCAATTTGAACATTTCGGGACGCTCATGTAGGAAGCGTACCTTGGCCTGGGAGATTATGTTCGGAATCTCGGGCAACTGCACAGGATTTTCCACCAGCAGATCTAGAAGATCCGTGAACCACGCCCTGCTCGGCCAATACGGCGCTATTAGCAGGACCAGACACGGCTCCTCCCTGACCTTCACCAATATCTTCGGTAGAAGAATGGTGGGTGGGTACGCGTACGCGTGCATCCCTCTCCAGCTTATCGCCAGAGCGTCTGTATCGACGGCATTTGGATCTGGAATCGGCGAGACATATGTCATGATTTGAGCATTTTCCTTTGTGGCGAACAAGTCCACGTTGGGTTTGCCCCAATGCTCGAAGATCCGTCGTAGAACTGGAGGGTTGAGGGACCATTCTGTTGGCACGATTCTCTGTCTGCGAGACAAAGCATCCGCCAGAATGTTCAATCGGCCAGGAATATGAGCTGCTTTCAAAACAACCGAGTAATTCCTGCACCATTGAATCAAGTGCCACACCCTAATGCACAGGGTGGGCGACCTGGTCCCGCCTTGGCGATTTATATATGATACTACTGTCGAATTGTCCGACCGTATCAATATCACCTTGCCCCTGATCATCGGAAGGAACTCTTCCAATGCCAGTTCCACTGCCATCATTTCCAACAGATTGATATGCAGCTGACTCTCCGAGTCCATGTGCCCGAGACCTGGTGTTCTCCCAGGCAGGCACCCCACCCCTCCAGCGATGCATCCGTGTAAACGGACAGCTGGGGGTGGGGTAGGTGCAGCGGAACCCCTATTAGGAGATTCTGACGCTGTTTCCACCATAGAAGATGCGATATTATCGGCTCCAAAACTGGCACCAGTTTTGACAGGGATTCTGTTCTCTGTTTCCACAGAGACATCAGATACAACTGGATAGGTCTTCGCATTAGAGCAGCGTACGGGATAACCTGCTCCATGGAGACCATCATGCCCAGCATCTGAAGGAACCGCCTCGCCTGAATGTGGTTTCCCACTCGAAAACTCCTGAGGATGGCTAACAGAGACACCACTCTGGGCTCTGATGGGTAAACCCTGCCCTCCTCGAGGTCGAATCGCATGCCCAAATAAACGAAATGTTGAGTGGGCGTCAACTCGGATTTCTCCTCGTTGACTATCCAGCCTAGATCTGAAAGTAACCTCAGAGTCAGCGCAGTATCCACGTTCAACCTGGCTGCCGAGTCTGCCTTGAGCAGCCAGTCGTCTATGTAGGTGTGTAGCGCCACGTTCTCTTTTCTGAGAAACGCTGTCACCGCAAGGACCACTCTTGTGAAAACCCTCGGAGCTGTCGACAGGCCAAACGGGAGAACTGTAAACTCCCATACTTGATTCTGAAACGCAAATCTCAGAAACCTGTGCCAACTCCGATTCATCGGAATGTGGAAATATGCATCTTTCAGATCGATCGATACACACCACATTCCTTTCCTCAATCCCGCCATTACCGACCTCGGCGTTTCCATCTGGAACCGAGGCGTATGGATAAACCAATTTAATGGCCTGAGATTGAGTATGGGTCTCCATCCCCCTGTGCTCTTGGGGACAAGGAACATGTTTGAATAGAAGCCTGGAGTGTTCCGGTTTGCTGGTTTTATTGCTCCCTTCAGAAGCAAACCCGACACTTCCTTTTGAACGGCTTCTATCTTGTCTGGCTCCCTTGCTACGGGTGTCCAGACAGGTGCCAAAGACAGATTTTGTGGCGGAAAGTCCCACCACTCCGGCATGTAACCCTGGGATAACCATCCCAGGACCAGACTGTCTGACGTCACACCTCGCCTGGCCTCGACGAAACGCATGAGCCTTCCACCCACCATAGACGCCTCGACGTCTAACGAGGTTGTCCGGCTCGCAGTCCGCCCCCCCCCCCCCCCCTTTCTTAACGAGAGAGAGTGAGAACCATTTCGTTCTAGGCACGACGGGTATAACTGGCACCGCTGTTCCTGTCGCACAGGTGCGGTCCAGGCGGATATGAAGGGAGCTTGCGTACCCTCAGGTACGCTTCGGCCCCTTCTGTCCGCCCTTTGAGGCCTTACCCTTACCCTTCCCCCTGCCCTTCCCACCTCTAGAGCGGTCAGGAGCAACATTGGGGAGGGTACACGCCTCTACAACCTTCCTGGGTTTCTTCGCCAGCGGCGGCTCCGAGAACCCAGCTGAAACAGAAGTCGCAACAGGCCTGGCTTTCGCCTTGCTCTTATGCGTCTTCTGTTTCTTTAAAGGCTGTCCCGTTAGCGGTTTGCCCACAGCCCCTAGTGCGTGCGCTTGCCACACTAGCTCTAGCTGTAGATTTACCGCTAACCGATTCTGCCCGATACTGGCGGTGTCCTCTAAGATGGCCCGCGCTTGGCCACCAAAGATGCTAGGCCCTGTCAGAGGCGTCCCAAGAAGACGTTCCCTGACTGCCGTAGCCGGACGCATATGGTCAATGACCATTTGCCTCCTGGACTTCGTCACTCGCGCTTGCACCCTTGCCAATGCGTCCATTGACAGCACCAAGCCGTCATTAACACACGATAGCGCCACAGGTGGCACAGGGTGGCCTGCCCCCGCTTCAGCCCACACCAACTGAAGTAGACGATAAGAGTGATTGACAGCGCTCATCGCTGCCCTCACACCCTCATCGCATAGGGCCATGACTTCTTCCTGGTGTACCTGGAACTTATCCACTAGTGCCGGACCGGGACCACCCGACCCGGCACTCTGGACGCCCAGTACCCATCGGTCATCCTCCGTGACCGACGGGACTACACCATACCTGTCGTATTCACCCCGCAGAATACGACATCTTGCCCGCACCTCCCTGGAGGCCGCAGGAAGCTGACCCTTGGTCATTAGTTGTTTGCTATAGATAGCATCCAACAAATCAATGAACCGTGGATCCAGTCCCACTGACTGGATCCGGGCCGCGGGCAAAATCCCCGTCCTAATCGACGCAACCGACGGACTGGGCGTATCTTCATCGGCCGTGGCCGAAACCACAGACGGGTCAACTCTGGCTAGCCACGCCAGAGCATCTGACCAATCTACCTCCGAAGAAGATACCCCCGCAAACACGTCACCCGCAGGGTTGATAAAAATCATGATTTTTTTATAAAAATCAAAAAAATCGGATTTTTTTGATTTTAATCGATTTTTTTGATTTAAATCAGATTTTTATAACCATGTTTTTTATATTACTAATTAATGATAAGATATGCAATTTTAAGTCAATTTAATTAATTTATTTCAAATCAGATCAATATAGTTATACATGTATATGATGATTCATTTGTTAAGTAACTTGTAAACAAAAACAAGCTTGCCAGCTTTCTCAGTACCAATGAATGGTGTGTTAGTAGCGTACACGTAGCGACCGACTTGCTCATCGATGGCGTCTTTCTCAATTTGGGATGTTCTCAAAACATAGTGGTCTAGACCTGCAAAATAAAATATTACTGTATCAGCCAGGAAAGGTAGACACATGTGGGATAATGTTGACATTAGTGTGCTAAGGGTTAACTGGCTGACTGCTCTGAGCTACTTGAGAATAGTTTCAAGCTGCATTACTCAAAACCTGCTAAATAGTGTGAAAACAATATAACTCAAAGTTGTTGGTGATTTATTCACCAAGAAGTTTCAGTCAAATTGTTTTCAAAATATTCAAGTAAATTTTTTTAGTTATTAATTTAGCAATATTACTGTTTCAGCCAGGAAAGGTAGACACATGTGGGATAATGTTGACATTAGTGTGCTAAGGGTTAACTGGCTGACTGCTCTGAGCTACTTGAGAATAGTTTCAAGCTGCATTACTCAAAACCTGCTAAATAGTGTGAAAACAATTTGACTGAAAGTTGTTGGTGATTTACTCACCAAGAAGTTTCAGTCAAATTGTTTTCAAAATATTTAGTAGTTTTTAGATGAGTCTCACTATAGTTTTCTGACATAAATCTTTTTAGGAATTTGGGATTAAAATTACAGTACTATGCAGTGATAAGGTTAATGTGTCCAAATTAAGCCAATTAACTACCTGACTGCTTAACTGTTATGTAACACCACAGGTGTTATCACCTCACACAATCAATAAAGGGGTCTGCTCTTGAACAACACTGCTGTCCTATAAAGATCTCACAGTAATAGACTAACTAAGGTGGTAACCCTTTGATTGCCTTGTTTATTTAATTTATTTTTAAATAAGGCAGTGTATTTGTTTGCAAAATTATTTAACTGTAGAAAACATATAGACTGTAACTGAAGGATTAGCTATTAATCAGTTTTAATTACTTGGTCAAGAGTTAGGCTGAGTTAGTGTGTGGTCTGTCGGTCAGATTATCAGTCTGTTTGTCAGTTAAATTTTTATTCACAAAATATTATATTCTCTTACCTGCACTGATTTTGGTTCTCTTGGTAGGCGTACACAACGGTGATGACTCCCCTGCCTCTGGGGCAGGGCGCTTCCTAGGCGTAGAGACTGTTATTGCTGGTGTATCTTGTGTATCAGTCTTACATTCACTATGATGCTGCTTCATACGTGCTACTATGCCTTGCATAGATTTGCCACATTCTTTACACTTAGCCTTACAACCAGATTTACCAATCTCAACATCCTTATCAAAGTACATCCAAATGCGATCTTGCTTTCTTCCAGGCATCTTAACTTATTTTGAACAAATGATGAGTTAAGAAACATTCTATTTGCTTATATGTACTGTGGGATTCAATGTGTTTTCTTAATCTGGCTGCATGTAAACCAGATCTCTCTTACACGAGTGCTGTCTATGTTTTTTTATCCATCAATGTCCATCAGTTTACATACATTGTTTATCAAAGTCAGAGAAAGGAGTTAGCCTGAATGTTTTGATAATCTAGCAAAGTCTGGGCAGTAAATGGGGATAATGGGGTTATAGTATCAGGGACAGAAGCAACACCTATAAAACAACTGTGAGGCAAGGTCAAAACAACAGTTTTTAAAGGTTATTGGGTGTATACAGATGAAATAAAGCAAGTAATACAATATGATGATTTTATTAAAAAAACACTGACTTTTAAAAAAATCGCATCATGATTTTTTTGATTTTTTTGGACTGATTTTAATCATGATTTAAATCACTGATTTTAATCATTTGATTTAAATCAAACAACCCTGGTCACCCGTTGACGTGCTCACGGGTCTGCCAGCCATGGCCTCCCGGCAAGGAGCCATGGCTGACACGCCAGGCACTCCGCTACCACACGGTTCTGCCGCCACCCCATGAAACACTCCGGTCCATGGGGTAGGTCCGCACGGAAAACCGTACGGACCCGTAACAGTCGCGGAACCATAGCCAGACACGGGCACCAACGGCACCCCACATCCGGCTGCCGGACCAGGCGAGATAGGTGAGTACCACGCCTGGCCCGGCACACCCGTTCCCCTGACGGCTGGTGATAAACCAAGCCGCGCGGAACCAGTGCAAGGTAACGGATTGGCCTCAGCCGCAGGCGGAGCCGCTGACCTGGCTTGCGCCAAACCAGACAAATGGAGGCCGGTTCCGTCCAGGACGGAATCAACCTCCATATTCTCCACCTGCGGCTTCACGGGCCGCAGCAACCTCTCCTCCTCGGCCTCCTCGTCTTCAGACTCCGAAGAGCCGTCACTAGATGAGTCAACCGTGGAGCCATCCTGGAGGACGGCTCCCACACCTGACGGACCGGCCACCGCTACTGGACCACCTGGAGGTGGCCGCAGAGAGACAGAACCCGTCTGGCCGAAGCCAGACGGGACCGCCAGGGGGCCGTACGAGACGGCCCCCTCGGTAACCAGTCCAGAATCCTGTCCGAGGACAGGATCCGTACCAGGCATGGGGAGAAACTGCCCCCCAACCTTTGGTAGCAGGGACGACACCAGCGTGGGCAGAACGCTATGCAGAAAACCCTGCATAGCCGGACCAAACCACGCCGGCGGTGCCATCTCCGCCACCTCCAGCTGGGGACGTGGAGCACCCCCACCGGCCGAACCGGGCGCTCCACGATTTCCTCTCGGACCGCCTGACCCCGCGTCAGACCCAGCCAAGTCCTTCTGGGCAAGGAACTTAACCATCGTTTCGACGGACCACACTGCACAAACATTACACCTATGATCTATATTACACAGGGCACACCTAAAACAGACATGGTCCTTGAACATTACACGGACAAACTTATGGCAGTCGTCACATGATGGCGGGGCTGGCTTGGCCTATAAAATAAGCACAAACCTACAATAAACAAGCGGAACGAGACCCGGATGGAAGGCAGACAATTAATTTTCAAATATTTTGACTCATAAATTAACCGTAACCTCCCCGCACCCCACCCCGCCACGTTACAACAACGATTGCATTGATTATGACGACAAGTACGCGGCGGGCACAACACACCCATAATAGATCCTCCAGGATGTGTAACGGCTCCAGGAATCATATCGCATAGCATTCAGGGTATATTTACTAATCAATATAAATTATACTCCTAACGAAAGCAGCACGATATGTGAAGAAAACAACAAAATGTATAACAAACTGCTGTCTCACACGGTAAAACCGCAGACCACACATCTACTCAAAAATTTTGAAACCACCGATCATTGCAAACCGATCGTGATCGCACGTAAACTTGATCATTCTAAAGTTTCCGGTACCATTTTTAGTACGCAGCACCCAGAATAAGATGCGCGAATTAATGAAAAAAATTTTCTTCACATAAACATCCGAGCGACCGGGTGTGACGTCATCCGCTCGGATTCTACGGAGAACGACGTCAGCCGATATTCGTGTTAGAAATACCGTAGCAAACACCTATTTTCATATCTGCCGATCGCCTGTTGGGGTTAAAGAAGGCGATCGTCTGGCATATATCGTTGTTAGCACACGTCCCAGATTCTATGGGGTCAGAAATTGGAACATGCGACACAACGAAATTTAGAGACCTAAGTCTTTTAACTATGGATAATAAAGAACAATACAACCTGGTTGTCTTGGGCGGTATTCTCCATAGTCCTTAGTTAATCCTTTCAGAACACACAAACTATCACTGATTAAAGACTTAGATTATTTAAAACACTAAAATCCTTAATGCAAAAAGCATGTATTGCTCTTGTTGCTATGCAAACAAGAATGAGCTCTATGGTAAACGGGTACTCGGCAGTTGGGAGCCGAGTACCCGGTTCCCAGGAGTCGGTAAAGCTTTCTAAGTCTATAATCCTAGAGCCGCTGTCAGGGCCAGCTGTATATCAGAAGTAACAGAATGGTGAGTATTGATCGAAGGAGAAATTTAATTCCACAAAATTCTTGTTTAGGGATTTGTGGGTGAGACATTTTCTAAACACATTGTGGAGATGAAATTATCATATGAAAACTAAAATTTGCAGGAGTTATGGCCAGAATAATTATAAATGGTGGGACTTTCTTTCTAGTCACATGGTCAAGCTACCCACAAATTTCAATGTGCATGCTCAAAGTAGTTGTTAAGATATTGGCTGAATAATAAAATCGGAACCTGGTCCGACAGAACGTTCCTTGTTATTGGCACAGCCACATTGTTAACGCTCTGGATTATCATAATGAGTATACTCCAAATAGTCATTAAATCAAGAAACAATATGTACATGTGAATGCACACACTGGTGAATGGATGGACATATGGAGAGACAGACTGTCCCAGAAATAAAGCGGCCGTGGTCAACATATCGTCGTAGTTGCCTTATTACCTTAGACTAGTGAAAGGAGAAGTCAGGTTATACATGATGCACGCATTCATAGGTGGGGATGTGTATATATTATAGTGGGCAGTGAAGGTAAATGAAGATGTTCAGAGTGCCAAGAGCCGGCTCCTATGCATACGCCAGTGGGCCTTTCCACGTTTAGCTATGCCCCGCCCATCCCTATGTAAGCTCCACCCACACTTGACCATGTTGGGGTTGATTGATGCCCGAGTGCCCTATCAATTCTCTGAAAACTATACAGGTAAGCTGTTGAATATTT
>CM067375.1:8711488-8980052 GCA_034401795.1 Chaetoderma sp. LZ-2023a
TGGAAATTGATAGTCAGGGAGTTCAGAGATCGATCGATCCCAACACGAGCGAGGCTTGGTTGGAGCTTAGCTGGAGAGGGGTGGGGCATAGCTAAAAGTGGAAAGGTCCATTGCAGCATTGGAACCCAAAGGTTTAGCAAGCCAAAAATGAGATAGGTGGTAACGGTAACTTACAGTTCAAGTACTGCTTGTTTGAGACAGGTAACAATAGCAACAACTTACAGTCAAATTGTCTTGCGCAAATTTACCTACAGAATGTTTCAAATAAGATTTATGTATAAGGATCTATAAGGAGATTGGTTAGATGACAGAGCTAGCTGACCATTTGACTATCAGTATCTAGGAGATTGGTTAGATGAGGAAGCTGGCTGGCTATTTGACTATCTGTATTGAGAAGGAGATTGGTTAGATGAGAGAGCTGGCTGACTATTTGACTCAGTATCTAGGAGATGGTTTGATGACAGAGTTGAGTATCAGTATCTAGGAGGAGATGGGTTAGATGAGGGAACTGGGTGACTTTCTGTATTGAGGGGGTTAGATGAGGGAGATGGCTGACTATGTGACTATCAGTTTCTAGAAGATTGGTTAGATGAGTGAGCTGGCTGACTGTCTGTATAGAGGAGGAGATTGGTTAGATGAGAGAGCTGGCTGAGTGTCTGTATAGAGGAGGAGATGGGTTAGATGAGAGAGCTGACTGACTATTTGACTGTCTGTATCGAGGAGGCGATGGGTTAGATGAGAGAGCTGGCTGACTGTCTGTATCGAGGAGGAGATGGGTTAGATGAGAGAGCTGACTGGCTATTTGACTGTCTGCATCAAGGAGGAGATGGGTTAGATGAGAGAGCTGACTGGCTATTTGACTGTCTGTATAGAGGAGGAGATGGGTTAGATGAGAGAGCCGACTGGCTATTTGACTGTCTGTATCGAGGAGGAGATGGGTTATATGAGAGAGCTGGCTGACTGTCTGTATCAAGGAGGAGATTATTTAGATGAGAGAGCTGACTGACTATTTGACGGTCTGTATCGAGGAGGAGATGGGTTAGATGAGAGAGCTGGCCGACTGTCTGTATTGAGGAGGTTAGATGAGGGAGATGGCTGACTATGTGACTATCAGTTTCTAGAAGATTGGTTAGATGAGTGAGCTGGCTGACTGTCTGTATAGAGGAGGAGATGGGTTAGATGAGAGAGCTGACTGGCTATTTGACTGTCTGTATCGAGGAGGAGATGGGTTAGATGAGAGAGCTGACTGACTGTCTGTATCGAGGAGGAGATGGGTTATATGAGAGAGCTGGCTGACTGTCTGTATCGAGGAGGAGATGGGTTAGATGAGAGAGCTGGCTGACTGTCTGTATCGAGGAGGAGATGGGTTATATGAGAGAGCTGGCTGACTGTCTGTATCAAGGAGGAGATTATTTAGATGAGAGAGCTGACTGACTATTTGACAGTCTGTATCGAGGAGGAGATGGGTTAGATGAGAGAGCTGGCTGACTGTCTGTATTGAGGAGGTTAGATGAGGGAGATGGCTGACTATGTGACTATCAGTATCTAGGAGATTGCTTAGATGAGAGAGCTGGCTGACTGTCTGTATCAAGGAGGAGATGGGTTAGATGAGAGAGCTGACTGACTATTTGACTGTCTGTATCAAGGAGGAGATGGGTTAGATGAGAGAGCTGACTGACTATTTGACTGTCTGTATCGAGGAGGAGATGGGTTAGATGAAAGAGCTTGCTGACTATTTGACTGATTGCGCACAAAATCATCTTGTAAGCACAAACCTTAATCTTTGCTTCATATTTAATTATCATTATTGTTATACTAGAGCCATATTAATTCATAGTTTATTGCTTATGTTGTTGTTTGTATTTTATGAATTTTAGCTTTGAATATATTAATTATTAGCTAGATTAATATATGCTATAATGACATTTTAATAATATTTTAGAGGTAGTTTTATTTAAATTATTATCTGAGCTGGCCTGAATGGGCAAATGAACTTACACCATGGTGACTGTCCATCGTCAGTCTGCTATCACTTTCTTTTTAAACAGTTTCTCAAGAATCTCTGCGCCAATTTCAACCAAATTTGAAAGAAATCATCCTTATGGCTTCAAGATTGTTCAAATGAAGATACTTGGTTGATTTGGCTGGCAGTCATCTTGCATTATTTTTTAGAAACACTTAAACATCTCCAAAACTTCTTTGCCAATTGATGTGAAACTGAAGAAATTTCAACAGCTGGGTGAATGGAAATCTACCCTGTTAGGTTATCAGCTGCTGAGTGAAGGGAAATCTACCCTGCTAGGTTACCAGCTGCTGAGTGAAGGGAAATCTACCCTGCTAGGTTACCAGCCGCTGAGTGAAGGGAAATCTATCCTGCTAGGTTACCAGCCGCTGAGTGAAGGGAAATGTACCCTGCTAGGTTATCAGCTGTCTAGCGAAGGGAAATCTACTCTGCTAGGTTACCAGCTGCTGAGTGAAGGGACATCTACTCTGCTAGGTTACCAGCTGCTGAGCCATGTTTGTTCACGAGAGCCTGACTGGCCGGGTGGCCATCTTGAATAAGCTAGCTTCACAAAAATTACCATTTCCTGAATTGCAGAAGGGTTTGATAAAAACTATAGGAATGAAGGAGCATTTTTGTGAAGTTGATCCCTAAAAAACATGGTCCCCATCTGGCAAACAACACTGATCTTTTATTACTTAAATGCTCTTGTGTCAAAGCACTCAAAATACTATGTATTTCAATTAACCATTTAATTGCCAATACCTTTCAAGGAAATTTTGATTTGTGCAGCCAAAAAGAGTATTTTAGTTAATTTATAACGAGAATTTACCAAAAAAAAAATTTCTGTTATCCTTCAAATGAGCATTCATCAAAAGTGTAATGGTAAAGAAAATCCAAATCTTAGCCAGTGTCCAATTGCAGACCATGAAGAGTATTTTTGAAAATTTACCACTTGAAAGACTGGCTCGGTTACCTAGCCAGTCATTCCAGTAGCAAATTTTCAAAAATATTCTTCACTTAGCCTGCAAATGAACATTTCTCAAGATCACTGCAGAGGTCATTTTTTATTACCAACTTGACCATTAAAAGGTTCATTTGACACAAGAGATGTTAATGGAGTCTCCACAGGAGCTAATTCACCTTTCCAGAGTATTCATCCATCATCTGACCTTGTATGATGTCATAATCAGCCCAGCGCGTGTATGATGATGTCATAATCATTACGTCACAAAGTGTTCCATATAGACAGTCACCAAGTCTCAGAGTCCGACACGTATAAATTGTATGTTTTTGTAATTCTTTGCTATTTAATAAACATGCTGTTGAATATTTTGAAACTAATTTGGCTGGGCGCCGTTGCTGCCTTAGGCAGCAATAGCACCCAGTCAAATTAGTTTCAAAATATTCAACAGCTTACCTGTGTATTTTTTTGGAAATTGATAGTCAGGGTGTTCAAAAATCGATCAATCCCAACATGAGAGAGGTCTGGGTGGAGCTTAGCTAGAGATGGGCGGGGCATAGCTAAAACTGGAAAGGTCCATTCTATGTTAAAGGTGCATATTCACACTAAATGCTAGAAAATAAAATTGTTTAAATTATATACATTTAGAGGCTTAAATTGTGTGCCTTAATGTAATGAAATGAAATAAATCTTAACATATGATGATTTCATTCCATATAAATAAATTTTGTAGGTTTAGTTGTGAATTTGAATTAGGGACTCGTGCCTCTAATTCAATTTGACAGCTTAAAAAAATTCTATTAATTTATGCGTAATGAAATCATCATATGTTAAGATTTATTTCGTTTCATTACATTAAGGCACACAATTTAAGCCTCTAAATGTATAAAATTTCAACAATTTTATTTTTTAGCATACTGGTGTGATGTACCTTTAACTAAACCAATATATTATTTATTATTTTAAAACTAAATCAAGGAGATTTTGGGTTGATTTCAACCAAATCTGTCAGGAATCATTCTTAGTTCATAGAGCTCCATAATTGATCAAAGGAAGATGCTTGGTTGATTTGACCAGATGTTATCTAGGATTTTGCACTACTTTTAGCCCTGCTTACTTGTCAGTTAGATGAGCTATAACACTCACTCCCCATCTGTCTGTCTGTCTGTCTGTTTGTTTGTTTGTCTGTCGGTGTGTTGTCAACAATCGTGGCAAGTTTGGTTATTTCAGAACAGATTTAGATCAAATTTTGCAAAAATGTTTCTATACCCATCTAATTTATCCATTATGAAAATGAGCCTGATTCGATGACAAACAGCGGAGTTGTTATTACACCACAAACACCTATACCGTTCAATCACTACTTGCTAAATTCAATCCACCCACATTTAGCCCGTGAAAAAATGTAACCTTATCTTTTAAGCCTCAATGCACAAGAACCTCAACTCTAATCATATTCTAGAATGGATTAACTCCCTTAAAATCATACAAACATTGACTTGCACCAGTCTACTGAACTCTGTGACTAACCTGTGTCACTGTGCATGCACGAGAGCTTGCAGTTCACCTTTCCAGAGTACCCACCCATCATATGATGTCATAATGAACTGCATGATGTGTACGATGACATTATAATGAATGATGTCGATAAGTACGTCACGAACACATATTTGAAGATGGTCTATGCATTTTTGTACAGATTGTTTGCTTTTACTATTTAAAAAATATTCTGTTGAATATTTTGAAACTAATTTGACTGGACGCTGTTGCTGCCATAGGCAGCAGCAGCACCCAGTCAAATTAGTTACAAAATATTCAACACCTTCCATGGATAGCTTTCAGGAAATTGATAGCTAGGGCATTTGGGGATCGATCAATCCCAACACGAGTGAGGTGTGGGTGGAGCTTAGCTCGTGATGGACGGGGCATAGCTAAAACTGGAAACGTTCATTGCTTACAACAAGAAGTAGACATTCACTTTTCAATTTCTACCATCTTGTTCAGATGTTGCAAAGTTCCAAAAAAGGATTTCAATCTTACCATTTGTGGAGTCATTAGTGAGATCAACTTTAATCAAGATAATGCCTCAAATGAAGTCATTTAGCACTAAGTTATGAAATTTTTCTCGATTTAGTGTTTTTATATATGTATTTTAATTACTCTCTAACATGTGTTACCCGTTTTCGTGACTTCGTTTTGCAAGATTAACATGCATCTTATGTTCTCTTTATCATGTCTTTTACCACTTGTTTTACAATGTTATAGACAGTTTATTACTCCCTTTTAAAATTTAGCCTCTAGAAGGCTTTATTTAGACCGAGTCTCTTTTGCCGCATTTTTCTGTTATCAAAGGCTCTGTGTCCCAAGATTGATTTTAAGTATTTTTCCGACCTGCCTGGCTTATTGCCTTTTTTACATTCATTTTATTTAGACTGATTGTCTGTTGTTTTCATTATCAGTGGCTTTGTGTCCTAAATTCTCACCTTACCATTTCTGAACAGATCTTAAATGAGTTGAAAATTTGCCAAATTAAAACAAAAGTTTTATTTGACTTAGCATGGCTGAATGTCTCTTGGATTCATTGTGTGTCATAAGAGATGGTTAGCATATGAGCCATCAAAAGGGAAGAGGATTATGGAGCAGATAGCTAACCTGCTTCTCCTTCAAGAAACCATGTAAAGCTTGGGAATGCGCACTCGCAATCGTCAGCTTCAACATTCCAAATATTGGTGCCGGCCGATATGATCAGTAACAATCAGACCTCGGCCTCAGTGTCGGATATAGGTTCTGATCCCCATTTTGCGGGACATAACAGAAAGAAATGCTGCACTCGGTCCCTATGGTTAGGCATATTTTGGAGCAAAGTGCCCATCAAAATTCTGATAGCATGACTCCGATTAAGAGTAAGCCTCCTGTTTCTCCTTCAAGAAGCCATGTAAAGCTTGGAAATGGCACTCGCAATTGTCATCTTCAGCATCCCAAGTGAGCCAATTTGACCGGTAATAATCACAACTCGCCCTTAGGATCAGAATTTGCTTCTGATCCGGGGCATTAATGGGAGGAAAAGCTGCACTTGGTTCCGATGTTTAGGTGTATTTCGCAGCAAAGTGCCCATCAAAATTCTGAGTCCATGAATCTGATTATGAGCATTGTCACAAGATACGCTTCTGATGAGAACTTAACATCCAGTGTTAATGATATTTCCTGTTATCAGGATTCTATTTCCGGTCAAATTTTTGTTTCTGGTTTGCTCTTTTCCTGTGCTTATTTATCTTGTGGTGTCAAGAATTCTTTTTGCATTATCATGATCCTGTTTCCAGTTTAATTTCCGCTTCCGATTTGCATTCTTCCAGTGTTAAGTTAACTTCCAATATTAGGCTTATTTGCTAGTTGTCAGGGTCCATTTCCGGTCATTCTTCCACCTCCGGTTCGCCTCCTGGTGTTGCTTTTCCTTCTGGTATTAGAGATTGTTTTAGTTGTCTGGATTCTGCTTTTGGTCCCGTTTCCGCTTCCGATTCGTGTCCTTTCGCGTCCGGTCTAGTTTTGTTTTCAGTAGTAGTTCCTCTGGTTTTACTTCGGGTTTCCATGTTCCATCCTCTTTGGATCTTGCTAATTTCTTGCCTTTCCGGTTATCTGACCCCTTATTTTTCCTCTATGGTGGTAGACATGATCTATGGTAGGCTTACTTCCATTTCCTGTTAGGATTGCAAAATTGCCGGAAATTTTGAAGCTGGTAGATTTCCCTGGGAATTTTGGAAATTTTCAGTGAATATTGGGAATTTTGAGGGAACTTTGGGAAACATCAACAACATTATTTTCCTAGCAATATATACCTATACCATCATTTTACTAGTATTTTAATTCATACTCATAACATGGTATTACATCTTAGATGAAACCACAGCATAATTAAATCGTTTATATCAACTTTAAATCTTTTATTTCAAAGATACAAAATGTATTCATGAGCATAAATGTCAGGTTCACACTGTACGAAATCTTATACTGTATTTCATTTGAACTTGTTCAATTCATTAGTGTTTTTATAGTTATTAAAAGCTTTGGATATCTGAGAGTAAGAAATGAAACATTCTATTTAAAACATTAAAAACACTTAAATTTACCGACGGTAAACTGTCTTTGTTTGCTTCAATGAGTTTCAGATTAGATCTAATGGTAATAAGTTTACCAGATTGATACGCTGAAGCTGATCAATGAGGAAGTGTAGCAATGGGTGGCACTTCTTCTGAACCATAAAGATGCCGGCCATCTTGGATTTTGGATCATCGTCAATTTCGATAATTTTCTTCCCCATACCTAGTCCAACCACCGTATCAAGTTTCAATATGATTTGATAAACGCTAACAGAGGTATCATCCGGTGTCTGGTGGCCATCTTGGATTTGAGATCATCATCATTTTCGATAGGTTTCTTCCTCAGACCTAGTCCAATCTTCCTATAAAGTTTCAAAGCGATCCGATAAACGGTAACAGAGTTATCATCCGGAAATGGTTGGTGGCCATCTTGAAGTTTGGATCATCGTTGATTTTGATTAGTTTCTTCTTCAGACCTGTTCCAATCATCCTATGAAGTTTCAATGCGATCCGATAAATGATAATGGAACTATCGTGCGTAAACCAATTTTGATGATTGCCACCGATAGCTGGTGGGCATCTTGGATAGCGGATCATCGTCGATTTCAATACGTTTCTTCCTCAGACCTAGTCCAATCATCCTATGAATTTTCAAAGCGAGCCAATGAATGATAGCAGAGAGATATGATTATGGAACAAGGGCTATTAAAGTTTGTTCAAGGGAAGTTGATCTGTAAAAAAAACATGGCGACCGTGGGGCAATCAAAATATAGCATGTTTGGCGGCCATATTGGATTTTTTTATTTAATGGATTTTGAGGCCGAAATTGGTTTTATATGTGTTTTTGGGTATTCTGAATTCAAATTTGCAATTTTTGAAACTGTAGGATAAACGGTTTGATGGCCATCTTGGATTGTTTTCCCTTAAATGGATGAGGTTTCAAGAGTTTTTTGTATACAGTATCTAAACTTGGTGTATTGATGCATTGTAGGTTAATGGCTTATTAGGTCATCTGACTAGAATGCCCAACTGAGCTTTTGCTATGGCGACCATTCATTGTCATCTGTCCATCAACTTTTTCTTTAAACACTTTCTTGTCAAGAACCACTGCGCTGATTTCAATTGTATTTGGCTGGAGGCTTCCTTATGGCATAAAAATCCAAGTTTATTTAAGAGAAGTTGATTGGCCGGTGGCCATCTTGAATTTTACGCTAGTTTTAGAATGACTATAAATGTTCTCCGAAAACGCTTAGCAGATTGATGAGAAACTTGAGAACCTTCATCTAGGGCAATAGGTGAACCAAGTTTGTTCAAGATAACCTGATTGGTCAATTTGCTTGTCGGCCATCTTGGATGACCTAGTTTTTGCAAGAACAACTGAACCACTAAAGTTCGCAATTTAGTAGGGGGGTCATTCAAGTTTGTTTAGGTGAAGTTTGTATGCTATAAACATGGCCACCAGCGATGAATCGGGATTCAGCATTTTGGAGACCATGTTGAAATTTGTTATTTGATGGTTTTTAAGTCCAAATTGGCCTAGATTATGGGTATGGCGATGTAAAATTCTGCACTTTCCCTTTTGTTAGATAAGTGGGTTGGCAGAAATCTTGGATTATTTTGCAGCCGAAGCTCCTATAGAAAAGGAATGGGAAAATGCAAATGCCTTCTTAAGAAGCACTGCGGCTATTGTGAATATATTTAGCGGGAAGCTTCCTTAGGGAATAGAGATCTAAGTTTGTTCAAAAGAAGCCGATTTGTCCATTGGCGATCTTTGATTTTGCAATAGTTTTCAAACCATTAAAACATCTCTGAAACCACTTGGTAGATTGATGTGAAACTTGAAAAGCTTCATCTAGGGCAATATCTGAACCATGTTTGTACTTGTAAGAGAATGTGATTGGTGAAATGCTGAACCATATTTGTACAAGAGAACATGAGTGGTCGATAGCTGAATCATGTTTTTACAAGAGAATGTGATTGGTCGATTGCTGAATCATGTTTGTGCAAGAGAATGTGATTGGTTGATTGCTGAATCATGATTGAGCAACAGCATTTGATTGGTGATCTAGGGCGATAGGTGAACCATGTACTTGTTGAGAGTATATGTCATAAGTTAATCCTATTAGAACCAATAATAAACCATCCAGTCAGATCATTATTATTATTATTATTATTAGCCAATTCTGGAAAGAGGTTCTCTTAACCCTTTAAGCCTTGAATTTGTTCAAGAAAATTTCAATTTATTCAAAGAAAATGTCAATTTGCAGACCAAGAGAATACTATTTTTTAAAGTTTAGCACTGGAATGACTGGCTCGGTTATCGAGCCAGTCATTCCAGTGGTACATTTTCAAAAATAGTCTTCTCTTGGTCTGCAAATGGGCATTTCTCGAGACCACTGCAGAAGCCATTTTGGCTGATATGAGTGTTAAAGTGTTAAGCAAACTGTAGAGTCTATAGCAGTCTCACTATTTGGCAGGTGAGCATCAGGGCCGTTGGGCCTCTTGTTGGAAATACTTTTAAACATCTATTTCTCCCAAATGATGTGACATACAAGTAAAAAGCTTCATCTAGAGCAAGATCTGAACCATGTTTATTCAAGAGAACTTGATTCGTTAATTTACCTGACAACCATCTTGTATGACCTAGTTTTCATGAAAATTACCGCTGAATGAACTGAAATTAGGCAAATATGCTTAGGGAGATAGGTTCAGTTTTTTAAAGAGAGTTTATACATATAATAAGATTACAGCAATACATGGAATCTGAATATTTACCTGACGCTTGGTTTGCATTGGTCAGATCTAAGTCTGAATGATCTCAGTTATGGAGTTTGGTTCCTTTTATATGCTCTGGCCGAGAGGTTACATGAGAGTGTGGGCTGAGTGCTGGGCCATTATTAGTTGTTTTGGTGGTTTGAGGTGAGAGGTGCTTTTTGGCAGTTTTTGCTGGTTGTTGGTAGCTTATTGGCGGTTTCTAGTGATTTGGCATTGCTGGCGGGTGTTACCAGTTTATTGGTATAAAATAACTTTAGGGGACCTAGAAGGGGTTTTGTCCCTTTAGGAGACAAGATCAGACTGACTGGGGTTAATTCAGACTGTATAGTTTTTTGTTCAATCGCATAACTTATCAAAGGTGAAATGTGTATGTATGCTACAAGTACTCATCAAAGATGAACTGTGTATGTATGCTACAAGTGCGCATCAAATGTGAAATTGTGTGTGTGTGTGTGTGTGCTTGCGTGTGTGCGTTCATTCGTTCGTGCGTGCGCACGCTACAAGTGTTCATCAGAGATGAAATGTGTATGCATGCTAAAAGTGCTCATCAGAGATGAAATGTGTATGTATGCTACAAGTGCTCATCAAAGATGAAATTGTGTGTGTGCGTGCGTGCGCACGCTACAAGTGCTCATCAGAGATGAAATGTGTATGGATGCTACAAGTGCTCATCAGAGATGAAATGTGTATGTATGCTAAAAGTGCTCATCAGAGATGAAATGTGTTTGTATGCTACAAGTGCTCATCAAAGGGGGAATGGGTATGTTTGCTAAAAGTGCTCATCAAAGGTGAATTGGGTATGTACGCTACAAGTGGATATGTATGGGAGAAAGGGTGGGGAGGGGGGAATATATTTGTTAGACGCAGAAATATGGAAGCAAAAAGAGTAGAAAACTGAGAACACAAAAAACATAGCATGGTTTATAAGAAATTGTATTCACTATATCTTAAATCTTTCACATAATTATACAGAAGTTTGAAAGTTTGTAGAGTGAAAATAAAGTTATTATTAGGACGTTAATTCTACGTTTTGTGTTGTTTATCAATCGGATGTAACACTGCAGGAAATGCTTGTCGATGTGGTGAACCTTGACAACTCTGTGTTATCTGCATTCCCAATGGCCAGATAGCATGGGAGACGGTAAACCGTGATTGCTCCTTGCTATCTGCATTCCTGATGGCCACATAGCACTGGAGACAGTAAACATTGATTGCTCCTTGTTATCTGCATTCCTGATGGCTAGATAGCACGGGAGACAGTACACCTTGATGGCTCCTTGCTATCTGCATTCCTGGTGGCGACATAGTAAGGGAGACAGTAATCCTTGGTGGCTCCTTGCTATCTGAATTCTTGATGACTAGATAGCATGGGAGACAGTACACCTTGACTGCTCCTTGCTATCTGCATTCCTGATGGCTAGATAGCACGGGAGACAGTAAACCTTGATTGCCCTTTGCTATCGGCATTCCTGATGGCTAGATAGCATGGGAGACGGTAAACCTTGATGGCCCCTTGCTATCTGCATCCCGGATGGCTAGATAGCATGGGAGACAGTAAACCTTGATGGCTCCTTGCTATCTGCATTCCTGATGCATAGATAGCATTACAGCTGGCCACATAGCAAGGGAGGCAGTGAGCCTTGATAGCTCCTTGTTATCTGCATTCCTGATGGCTAGATAGCATGGGAGACAGCGAGCCTTGATTGTTCCATGCTATCTACATTCCTCATGGCCATATAGCAAGGGCGATAGTGAACCTTGATTCCTCCTTGCTATCTGCATTCCTGATGGCTAGATAGCATGGGAGACAGTGAACTTTGATTGCTCCTTGATATCTGCATTCCTGAGGGCTAGATAGCATGGGAGACAGTAAACCTTGATGGCGCCTTGCTATCTGCATTCCTCATAAGCACATAGCAAGGGAGGCAGTGCACCTTGATTGCTCGTTGCTATCTGCATTCCCGATGGCTAGATAGCATGGGAGACAGTGAACTTTGCTTGCTCCTTGATATCTGCATTCCTGAGGGCTAGATAGCATGGGAGACAGGAAACCTTGATGGCGCCTTGCTATCTGCATTCCTGATGGATAGATAGCATTACAGCTGGCCACATAGTAAGGGAGACAGTGGACCTTGATGGCTCCTTGCTATCTGCATTCCTTATGGCCACATACCAAGGGAGATAGTGAAACTTGATTGCTCCTTGCTATCTACATTCCTCATGGCCACATAGCAAGGGAGATAGTGAACCTTGATTGCTCCTTGCTATCTGCATTCCTGATGGCTAGATAGCATGGGAGACAGTGAACCTTGATTGCTTCTTGCTATCTGCATTCCTGAGGGCTAGATAACAAGTGAGATAGTGAACCTTGATTGCGCCTTGCTATCTCCATTCCTCATGGCCACATAGCAAGGAAGACAGTGAACCTTGATTGGCCCTTGTTATCTGCATTCCTGATGGCTAGATAGCACGGGAGACAGTAAAGCTTGATTGGCCCTTGCTATCTGCATTCCTGATGGCTAGAGAGGACGGGAGACAGTAAACCTTGATTGGCCCTTGCTATCTGCATTCCTGATGGCTAGATAGCACGGGAGACAGTACACCTTGATTGGCCCTTGCTGTCTGCATTCCTGATGGATAGATAGCATGGGAAACCGTAAACCTTGATGGGAATCTCTGAAAACCTTTCTTGCTAGGCTGCCGGTGCGGGAACAATCTTGTAAAAATTGGGGATTATGGTTTCTGCTTCATTGCACCGTTAGTTCTGTACTACTGATGTCTTCTCATGAGTCTGACCCAAATAGTGTAAGGAATTGGTCCGTAATGGCCCGTGTCACTATGACCCTATATGCCACTATTTACACTTCTCCATGAGCGGTTCCCCATGCGCGTGTGCGTTGGTGGTGCTGTTGCAGTTAATGTGCACTAGAGGCTTACCGTTTATAACAGTTTTACCTGATCTTGTGATATGCGCTGTATGGCCCGACGGTCCTCACCCCCTTCTCCCTTGTTGATGGGCAAATGCTTCATAATATCTGGGATCTGTATATCTGTGAGATCGTGTCCTCTTCTCACATGATTTTTGTAAAGTGGTGCATTCTCTTAAAGTCTGCCGGAATGACTCACATCACCACTGTGGAAGACTATCATTGTGTGTTGCCTTCTGGTATCATGTGAGTGATTGCTTTTTTCCATATGTCGGTCCACATATATCACATTTCACTATGTTAATCATGATTATTGGCCATGTTGTCAATAGTTTGTTGACTGATGACGTGTGTGTTTGTGACATCGTTTTGTGTGTCCACGAATGATGCCGTAGTGAGGTCATGAGGGCATGATTTTTGTGCCGGGTGGCGTCATTATTGCGTGTGCATACATGTGGTGGTGATGTCTTTTGGGAAAAAGATCAGAATAGGTAGCAGAGTTTGAGATGGAAGGAGCATAACTAAGTTTCTTAAACTAATAACGACGGTGTGTAGACTCAGTAGGCACCTGCCTCGGTTGAAGGGTGATCTACCATGCTACGTCAATTACTATCAGCTCCATATTGCGGAGCTGGCTGAACCAATGACACTGTTTTTGTTTTCTCCAAGTGGTGGAGTTTGAATCTGTGAACTCCGAGGATGGGACTTAAATGGCTCTGAAGCAATTGTCATTTTTACTGTGCCTGATTTAATTGAAGTGACGAGATACTGGCGTGCCATATATTTTGTGCTTCTAGTGATTAGTGATGGATCTGAGATACTCTACTCCACTCTTTTTAAGTAACTCTCTTTGAACACGTGCCTCACCCTAGAGGGCATCAATAAGCCTTCACACACACTCCGCATTCTCTGCTTCTTGCTTGTTCTGCATATGTCACAAACTAGGTGTGTATGTGCGTGTGCGTGTGCGTGTGTGTATGTATGTGTGTGTGTGTGTGTGATCTATGGCCACAGTGGGGTTAATAATCTGCTCTCGGCTGGTGGCACATCCATGACCCAGAAAGGGTTAATAATGGACCCAGGGACACACGATACATCCGCCTTCCCCACCCTCAGCAATTGCTGAGAATGGGAAATGCTGGGGATCTAGTACCTGCATACGCATACACTTACGCAGCAGCCAGTGCTCAAGTGAGCGTGCAAAGTTAAAGGAATAGAAAAGGAAACTATCAAATGATGTTTATTGGTAATTTTATACAATATTAGATTTACTACCACTGGTAAAGACGGAAATCAATTAGAATAATTTGAGAAAAAACATTTAGTAGTGCTTAATTAACCCAAGGTGACCTAATTAATAATGTGCTATTGAATTTCCGGATGATAGCTTGAGGTCTATTGAAGGGATCGTTACCAATCTGCGTGGGAGCTTGTCCTTGATAGTCCGAAGAATTTGTGGTCAAAGGGGAAAAGGTCGCAGTCACAGTGACCTAAACATTGATGTAATATTGTGTTTTGGGATAATAACTCCAGTTCTATTGAAGGGATCATTGCCAACCTTGCGTGGGAGCTTGTCCTTGGTGGTCCGAGAACCCTGTCGATTTTGTGGTCAAACGGTTAGAGGTCAAGGTCACAGTGACCTAATTAATGATGTAATATTGCGTTTCCTGATGATAATTAAATTTTGTGTGGTATCTTGTCCTTGGTGGTCCGAAGAACCCTACCGATTTTGAAGTCAACGGTTAGGCTGACCTAATTAATGATGTAATATTGCATTTCTGGATGATAACGAGGTTTATTGAATGGATCGTTACCAATCTTGTATGAGAGTTTGCTCTTGGTGTTCCGAAGAACCCTATCGATTTTGGAGTCAAACGGTAAAGAATCAAGGTCACAGTGACCTAATCAATGACATAATATTGTGTTTCTGGATGATAACTCGAGTTCTATTGAAGGGATCGTTACCAATCTTGCGTTGGAGCTTGTCCTTGATTGTCCAAAGAACCCTTCCGCTTTTGAGATCAAACAGTCAAAGGTCGAGGTCACAGTGACCTAGTTAATGATGTAATGTGTTTCCGGATAACTCGAGTTCATTCTATTGAAAGGATTTTTTTGGGTAGGAGATTGTGCTTGGCAGAATGGGGCACACATTAACAATCTCTGATTGTTGTTCTTGTTTGGAACTTATTAGTGACGCTGCTGGCCCTTTGTGCTCTGTCTTATGTCAAGTGTGTGTGGATACGGCATACCCGAATGTAGAAAAAGGAGACCTGAATATAGTGAAGGAAACATATCAGCCAGACCGGATTTTACTCATGATTAGCTCAGCCAGCCAGAATGGCCAAGTGAGTTTATGCCATGGCAACCATCCGTCGTCCATCCATCTGTCGTCCATCAACATTTTTAGCTCACCTGGCCAGAATGGCCAAGTGAGCTTATGTGATGGCGACCATCTGTATGTCGTCCGTCGTCTGTCATCTGTCAACTTTTTCTTTAAACAACTTCTCAAGAACCACTGGACCGATTTCAATTATATTTGGCAGGAAGCATCCCTAGGGCATAGAGATTCAAGTTTGTTCAAATGAAGCCGAACGGCCAAAATCCAAGATGGCCACTGGCCAAAATAGCCAATTTTTAGAAACACTAAAAAATCTTCTTGGAGACCGCTGGAGGAATTGATTTAAAACTCATAGCACATCATCTATTGCAATGGTAGACCCAAGTTTGTTCAAGGCAACCTGATTTGGCCTATTTGCCTGGCGGCCATCTTGGATGACCTAGTTTTCGCGAAAATGACTTCTCCCGAACCGCAGAAAGGATAGACCTGAAATTTGGTAAATATGCTTAGGGACCAAGGTCCATTCAAGTTTGTTCAAGGGAAGTTCGTACGTTAAAAAACATGGCCGCCATCAACCAATCAAAATTGAGCGTTTGTTGGTCATATTGGCTTTTTTGTATTTGATGTATTTTGATGGCGAAAATTGCTTTATATATGCTTATCAGTGTGGCGAGTTCAAATATGCCACTTTCGAGACTGTCGGATAAACGGCTTGGCTGCCATCTTGGTTTGTTTTCCCACCATAAGCTCCCATAGTAAAGCAATGGGCCCATAGTAAAGCAATGGGGAATTCTTTAAACGACTTCTTCTCAAGAACCACTGGGCCAATTTCAATTATATTTTGGAGGAAGCATTCACAGGGCATACAGATCTAAGTTTATTCAAATGAAGCGGATCGGTCAAAAGCCAAGATGGCCGCCGGCCAAAATGGCTGATTTTTAGAAACACTAAAAAATCTCCGAAACCGCAAGAGGAATTGATTCAATACTCATAACACATCATCTATGACAACATTAGACCCAAGTTTGTTCAAGCCAACCTTGTTGGACTATTTGCTCGGCGGCCATCTTGGATGAGGTAGTTTTCCCGCTGAAGGGGTAGAGCTGAAATTTATTAAATATGCTTAGGGACCAAGGGCCATTCAAATTTGTTCAAAGGAATTTCGTACGTTAAAAAACATGGCCGGTATCAACCAATCAAAATTTAGCATTTGTTGGCCATATTGTTTTTTTTTGTATTTGATGTATTTTAATGGCGAAAATTGCTCTATATATGCTTATCATGGTGGCGAGTTGAAATATGCCACTTTCGAGACTGTGGGATAAATGGTTTGGTTACCAAACTAAAGCAATGGGCCCATAGTAAAGCAATGTGGAATTCTTTAAACGACTTCTGCTCAAGAACCACTGAGCCGATTTCAATTATATTTAGCAGGAACAATCCTTAGGGCATAGGTATTCAAGTTTGCTCAAATGAAGCCGGTCGGACAATTTGGGAGGCGTCCATCTTGGATGTTGGCCGATTTTTTGAAAACTCATTAAATATGATCTAGGGCAACAGCTGAAACAGGTTTGTTCAAGAGAACTTGATTGGCCAAATAGTTTGGTGGCCATCTTGGATGACCTAGTTTTTTCGAAACGACTTCTCCAGAACCACTGGAAGGATCAGGCTGGAATTTGGGAGATTTGGTTAGGGCCTAAGGCCCATTAAAATTTGTTCAAGGGAAGTTGATCCATGAAAAAATATGGCTGCCGTGGCCCAATCAAAATGTAGCATGTTTGGTGGCCATATTGAATTTTTTTATATTGACGAATCTTGAAGCTGAAATTGCTTTTATATATGTGTTTGGGCATTCTGATTACAGATTTGCCATTTTCGAAACTGTCAGATAAATGTTTTAGCGGCCATCATGGCTCATTTTCCAACTAGAATCTCCCATGTACTAAAGTAATAGAAAATTTCAAGTGTATTTGGCAGAAAACATACTTAGGGCATAGAGATACACGCTTGTTCAAATGAAGCCGGTCTGTAATTTGACTGGCGGCCATCCTGGATTTTTTTAATGCCTTTAAAAATCTTTTCCGAGTCCGCATGGGCAATTGATTCAAAACTCATGACAGGTTATTTACGGAAACAGGTGAATCCAGTTTGTTCAATGGAACTTGTTTGCCTAATGCTTTAGCAGTCATCTTGGATGACCTGGTTTTCATGAAAACAACTTTGTATCCAAAATTGCTGAACGGATTTGACCGAAATTTGGGAGATATGATAAGGGATTAAGGGCCGTTAAGTTTTGTTCAAAAGTAGTTGATACATAAAGAAACATGGCTTCTGTTTTCTCCTCAACTCTGTAGGGTTCTACTGATTGTTGATGGCCTTTCTGGTTGAAATACCTATGATGCAGGTGAGCGATACAGGCCCCTTGGGCCTCTTGTATTTAAACGACTTCTCAAGAACCACTGCAGGTGGTTTGCATACAGCAGTCTCGAATCCCCTCGAATGCCTCACAGTGTATGATAAAATGTGGTCTGGTCTCTCTCATTCTTTGTTGCATAGCTTGTAAACTGGAGGTGTCGCCTTCGTTTTGTCGTAGAGGGCCTTTGTAGACTGTAGTGTGAGTGATCCACATAGAACATTGCATAGTTGTTGCTATGGATGTGTCCATACTGCCCCTACTTTGGTGAAGAGGATGGAATCTATTAACATGTATCGTGTGGAGGATATGTATCTAGGATCTACCATAAATTTTGACAATTTTTTGTACCTCTATTCCACTCGCCTGTCTCTGGAGTGCTTACCAGCAGCATATGCACACTAGGAGACCATATTCCTGTAGGCTCTTTTCAAGATGAATGAACCAGCTCCATGTGTAATGTTTGGTCGCTAACTGTCGTTGTGCAACCCTGAATTCTACAGGGGTTGTGTCTGCATTGAGGTTTCTAAATAGGTATATGGCTCTGATGTCAATTTCTACGCTGATATGAGTAATACCCACTAGGCCCAGAATTGCTATCTTCGCTGACCATTCTGGGAGATTCTGGATTTTACATAGCTTCTCTCACTGAAAGACCTCAAGGCACTCCTGGTTTTATTTAGCTCACCTGGCCAGAATGGCCAAGTGAGCTTATGCCATGGCGACCATCCATCGTCTGTCCTGCGTCCTTGAACTTTTTCCTTTAAGCGACTTCTCAAGAACCACAGGGTCGATCTCAATTATATTTGGCAGGAAGTATCCGTAGGGAATAGGTATTCAAGTGTGTTCAAACAAAGCTGATCGGCCCATTTGGCCGGTGGACATCATGGATTTTGGCCAATTCTTTTTAAAGTCTAAAAATTTTCTCCAAAACCGCTTGGGAAATCGATTCAGAACTCATGAAACATCATCTAGGGCAAGCGCTAAGCCAAGTATGTCCAAGAGAACATGATTGACCAAATGGTTTGGTGGCTATCTTGGATGACCTACTTTTCGCGACGTTTACTTTCCTAGAGCCGCTGAAGAGATCAGACCGAAATTTGGGAGATATGATTAGGGGCTAAGGACCATTAAAGTTTGGGCAAGGAAAGTTGATCCGTCAAAAAATATGGCTGCCGTGGTCCAATTAAAATGTAATGTGTTTGGCGGCCATATTAGATTTTTTTAATTTGATGGATTTTGAGGCCAAAATTGGTTTTCTATGTGATTTTGTCTATTCTGATTTCAAATTTGCCATCTTCGAAACTGTCGGATAAACGGTTTGGCGGCCATCTTGATCATTTTCGTGCCAAAAGCTCCAGTAATAAAGCAATGAGAAATTTAAAATGTTTTCTCGAGAACCACTGGGACGATTTCAAATATATTTGACAGGAACAATCCTTAGGGCATGGAGATTCATGTTTGTTTAAATGAAGCTGATCGGCCAATTTGTCCAGTGGCCATCTTGGATTTTGGCCGACTTTTAGAAGCGTCTTTAAAAATCTCCGAAACCGCTTTGGGGATCGATGCAAACTTCATGAAATATGATCTAGGGCAAGAGCTGGACCAAGTTTATTCGAGGGAACTTGATTTACCAAATGGTTTGGTGGACATCTTCAATGACCTAGTTTTCATGAAAACAACTCCAGAACCGCTGAACGGATCGGGTCGAAATTTGGCAAATATGATTAGGGACTAAGGGCCATCAAAGTTTGTCTATTGAAAGTTCATACGAAAAAAACCATGGCCGCTGTGGATCAATAACAATTTAATTTAGCATGTTTTGGTGGCCATCTTCAATTTTCAGGGAAAAAATCATATAAATATAATAAGACTACTTATTAATCACTGGGCCAATTTTAATTAAACTTGACTAAACCTTCACAGAAATTAGATTGGTAAATTCTTCCAGTGGTCATCTATTTTTTTTCATTTGTGCCAGTGGCCAATAATTCCAGGTGAGCGATATAGGCCCTTTGGGCCTCTTGTTTTTTATTTAATTACCAGAGCTCACATCCATACAATAGAATTGGAAGAATATGTACTGTCCAGATTTTACGGCAAACTGCTGGATTTAGTCTGTTGTGGCCATGTACTCCAAGAGGGCACACATTACCTTTGTTGCACATTCCAATCTTTCATCGACGTGTCTCATATCGATGACCAATCCCCATCAGTTCCTATGTACCTAGGTGGGTTGTTGTATTAACAAGCTGGATGGGCTCCCCATTAACTTGGAGGAGTAGAGCCCCTCTATTGCTACCAGAATTGTTCCAGTGGAGTGTCTGCATCTTCTCCACATTGATCTTGATATGGTCCCAGTTCAGCTGCTGGCCAACTACTTTAGTAACTACTTGATCTTCAAAAGCTGCACTACGTGAAGCTACAGCTATTTCATCTGCACAGGCTATTTCTGCCACACATCCTATGACAATAGTTAATCCTATGTTCTTGTCTGTTACTGCATATAGGGTATCCTTAATATAAGCCTTGAAGCAGTGGGATGAGAGTGTACTTCCTTGGATATTCCCCTGTTGATGTGTGATCTCATGTGACAGAAGTCCTTGCCATGGGACATGGTTACGGAAACCAGTGTACCAGTCAACTATCAAGCGCAGCATTTGATCTGAAAAGTGTGTCAGTTTCAGTTTCCTAAAGAAGGCTGCATGTTAAATGCGATCAAAGGCTTTTTCAGCATCAAAGAAGATGTCAGCCATGCCCTCTTTATTGTTTACATATTCGTGGATCACATCGGGGAGTAGAAGAGGAGCGACCTCTGTGAAACCGCTGTGGAGATAGTGCTGATTTGACTTTTTTATCTCACCTGGCCTGAAAGGCTAAGTGAGCTTATGTCATGGCGACCGTCCATCGTGTGTCCGTCTGTCGTCCATTGTCCATCTGTCCGTCAACTTTTCCTTTAAAACGACTTCTTCTCAAGAACCACTGGGCCAATTTCAATTATATTTGGCAGGAAGCATCCCTAGGGCATAGAGATTTAAGTTTGTTCAAATGAAGCCGATCGGCCAAAATCCAAGATGGCCACTGGCCAAAATAGCCAATTTTTAGAAACACTTTAAAAAATCTTCTTGGAAACAGCTGGAGGAATTGATTTAAAACTCATAGCACATCATCTATTGCAATGGTAGACCCAAGTTTGTTCAAGGCAACCTGATTTGGCCTATTTGCCTGGCGGCCATCTTGGATGACCTAGTTTTCGCGAAAATGACTTCTCCCGAACCGGTGAAGGGATAGGTCTGAAATTTGGTAAATATGCTTAGGGACCAAGGTCCATTCAGGTTTGTTCAAGGGAAGTTTGTACGTTAAAAGACATGGCCGCCATCAACCAATCAAAATTTAGCGTTTGTTGGTCATATTGGCTTTTTTGTATTTGATGTATTTTGAAGGCGAAAATTGCTTTATATATGCTTATCAGTGTGACGAGTTCAAATATTCCACTTTCGAGACGATCGGATAAACGGTTTGGCTGCCATCTTTGTTTGTTTTCCCGCCATAGGCTCCCATAGTAAAGCAATGGGCCCATAGTAAAGCAATGGGGAATTCTTTAAACGACTTCTTCTCAAGAACCACTGGGCCGATTACAATTATATGTGGGAGGAAGCATTCATAGGGCATAGAGATCTAAGTTTGTTCAAATGAACCCGATCGGCCAATTTGTCCGGCGGCCATCTTGGGTTTAGGTTGATTTTAGGAAACGTCTTTAAAAATGTTCTCCAAAATGGCTCGGGGGATTGATGCAAACCTCACGAAATATGATTTATGGCAAGGGAACTTGATTGGTCAAATGGTTCGGCGGCCATCTTGGTTGACCTAGTTGTAGTGAAAATGACTTATTCTCCAGAGGCGCTGAAGGGATCGGGCCGAAATTTGGCAGATATGATTAGGGCCTACGGGCCATTAAAGTTTAATCAAGAGAAGTTGATCCGTCAAAAAACATGGCCACCGTGGCCCTATCAAAATATAGCATGTTTGGTGGCCATATTGGATTTTTTATTTGATGGATTTTGAGGCCGAAATTGTTTTTATATGTGTTTTTGGGTATTCTGATCTCACATTTGCAATTTTCGAAGCTGTCGGATAAATGGTTGCTGGCCATCTTGTTGATAAAGAGCGTTCTAGTTGAAATGCCTATTGTCCAGGTGAGCGATACAGGCCCCTTGGGCCTCCTGTATATTTATATTTGAGGCAGGACGTTGTATGATACTGAAGTGTACTTCTTTATCCGCCATCCTGACAGGCTGTGAGTTTATTTTCAATGTAATCTCTTGGCAGGGTCCAGTTTTGGGGTTGCCATACATTAATGCTGCATACTTATTTCCCTTGATCTTAATTCAGTCATTATTGAACCTGCTCTCTGTAATTTTAGTTACTGCATATTCCGAGCTCCCATTTACTGGTATTAATAAGGCCGCATCGTCCACTACTGTAGGTGAACAGTCTACTTGCTTCAGAAAACAAAAGTTAGTCTGCGGTGTACCTCAAGGTTCAATCCTTGCACCCCTGCTGTTCTTACTATGCATGAATGATCTACTCAATGCTACTAACCAACTTTTATTAATATTATTTGCAGATGATACCAATGTCTTTGGCAGGGACAGGGATATAGATACTCTATACAAAATGTGAATAATGAAACAGAAAAAAGCCTAAATTGGTTCAAAATTAATAAATTATAACTAAATCTTAACAAAACAAATTTAATACTATTTACAAGATCTAGCCAACCAGGAGAAGCTGCTCTTCCAAAGCTTTACATAGACAATCAAGAAATACAGGAGACTGAGTATGTTAAATTCCTAGGAGTATATTTCAACAAACATTTAACCTGGGAGAAGCACATAGAGATAATCACATCCAAGGTAGCAAGGAATACTGGTATCATGCGCAGACTCAAGTCATATCTTCCATCACACATTTTAAACAATCTGTATAGCACATTGATCCTTCCACACATAAGATACTGCAATGCTATCTAGAGTAATACATATGAAACTGAACTAATAAGCTAACATCACTACAAAAGCAATCAGACTATTTTCACAAACAACAGTGGAACAAAATACCTTCAAAACAAGCAAAATTGTAAAACTCAAAATACATTGGAAGGTTCCAATTATACAGAATTCTAAAGGACTACCACAATGGCAACCTATCCTCATCTCTATCCTATCGCTTTCAACAAGTGCTGGCATACATACGCACAACACAGGAACAAGTACCAATCTACTCATCACATACCTCCGAACAGAGGCAGCTACACGAACACCATCATCAAAAAATACATTAAAAAGATCATTATTGACAACTACTAGAGATCACACCATCAACCAGCAGCACCATGGCCAGTATAGAGCGCAGAGTGTAGCTCAGGAATGACTTTCGAAGCGATATGAAATGTTTGTTGAATATTCTGAGCATAGTTGATTGAAGACACTGCTTTCCAAAGCGGCATTGTCATCCTATCCGATTGTGTTCAGACTGTTAAGGGGAGTCTTTCTCACTAATTAGGATGTTAACTGTCTTGCTTTGGAAGCGTTCATAGTCTAACTATAACAAGGCATATGTTCACCAGAACAAAATCTTCAATGTAAAACTAATAATAATAATAATAAGAAGAAGAAGAAGAAGAAGAAGAAGAAGAAGAAGAATATGAAAATATATAATAGATAGCGCCCCCCCCCCCCCCTCACTCCATCCTTTTTATGTTCATGAATGTAATTGTCGTGTTCTACTGTTTGTACTAGGCTTGGTTGATCATGAAACCAATCAGAGATGCGCTACGAACGATAGAACACGCCAACCTATGCATCACTAAAAACCTCAAACATCTGAGTAATCACTTCGATTCTTGATCGACTTACGGGTAACGAACCTAGCAGACTCTGGTAATAACAATATTTATGGCGAATTGCGCCAGTGGCCAGGAAATGCAATGTTTTTGGCAAGTTTGTCTATGTTACTTAGACGATATCATAGTCTTTGGAAAAACTTTTGAAGAAGTGTCCCAAAACCTACAGCTAGTACTGGACAGGTTTGCCACTGTTTTCTTTCTGTATTTACCACGATTATCTTAAATGATTAAAAGAGAAGTAGAACGCAGAAGGCCAGATAGCACGCTGGCAAGAAGCATTGCAAAGGTACCAGTTTGTTGTTGAACATCACCCAGGACGCCAACATGGTAACGCAGAGGCTCTGAGCAGGCAATTTCCTGCTGGAAATATAATTCCTGCTGCTGTTGGTCGCATAGCGGCGCAGGCCTCTAAGCAATTTTCAGTCTTGGATGGAGCTGAGTGGACAGCAGATGCGTTATGCAACAGTTGGGTATAATGATTGTGAGATGTAAAAAGTGTAAAAATGTCATATCGGTATCCTATTCGCTATTAACGTTCACATTATATCTTTTCATGAAACAAATTGACGAATCATGTCATATACGTGGCGCAATATGCACAAATAATTACTGTATACACTGAGAAAATGTATTACATATTATCATAGTCAGATACTGCAGGAGCATAAGTATGATAAGACCCGCCAGTGCCGCAATATTGCGGTTATTTCTTTTTCTAAGTTTCCTTTTTATTTCCGATTTTCTGAAAAAACATGTTTATTTTTATACACTAAAACCATTCATACAAACTTATGTTCTGGCGTAAGGTATCTCCTCAAGACTTACCTGGCTTAAATTTTCACGTTTGAAATCAAAATCCCGAAAAACTAAAAAGTTGCGACTTTTGCCAAGTTTGACAACTTAAAGTTTGCGTGGCACATTAAAAGGTGCGAGTAAGCGCGCACACTTCTCTCTTTTTCGTCTTCTCGCTTGTTCGCTGCACAGAGTGCAGGGGTTGGGAGCGGGGATGCTGTAGAGAGAATTAGGCTTGGTTGATCATGAAATCAATCAGAGATGCGTTACAACCGTTAAAACACGCCACCCTATACACCAATAAAAACCTCAAGTATCTGAGTAATAACTTTGATTCTTGATCGACCTATGGGTAGCGAACCTAGTGGACTCGGGTAGTAACAATAATTATGGCGAGTTACGCCAACGACCACTAAAAAGCTAATTTATGTGAAGTGATTACATTGAATTTGTGTGAACCATTAATGGGTGCATAAATTCGGATATTCAGGGATACAAGTTAAAGTAATCCCACTTCAAAACGAAGGATTACTGGGCATACACTTTCCTCCAAATGATCAAAATTTTATTTTAAAATGGCGCATTATTTTGTAAACATCAAGCGTAAGCGAGTCCTGTAGAGGAGGAGACGAATAGGATACAACTGCTCAATTTAGGCAGGAAAACTAAAGTCATTGCAAAAGTTGGCACAAGCCATGCACCAGCTCGTAGGATGCGCCTACCCCACTCTAAATATGAGTTCTGCAGAGTCCATGCATGTAGATGCATATCTAGAGGCACTGTCTTCTACTGTACAAGTTAAAGACAGATTATACGAAAACAATCCTTCAACTCTAACTACTGCCATTAGTGCATACATGAGAATCGAAGGATATATTTCTAGCGAACACACCATTCACAGAGACCAGCATCATCTTGTGCATCTTGTAACTGACATACCAGTAACCCATTAAAGCGCCATCAACCCAGCGCTTGACAAAATATGAAATTTGCAAGAAAACATCCATCTATTGAGCAAAGTCCACAAAGCGCATGCGATGCTGCACTCCACAAGATAGTTGCACTCTTGGAGAAACAACAACCTCCAGTTAATGCACAAAAATCAATGTCCCAACAGAATTCTCAACAATAGGCTGGAGCTCGTTCTAAGGCCCAGTCAAAGAACAACGCTGGCGCCTCTAAGGTAGTAGCTCTCTCTACTTGCACTACAATCGATGCTGAAGTTGCAAAACGTCTTCAAATATTAGAGACAGATATGCCACAAATACGGCAACAAATCGCAGTGCTACCCCCAACAATTTAGCACTTTAATGCAGAACATGCATTTAATGCCAGCTACTGCACCCAGTGTCCACCAGAGAGATAATAATCCTGTGTATGAGTTACTTCAACAACCTGGCATACCTGCCTCCTGGTAAATGCCATACCTGCCTCCAGTATGGGCACTGGGCTAAGTTCTGTACTGTTGTGTGCACAGAAGACGCATCTGCTTGAAATGATCCAGCAGTGCAAAATCTTAACGAGTTAAACTAGAAAGGGCTGTGCATGGAGGGTGGCCTGCAACCCCCTATTACCATTATAGCTGGCAAGTATTTAAACCAAGCGAGGTGAGTGCAGGTCACCCGCCTTCAACCATGCAAGAACCAGGCTGGTGCAGCCTGGTTAACAACTCTTATATACGACCCTGTCAGACATGTCATCAACTTAGCAATGGTTCCAAAGTTTGCTTCTTGAAGCTCACCCAAGAACATAAAACATGAGTGTTAGAAAAGCAGCAAGAACTTTGCAAGAGCAGCAAGGCTTTGCTGCACTGGTAGATGATTTCCAGGCTGAGCAAAGCCCTCCAGACCGCCCTCAGCCACATGTGCGCCAACAGCTTGTTCAATTCAATTGTCTAGACAATAATCTAGACTCCAAATCAGTTGTATCTCGTATTTCCGCATATGTTGCAAACAACCGTTATACCATGGGAATGTAAAAAAACCAATGTCATCATCTACAACGGACATAAAAACTGACATGCAGAAATCCTCCACCAGTTTCAATACACATGAACTTGAAGTCATTGATCATGCAACTCACCTCAGAGTTATCCAGGGATTTGTTCCCAATATTATGTAATTGTGGCGTGAAGCAATATCTCCACAGACTGAAAGATGGCCTACAAACATTTTGGGGCTGATTTTCACTGCAAGAATGGCTTGAACCCAATAGTATCCAGGAAAATCTGGATCACTTATATCCAACCTCGTCTTCTGCATGGAATGGAAATCTGGATGTCTACTGAGAAAGAGTGTACTCCACTAGAGTGTTTCATGTGCGATCTACTGTGTCAACTACAGTCTCCCAGGAAATGTAGTAACTCCAGCTATTTATGGCCTACTCGGTGTGCTGCCAGTAACAGCTGTTTTCCCAGTCTTCTTTGCTAGGAGGTGCAGCTAGAAGTTCATACACGGACGGATCATATTTCCATAGGATGCACGATATCTACGAGAACCAGCTTTTATCGGCTACAGATTTTAGTGAAAGTTGACGATGTCTGGAGGCTAATTTGACTTGTCAGCTGTATCTCCAGTTTGGTCGTCTGTATAGATGTCTACACATGAGATAAAAAGGCACATATAAGGCCATGATTCTAACGGGTATTATGCATCTCCTGATATCCTATGGTAACACCAATCAACATGCACGTGATACAGCATGTATCTTGTGTAAGGAGGCGGGTGAAACCAGAACACATTTCCTGCTTCAGTGCCATGTTCCCGAGGAATCTTGGATCTCCCATTACAGATGGTTTTGTCAAATCCTTTCTGATCTTGGCATTACTGATCCTAGTCTGGACCAGCTTGTTCAACTTCTGCTTGACACAATTTTCATGATTCGTCCATCTAATCCACTAGTTAATGAGATTGAGCGTTTAGCCAGAGACTGGATATACTACACATATTGTTTGAGACTGTGACTGCTGAGGACTCATGGTCCACTCTCTATATAGACTACATCACTTATTCACCTGTTGATGTTGATGATGTTGATGATGATGATATTGTTAATTCCTCCGCTATACATAGAATTGCTGTAGTAGGGTAATTGTGGTGGTCCTGCAATCGAACACACATGTTGATCCTGTCTCTAATGGTACCACGGTTTGTCCAGGATATGTAATATGAGTAGCTTGGCAATTTTGGTTGGTGATCTATTGGGAAATGGCGTGGTCTACCAGAGAGAACACTATATCCGGCAGATGGTTTTAGTTAAGTTGTTTGAGTATTGAGTTCCTCTCTCTGTAAGGCATAACAGAGGCATATACTGATCTTTTCGATTCCTGTTTTCAAGTGCTTGGTAATGAACATGTTCCCTGAGTAGTCTAGTAACAATTGTGTCAGCTCAGCGAAATCTGCCAAATAACTCTTGTAATGACACTGTTTCTATTTCTGCATCGGTCAATCTTTTTTGGAGATCTACTAAGTATGGTGTTCTGATAGCTCCAAGTGATGGACATGAAGTGACGAAGTGAATACGGTCTAATAACCCTGTATTGCAAAGGGGGGAATCTGCCTTCACTGTGTGCTGATTGAACGTGTTTCTATTGGTTTGTAGAATGTATGTCCTGGTGAGAATTTTACATTTAATTGGAGCTCTATTGATAGAATAACAACCACAGACGGCACTGTCCCAAATTGGATGAACTTTGCCTAGTTTCAGATTGTCGATGTTCAGATATTTTAATGATGTCTTTTTGCGGGCTTCTGCCTTTAGTCTATTCTCCCAGTAGGTGTTAATACCCTTTGATACTACTGTCTTCCATTGATATTTTGTGGGGGTGGGTGTGTGTGTATGTGTGTGTGTGTGTGTGTGTGCGGGGGGGGGGGGTCTTCCAATAGTTTATAGGGAGATGCTAGGCTATTTCGCTGCAGAATATCTCTTACGCCCAATTGTGAGGATTTGGTTTTGATGGCAAGCTGTCGTTCCGCAGTTCTGCGTTCAATGAAGTCCCTATCCCTGATTATATTGCCAAAGTCTGTTAAGATTCTTTTGTGTATTTCAGCTTGGAGTGCAATTTCGCCTAATGATAGATAGACAGCAACATCTGCGGCTCTCTCTGACAAGTGTTGCAGTTGATGTAGGAGTTGTTAAGATGGATAAGACGTGGAAGTACATATATGTTTGACGCGCGCCTTGAAGGGACGGGACCTACATTATCAAGAAGAAGAAAAAGACAAAATAACAAAACATGGTTAAAGAAGATTCCAACGGTTTGTGCTTATTGCCACTATCCCGTGTGAAGACAATTATGAAGAGTTCTCCAGATGTCTCTAATATCAGCTTGGAAGCTCTGTTTCTGACCGGAAAAGCGACAGTAAGTGATATTAATTTGAGAAACATTGATATGATTGATTAAAGATTCAATAAATATAATGCTACACGTCGACGTCATATGAAAGCTAATAACCTGTTTAGCAACTGCCAATTTGATTTTATCCCAGGTAGATCCACTACATTGCAACTTTTGAAGGTCATAGACAAGTGGCTACATATACTTCATTACTTGACAATGGTGAAAGCATAGATGTGGCTTACTTCGATTTTCTAAAAGCATTCGATAAGGTACCCCACCAGAGACTTGCTCATAAACTGAACATATAATATATATTATAATCTCAAAATTATTAAGTGGATACTGGATAGAAAGCTTTTTGTCAGGTCGCATCCAGAGGGTTATTGTTGATGGGCAACCATCAGAATGGAAGCCGGTGTCCAGTGGAGTCCCACAAGGGTCAGTTCTGGGACCAGTACTGTTCATCCTATACATTAATGATTTTCCTGATGTGGTAAGCCGGCACGCCGAATTACCCAAATGAAAACAAATGATACTAAATGATACCAAATGAAAACAAATGATACCTTTTCAACATATTTATGTACAAAATACAAAAACTACGTAACCCAAAAATAGGTTACACCAAGAATTTTTAAATTTGACCTCTGCTCGAACAAAAAATGGGTTACACAATTTTGACATGCTGCAAATGTCACATGTGTTACAATCACGCCCCCATGTTCACGTGGAATTCAGACATGGTGCAATTACATTGCCAAAGTAATTAATTACAATTACTTTTCAAAATGGTCATACTCCATTTTGTGAATGTAATTAATTACAATTAGTTTTTACCAATGTATGCGTGTATGAATTGGTTTCTAAGCAATGACAAGTGTGTGAATGTGCGTGTGTGTGTGCTGAATAAATAAATAAAGAATTTTATGCAGACATTGTTTACTTTGAAAATAAACCAAAATCTTTCTTTTCAATCAATACACACAAATAGTTAATAGCAAAATGGCTTTTGCAGTGGTTTTGAGAAATAGCAAAATGGATTCTGCAGTGATTTTGATAAATGACCATTTGCAGACCAAGCTCGAAGAAAATTTACCAAGTCTAAAATGACCCAATGACAGAGCCAGTCATTTCAGTGGTAAATTTTCAAAAATAGTTCTCTTGGTATGCAAATGGGTATATTCTGTGAGAAAATAATCTGTCTCAGGTCTGTATGTACTCTTTCATTAACCCGTAACCTTTATCACTCTGATATCAAAAAAACATCAGTTTCTTTGCTATCGACATAATAAAAGATAGAATATTGACCCTGGGGTGGAGGGTTAAATGGCCACACCTGCGAAACTGGCTTTAGCCGTTGTCTTGAGCAAAGTACATTTGTAGGACTATCTCCTTAAATTTATCACTGGAATGACTCGTTTCCTAACCAAGCCGCTCATTCCAGGCTTGAATTTAATACTGGAATGCTGGTTCCCTAACCAAGCCGCTCATTCCAGGCTTGAATTTATCACTGGAATGACTGGTTCCCTAACCAAGCCGCTCATTCCAGGCTTGAATTTATCACTGGAATGACTGGTTCCCTAACCAAGCCGCTCATTCCAGGCTTGAATTTATCACTGGAATGACTGGTTCCCTAACCAAGCCGCTCATTCCAGGCTTGAATTTATCACTGGAATGACTGGTTCCCTAACCAAGCCGCTCATTCCAGGCTTGAATTTATCACTGGAATGACTGGTTCCCTAACCAAGCCGCTCATTCCAGGCTTGAATTTAATACTGGAATGCTGGTTCCCTAACCAAGCCGCTCATTCCAGGCTTGAATTTATCACTGGAATGACTGGTTCCCTAACCAAGCCGCTCATTCCAGGCTTGAATTTATCACTGGAATGACTGGTTCCCTAACCAAGCCACTCATTCCAGGCTTGAATTTATCACTGGAATGACTGGTTCCCTAACCAAGCCGCTCATTCCAGGCTTGAATTTAATACTGGAATGCTGGTTCCCTAACCAAGCCGCTCATTCCAGGCTTGAATTTATCACTGGAATGACTGGTTCCCTAACCAAGCCACTCATTCCAGGCTTGAATTTATCACTGGAATGACTGGTTCCCTAACCAAGCCGCTCATTCCAGGCTTGAATTTAATACTGGAATGCTGGTTCCCTAACCAAGCCACTCATTCCAGGCTTGAATTTATCACTGGAATGACTGGTTCCCTAACCAAGCCACTCATTCCAGGCTTGAATTTATCACTGGAATGACTGGTTCCCTAACCAAGCCGCTCATTCCAGGCTTGAATTTAATACTGGAATGCTGGTTCCCTAACCAAGCCGCTCATTCCAGGCTTGAATTTATCACTGGAATGACTGGTTCCCTAACCAAGCCACTCATTCCAGGCTTGAATTTATCACTGGAATGACTGGTTCCCTAACCAAGCCGCTCATTCCAGGCTTGAATTTAATACTGGAATGCTGGTTCCCTAACCAAGCCGCTCATTCCAGGCTTGAATTTATCACTGGAATGACTGGTTCCCTAACCAAGCCACTCATTCCAGGCTTGAATTTATCACTGGAATGATTGGTTACCTAACCAAGCCGCTCATTCCAGGGTTGAATTAAAAAAAATACTATTGTCTTGGACTTGGTCTGCATATGAGCAATATCACTGAGCAGAAGACATGGAATTTTCTTGACAAATCTTGAGCTTTAAATAATTAATGTATTGTACCCTATAGATACCAGTCCAAGTGGTATTAACCCTTTCCAAGGAGAAAATTCTTTAGGATGTGTGACATATTCTGCTTAATATTTTGAAAATAATTTGACTTGCTATATGCAACCGACGACATCTAGTTAAGCTTTTTTCAAAATATTTAACCAAATAATTCTTACAATGTGAGTGGAATTTATTATATGTCATCTGTATAGTTGAAAGTGTATCTACAAAACCATCAATAAAATCTTCAAAAGACTTTTGTGAATGGATAAAATCACACCTCTGAGGGGATTGCTGACCACTGTTGGAGTTAACCCTATCAAAATCGATAGTAGTGAATATCCCGGCGGAAGAATTTGTTAACAACCAATTGCATTACGCCTGCTCGTATTTGAGAGGCTGAGGTTTATTTTACTTGTAACTACTCCGCTAACGTAAGAAGCGACTTAATCGTTTTCATTTCTGGGGTGTTCAAGCAATTTGTCTTGTATGTCTTATTCCGTGCTGGATCATTTTATGTTCGTCGAAATCTAAGGGAAATGATGGCATGTTTGGATTGGGAGTTCATTGCATAGCCTCGTTGTTTTCGTAGCGCGTTTCTTGATTTTTTTTTTGTATCATGTCACATTTGGAATCCTAATTAAACATAGTACAAACTCCAATTGAAAAAAAAGGATTATTTGTTACAAAGAATAAATTTAGACTTTCAAATTATTCAATCTTATATTTAGCCCGCAAAGCTTACGTTGTGTAAAATTCATTGCTGGCAAATCAAATCCTATTTGCTGAGTGTCGTCCTTGGCCGATTTGTTGGCATTTCACCAACACCCTTGCTTTCCCACGGCTAACAGTTATGGCCCTATTAGCAAATGGTTACCCACTAGATGATAATATTAAACTGCAAGTCAAGAACAAACTAGTTTAGGACAGTCACCAGATTTTGCGCAATGGCGATCTTACGGACGGCTTTTTGGGTTTTTTCGTAATGGTTTTTAAATCATCGCCATAAAAAATGTGAGACGGTGTGAAACTTGTATACCGCCCATCCCTATTGGAACCACTTAAATTAGTTTTACGTGACCATTTGAACCTGAAAGAGCAAATATGAAAAAGCACATACATTTTCCCAAATATCCTGTTTAGTATTTTGAAGTGCTTGCTGTATGACACAGTTGTTGCCTTAGATAGCAACTGCTTCCAGTCAAATGTGTCATGCAGCAAGCACTTCCGGTCAAATTAATGTTAAGAAGCCTTTTAGTTTGAGGACAAAGAACAAATACAGACACGGCAAATCAATAAATTGATGTATGCTCCCCGAAGGCATACTCTGCAGAGAAACTGAATGGATAACCCCGAAGGCATATGCTTCAGGGAAAGGTTTGGAACTGTGGCTCAGACACAGAGAAACAAACTTGAAATTGTCAATGAGATATCACCATATTAGGCCATCCTTAAAATATTGTTGGTTTGGGGTAATGATGTTAAATCCACAATTTGGGGAGTGGGAATGATTTGGTGGGCCATCATTCTTATGGTCTGGCGGGATTTGCCATAATGAACAATTTGTTAAGGATAGCTTAATAAAAGCAAAATCTAAGTTTCTCTAAATAAACACACTTAGACTTTGCTGGTACCATATGAAAAATACATATGAAAACTGTGTTCAAAATGAACAGAGAGATTTTCTGTAATAATCAATACCAAGTTTGGTGACCATATGTGAAAGTCTTGAAACTATGGCCCGGAGAAACATTTTGTGATATTCAGTCGCCCATGAAAGGTAGGTCAGCATGACCTACTTTTCATACTGTGCACACCTCCCTAAGATGCATCCACATATCAAGTTTGGTGACCATATGTGAAAAAGTCTTGAAACTGTGGCACGGACAAACATTTTCTGTGATATTCAGTCGACCATGAAAAGTAGGTCAGCATGAGCTACTTTTCATACTGTGCACACCTCCCTAAGATGCATCCATATACCAAGTTTGGTGACCATATGTGAAAAAGCCTTGAAACTATGCCCCGGACAAACATTTTCTGTGATATTCAGTCGAGCATGAAAAGTAGGTCAACATGACCTACTTTTCATACTCCGCACACCTTCTCCCTAAGATGCATCCACATACCAAGTTTGGTGACCATATGTGAAAAAGTCTTGAAACTGTGCCCCGGACAAACTTATATATGGTGAACGGATGGACAAAGCGGAGACTATATGCTCCCGCGAAATTTTTTTCGGGGATCATAAATCACATGTGCATTTAAAAAAAATATTTCTGTTTAATATTTTGAAACTAATTTGACTAGAGCAGGAAGGCAGCAACAACTTCCTGTCAAACTAATGTAAAAAAATTAAATTAGTAAGTGTGATGTGATTTGTTGTATAATGTGTACCTTCTTAATGCATTGGGGTTATTAATTTATGGTGTGAGCATCAAACAAACATTACATTTTTTTTATGTAATTGATAAAGTAATTGAAATTACCAATTACAATTTACAAAATTTGCAATTGTAATTAATTACAATTCAAATACAATTATTTTTTTATCTACTCAATTGCAATTACAATCAATTACTTGAAAAATATAATTAAATTACAGCCAGTTACAATTACAAATTACAGTTACCCCATGTCTGCTGCATATTGTACAGTTGTCTAGCAGACAGAACTGCATATTGTACAGTTGTCTAGCAGACAGAACTGCATATTGTACAGTTGGTTAGCAGACATAAGTTCTGCATATTGTACAATTGCCTGGCAGATAGAACTGCATATTGTACAGTTGTCTAGCAGACAGAACTGCATATTGTACAGTTGTCTAGCAGACAGAACTGCATATTGTACAATTGCCTAGCAGACAGAACTGCATATTGTACAGTTGTCTAGCAGACAGAACTGCATATTGTACAGTTGTCTAGCAGACAGAACTGCATATTGTACAGTTGGTTAGCAGACATAAGTTCTGCATATTGTGCAATTGCCTAGCAGATATAACTGCATGTTGTTTAGCAGACAGAACTGCATATTGCACAGTTGCCTAGCAGACAGAACTGCATATTGTACAATTGCCTAGCAGACAGAACTGCATATTGTACAATTGCCTAGCAGACAGAACTGCATATTGTAGACACGAGTGTAGATGGACAATCTCAAGCATGATACTTGTGACATGGTAATAGGCTTTAAATGTTTACACTGCCACTGGTGTGTGATGCTACATCTTGTTCTGTCCCTCGTTTTCATAAGCTGGTTTAAATCCGCTGATATTATTTCAGGAACTGTTTGTGCAGACACTGGCTCTTATGTCATTAAAGGCGAGTAGCAATCCGCATGATGTACGCTATACAGACCTCGCAGCAATCATCAACACAGATGAAGTACTACAGTTCTTACAAGGTACAAGCATTAAAATGTCACACTCAGCATTATACCGCTTATATATCACACTCAGCATTATACCTCTTATATATCACACTCAGCATTATACCTCTTATATATCACACTCAGCATTATACCTCTTATATATGAATATATCACACTCTGCAATATATCTCTTATATATCACACTCAGCATTATATCGCTTATATATCACACTCTGCATTATACCCTTATATATCACACTGCATTATATCTCTTATATATCACACTCGGCTTTATGCCCTTAAATATCACACTCGGCATTATACCCTTATATATCACACTCAGCATTATATCTCTTATATATCACACTCAGCTTTATACCCTTATATATCACACTCAGCATTATATCTCTTATATATCACACTCAGCTTTATACCCTTATATATCATACTCAGCATTATACCCGTATATATCACACTCAGCTTTACTTGCTTGTCCTGCCTGTATTTGCACTGCACGTGCTAGTGCACTTTGTGTTTCCTGGTCAAAATTCCCATGCAGCACGTGTGAAATGACATCACATTTCCAATCACGTAACCAGCTTGAACTGAAAACAATCGCAAAACTTTCGCATGTCAACATGGGTCGCAGTCCAGGTTTAACTGAAAATCAGCGTCATGAAGCAATGGGAAGACTTAGCGCTGGCCAACGCGTTCGCGACGTTGCACAGCAATTCAATGTGCATGCCAGTACCATTTCTCGTCTCCACCAACGTGTACAGCAGACTGGACAAGTTCGGGATCGACCACGTTCTGGTAGACCACGAGCAACAACCCAAAGGGAAGATCGGTATTTAGTGACATCATCTCGACATCACAGGTTCGAAAGTGTGCCACGTTTAGCCATGAATTTGCATAATGCCACTGGCACTAGAGTTCATGCACACACTGTTCAAAACCGTCTCCATGCTGTTGGATTATACGCACATCGTCCGGTCATTGCAGTTCCACTAACAGCACATCACATTCAGGAACGTTTAAGATGGGCTCGAACTCACCAGCACTGGCGCCTTGCACAATGGAATAACACGTTATTCACGGATGAATCCAGATTCTGTGTGCAATTTGCAGATGGTAGGTGCCGCGTATGGAGGAGAGTAGGAGAACGGTATCAGGCTGACAACATCATCCAGCATGACAGATACGGCGGTGGCAGCGTCATAGTGTGGGCAGTGATTCATGGTACAGGAAAAACAGATCTTGTTATCGTTCATGGAAACCTGAATGCTCTGCGTTATTGTAACGAAGTTATCACACCGGTTATCATTCCATTTATGCAGCAGCATCCGGGCTTCTTGTTTCAACAGGACAATGCGCGACGACATACGGCTAGGCTTACCACTGAACTTCTTCAGAGGAACAATGTTCAGGTGTTAAACTGGCCAGCAAGGTCACCTGACTTATCGCCTATTTAACATGCGTGGGACATTCTTGGTCGTAGGGTACGAGAAAACCATCCCAATATTCATAATGTCCGTGACCTTGAACTTGCTCTGATTCAGGAATGGAACGCTATTACAGTTCCTGAGATCAATCGTCTCATCAGAAGCATGAGAAAACGGTACTGCCGTTATGAATGCCGGAGGTGGTCACACACATTATTGAAACGTTGCTACCATTTTAGCGCTTCGACCCCTGCACTAAATAAAGTGACGTTAAAGGAGCAACGTTGATATTGTGACAAAAATGAATTGATATTCTCATTAAGAAATGCTCTTTCTCCTTCGATCAATACTCACCATTCTGTTACTTCTGATATACAGCTGGCCTTGACAGCTGGCTCTAGGACTATAGACTTAGAAAGCTTTACCGACTCCTTGGAACCGGGTACTCGGCTCCCAACTGCCGAGTACCCGTCTACCATAGAGCTCATTCTTGTTTGCATAGCGACAAGAGAATACATGCTTTTTGCAGTTGGAAAGTCTTAAGATTGTTTAAGCCTAAGTCTTTTTACTGTGATTAATTGTGATAGCTTGTGCGTTCTCAAAAGGATATTTTGGATTAATATGGACGCTTCCGAGGATATCAGGTCGTATATTTCCATGTTATTCCATAGTTAAAAGACTTAGGTCTCTAAAATTTTGTATGTGTCGCATGTTCCAATTTCTAACCCCAAAGAATCTGGGACGTGTGTTAACAACGAAATATGCCAGAGGATCGCCTTCCTTTAAATCCCAACAGGCGATCGGCAGATATGAAATTAGGTGTTGGCTTATCGGTGTTTTAAACACGATTATCGGCTGACGTCGTTCTCCGTACGGGTGTCGTCACACCCGTGTGTCTCGGATGTTTATGTGAAGAAAATGTTTCATTAATTCGCGCATCTGATTCTGGGTGCTGCGTACTTTAATTGGTACCAGAAAAACTTTTCAAGTTTTGCGTGTTATCACGATCTGTTTGCAATGATCAGTGGTTTCAAAATTCTTGATTTAGATGTGTGGTCTGCAGTTTTACCGTGTGCTACAGCAGTTTGTTTACATTTTGTTGTTTCTTCACATATCGTTGTGGCCTTCCTTAGGAGTATAATTTATATTTATTAGTAAATATACCCCGAATGCTATGCGATATGATTCCTAGTTCCGTTATACATCCTTGAGGATCAGTATATGGGTGTATTGTTGCCCACTTTGTTCTTGTCGTCATATTCAATGCGATCTTTGCTGTAACGTTGCGGGGTGGGGTGCGGGAGGGTGACAGTTAATTTATGGTCAATATATATTTGAAAATTAATTGTCTGCCTTCCATTTTTGCTTCGTTCCGCTGGCTTATTGTAGGTTTGGTTTATAGGCCAAGCCAGCCCCGCCATCATGTGTCGAGTGCCACATATCGTACAGCTTCTATACAAGGACCATGTCTGTTTCCACTGTAATAAGTGTAGTCTTGACAGTAGGTGTAACGTTTGCGCTGTGTGGTCGGTCGATATGATGCTTAAGTTCCTTGCCAGAAGGACTTGGCAGGGTCTGACGCGGGGTCAGGCGGTCCGAAAGTAAATCGTGGAGCGTCCGTTTCGGCCCGTGGGGGCATTCCACGTCTGCAACCGGAGATGGCACCGCCGGCGTGGTTTGGTCCGGCTAGGCAAGGTGTCTTGCATAGCGTTCTGCCCACGCTGGTGTCGTCCCTGCTGCCAAAAGTTGTAGGGCAGTCTCCCCATGTTTGATTCGGACCCTGTCCTTGGACAGGGTTCTGGACTGGACACCGAGGGAGCCATTTCGTACGGCCCCCTGGCAGTCCCGTCAGGCTCCGGCCTGATGGGTTCTGTCTCTCTGCGGCCACCTCCGGGTGGTCCAGTAGCGGTGGCCGGTCCGTCAGGCATGGGAGCCATCCGCCAGGGCAGCGGCTCCGCCCGTGGTTGAGGCCACTCCGGTACCGGGCACCGGTCCCGTGATGGTTGGTTTGCTGCCAACCAACACGGTGACGGGTGTGGCCGGCCAGGCATGGTACTCACCTATCTCGCCTGGTCCGGCGGTCAGACATGGGGTGCCGTTGGCGCCCGTGTTTGGCCACGGTTCCTCAACCGCTACGGGCCCACACAGTTTTCCGTGCAGGCCTACTCCATGGACTGGTGTGTTCCATGGGGTGGCGGCGGAACCGTACGGTACCGGAGTTCCTGGCATATCAGCAATGGCTCCTAGCCGGGAGGCCGTTGCTGGTAGGGCCGTGAACATGTCAACGGGTGACATGTTCACGGGAGTGTCCTCCTCGGAGACAGATTGGTCTGAGGCTCTGGCTTGGCTAGCCAGGGTGGACCCGTCTGTTGTTTCGACCACGGCCGAGGAGGATGTACCCCGTCCATCGGTGCATCGATTAGGATGGGGATCTTGCCCGCAGCCCTGATCCAGTTTGTTGGACTGGATCCATGGTTTATGGTGTTGCTTGATACTATGTATAGCAGACAACGCATGAACAAGGGCCAGCTTCTTGCGGCCTCCATGGAGGTGCGGGCGAGGGGTCGTATTCCACGAGAATGACCGCTGGGTACTGGGTGTTCAGGGTGCTGGAGCGGGTGGCCCCGGTCCTGCACTTGTGGACAAGTCCCAGGCACACCAGGATGAAGTCCTGTCCCTATGCGATGAGGGTGTGAGGGCAGCTATGAGTGCTGTCAACCATTCGTATCGCCTTCTTCAGTCGGTGTGGGCTGAAGCGGGGGCAGGCCACCCTGTGGCGCTTTCGTGCATCAGTGACGGCTTGGTGCTGTCTATGGACGCACTGGCAAGGGTGCAGGCGCATGTGACAAAGTCCAGGAGGCAAATGGTTCTTGACCATATGCATCCGGCTATGGCAGTCAGGGAGCGTCTTCTTGGGACACCCCTGACAGGGCCTAGCATCTTCGGTGGCCAGGCGCGGGCCTTCCTAGAGGACACTGCCAGCATTGCGCAGAATCGGTTGGCGGTAAACCTACAGCTGGAGCTAGTGCGGCAAGCGCACGCACTAGGGGCTGTAGGGAAGCCGTTAGCTGTCCAACCTTCGAAGAAGCAGAAGAAGCAGAAAGGCAAGGCGAAAGCTAAGTCTACTGCGACTTCTGCTTCGTCTGGATTTTCTCAGCCGCCGCCAGCTAAGAAAGCCAGGAAGGTTGTGGAGGCCCCTACCCTCCCCAATGTTGCTCATGATCGCCCTAGAGGCGGGAAGGGTAAGGGTAAGTCCTCCAAGGGTGGAAAGAATGGAGCAGATCATACCTGAGGGTACGAGAGCTCCCTTCATATCCGCATGGACCGCACCTGTGCGACAGGAACAGCGGTGCCAGTTATACCTGCCGAGCCGCCAAAAGCTCCCATACTAATGCAATGGGAAATTTTAAATCTTGGACCATTTTCCCGCCAAAAGCTCCCATATTAAAGCAATCAGAAATTTAAAATGTTTTCTCGAGAATCACTGGCCCAATTATATTTTGCAGCCATGTTAGTTACAACATAAGCCGAAAAGCCAGCATGTATTTAGTCCTCCCCCCACCCCCACCTCATTTCATTTCATTCTCCATAATGGTGTGGTTACTGTAGACAATGTTATTCTAAAATTTGTGTATTTTGGTATCTTTAGTTTTAACCTCTCAGTCTTGGTTCACAATTCTCCTCCCTCCTAGCTTATTCAATGTTGAAATCTGTATTATAGCTATGAGTATAGAGTAGACATGAGTCTGACATGTCTTAACACGCCATATGCCACCTTTAGAGGCAGGTCATTGCTTTAAGAATGTCCTATACTCACCTCTACTGTATATGTACCCGGTCTCCTCCATCTCTCGTGAAAATCAACCTTTCCGGTTTTAGCTGTGCCCCACCCATCTCTATCTAAGCTCCACCTACACCTCGCTCGTGTTGGGATCGATCTCTGAACACCCTGACTATCAATTTCCAAAAACTGCACAGGTAAGCTGTTGAATATTTTGAAACTAATTTGACTGGGTGCTGTTGCTGCCTAAGGCAAATTAGTTTCAAAATATTCAACAGCATGTTTATTAAATAGCAAAGAATTACAAAGACATACAATTCATACAGCGTGTCAGACTATTTGAGATTTGATGATGGTCTATATGGAACCCTTTGTGACGTAATGATTGTGACATCATCATACACGCTCTGAGCTGATTATGACATCATACGAGGTCAGATGTTGGATGGATACTTTGGACAGGTGAATTACGAAGCATATAAACTTACATTTAAACAGTGCAATAAGAAGATAAAATGTAGATTGCTGGCTATCTTGCTAATCGAGTGTCATCCTCACTGTCTTCATCCAATCGCTTAGCAACCTATTACACACCATTTTAACCCTTTAACACTCATATCAGCCAAATAACGGCTTCTGCAGTGGTCTTGAGAAATCTCCATTTACAGACCAAGAGAAGCCTATTTTTGAAAATTTACCACTGGAATGATTGGCTCAATAACTGAACCAGTCATTCCAATGGTAAATTTAAAAAAATAGGCTTCTTGGTCTGCAAACGGACATTCGATATGAGAAAATTTAAATTTTCTTGAATAAATTCAATGGTTAAGCGACCTACCTGTCTGTAGTTATTCTGAACCAGTCTAAAGCCACTAATTAAGGGGAAGTAATTCCTTATGAATTACTATTTATGGAGAGATAATCATGCGGGAGTTATCTACTTTACTGTATATGACATCCTTAAACCTTTAACCCTTGAATTTGTTCAAGAAAGTCTAAATTTTTTCATAGAAAATGTCCATTTGCTGATCAAGAAAAGACTATTTTTGAAAATTTACCATTGGAAGGACTGACTTGGTTGTTAGTAAAATTTCAAAAATAGTCCTCTTGATCTGCAAATCGACATTTATCAAGACCACTGCAGAAGCCATTTTTGGCTGATATGAGTGTTAAAGCGTTAAAACAATGACCCGTCCCTAAAGGCGGCATCCAGGTCGATTTCAGATTGGGACTCCAGATTCACAAAGTGTAGATGTCATGTGAAACACTGATGTTAACCCCTCTTGTGTCATCAGCGCATTAACCCTTCAATGGTCAAATTTGGTCAAGAAATTTTAAATATTTATTAATTGAATGTCTGTTTGCAGGCCAAGAGAAGACTATTTTTGGAAATTTACAACTGGAATGACTAGCTCGGTTATCGATAGTGATAAATTTTCAAAAATAGTTTTCTTTTGGCCTGCAAATGAGCATTCTTCCAGACCACTGCAGAGGCCGGTTTTGGCCGGCTTGACCTTTAAAGGGTTAAACCACTCAAAATACTATTTATTTCAATTAATCATTTAATTGCCAATACTTTTCAAGGATATTTTGATCTTTGCAGCCAAAAAGAGTATTTTTGTAAATTTATAACGAAAATTTACCAAAAAAATTGATTTCTGTTATCCTTCAAATGGACATTCATCAAAAGAGTAATGGTCAAGAAAATTCAAATCTCTGCTTAGCCAGTGTCCAATTACAGACCAAGAAGAGTGTTTTTGAAAATTAACCACTGGAATGACACCGAGCCAGTCATTCCAGTGGTAAATTTTCAAAAATATTCTTAGCCTGCAAATGGACATTTCTCAAGATCAGTGCAGAGGTCATTTTTGACCAACTTGACCATTAAAGGGTTAATTTATGAGTTGTACTGCATATTTCTGCTTTCAGATATCATTCCACGAAAAGTGAAAGCGGGTGATCTAACAGGGAAATTACGAGCAGTAGTTACTGATGAAGAGGCTGGGGAGAATCTATGACAACAACAACAACCATAGCCATTTCTGAGAAACAGTCATGTGTGCAGTCTTAATGAGGACACTATTTAAATGACAAACAGTCCATTGTGTGATCTTAATGAGGACATTATATAAATGACAAACAGTCCAGCATGTGATCTTAATGAGAGCACTGTAAACGACAGCGAGTCCTGTGTCCAGTCTTATTGAGGACACTATTAAATGACAGAGTCCAGTGTGTGATCTTAATCAGGACACAATATCAGGGCTAAAAAATATACCACAGCAATTGCCTTTGTGTCCCTCCATTTGGCAAGATATGTAAGATATTAGGTGCACTCCTCTGTTGTCTTGGTGGCCTCCTCTATTGCCTTGGTGGCCTCCTCTATTGTCTTGGCAGCCTCCTCTATTGCCTTGGTAGCCTCCTCTATTGCCTTGGTAGCCTCCTCTATTGCCTTGGTAGCCTCCTCTATTGTCTTGGCAGCCTCCTCTATTGTCTTGGCAGCCTCCTCTATTGCCTTGGTAGCCTCCTGTATTGCCTTGGTAGCCTCCTCTATTGCCTTGGTAGCCTCCTCTATTGCCTTGGTAGCCTCCTCTATTGCCTTGGCAGCCTCCTCTATTGTCTTGGTAGCCTCCTCTATTGTCTTGGCAGCCTCCTCTATTGTCTTGGCAGCCTCCTCTATTGCCTTGGTAGCCTCCTCTATTGCCTTGGTAGCCTCCTCTATTGTCTTGGTAGCCTCCTCTATTGTCTTGGCAGCCTCCTCTATTGTCTTGGTAGCCTCCTCTCTTGTCTTGGTAGCCTCCTCTATTGCCTTGGTAGCCTCCTCTATTGCCTTGGTGGCCGTCATCCACATTGCTTAATAAAATATTAAAACTAAATGTACCGAGTCATCCCTCTGTATACAGCAACACTGAACCACCTCTGACTGCAATGTTTGTACTATAGAAGGGGAATAAGTTCTTCATCCTGATTGCTTGAGAAACTTCAAATGTTGCCTTCATGCCATTCCTCATGAGGCATAACCTGCATTGATGTCCTAAGACAGTGCCTTCATGCCCTTCCTTATGAAACATAATCTGTATTGATGTCCTAAGACAGTGCCTTCATACCCTTCCTCATGAGGCATAACCTGCGTTGATGTCCTAAGACATTGCCTTCATGCCCTTCCTTATGAAGCATAATCTGTATTGATGTCCTAAGACAGTGCCATAGTGGAAATGCAACAAACACATTAGTTAGGTCATAAGATCTCACCACACAGTTGTAGCAGATCAGATGCTGACAAGTTTCTAGCCAAATAGTCATCACAATACTCAAATAGCAGTCCTTGGATCTTGGAATAAGCAACACGTTAGTACCGTTTCAGTTTTTTGTCATTACTCAACCACATGGTTACCTCTACTTGGCCTGCTTCCTTTGCCAAAACGAGATTAAAACATGTAATGAAGGGGTGGCTTTTCCAACAATTAATGAGATGGTGCCAACTTTATACATCGTTTTTTGTTCTCAGATTGTTTGAATACACTCCATTTCTTAACCTCCCACACAGTATTGTCTATCCATGTGGTCTCCACATACTCCATGAGTTGCTGCCCCCTAGCCTGATCCTTAAGTATCTGGAATGTACGTCGTATATGTTCCTCCGGTAGGTAGGGTAAAGATAACAATTTTCTAATAAACTTGTGCAAACCATCCTGTCGATGGTAGGCTGTCTACATTCCATGGGTCTGCACTTTTTGCCAAACCACTTGACCCCAGTGAAACTAGCATCTGCGTATCTCATTGGGGGGGGGGGGGAGGTGCATATCCTCTTTGGAGAGCTTGCCACGTGCCTGTAGAATAAATTATGGATCTAGATAGGTTATTCATTATGAGTAATACTAATCCCATTTCAAATGCTGTATTGTACTGATAGATTATGGTAGCATGGCGGTGCGGGGCTGGCAATTTCACGGGAAATATTTCCCAGGGCAGTGGGAAATACTGGGAAATACTCAGATATCAGATGTCAAGTTTATATATTTCACCTCATGGATGTTTATCATGCTTACGAAAACACTAGTAGGAAAGGAAAACATTAGTAAATATAATCTAGTGACATATTATGCATAGCTTGTAAACCTATGCATAAGGAACATCGTCTTCTAACTGCTAAAGCAACACTACATCTGACAAAACTGAACATCCAATGAAATACCATTATAATTTTATTAGGTGTGACTGGATATTTGACAGCAAATCACTGACTATAGATGTGCATGGAGTTCAGTAGATCTATACAATTACCTACCCAAGAATAAAAGGCTGACTACTGTTAGAACATGCAATGTACGATTACTTCTGAGGTCTTTACCTATTGCTGTGTATTTGCTTTAACCCTTTAGCACTCAAGTCGTTGAAAAATAGCTTCTGCAGTAGTCTTTGATAAATGTCCATTTGCAGACCAAGAGAAGACTATTTTTGAAAATTTACCACTGGAGTGGCTGGCTTGATAACTGAGCAAGTCATTCCAGTAGTTAATTTTCAAAAATAGCATCTTGATCTGAAAATAGAACATTTTCTATGAGATAATTGAAATTTACTTGAACAAATTTGAGTGTTAAAAGGTTAAATAACTAATTCACTCTCTGGGATGTCATCATATATAAGTTAGTGCTATGATGACTGAATACATTTCATTCAGAATTTGCAGAAATGTTAAAATTGTAAGTGCTATTTAAACCTGAAATCTATAGAATATGTTGAAAATAATGTGAAAATCTGTGTTTTTAATCAGTCATATTGTAGCCTGTAATAGTATAAAGACTAAATAGAGCATAATATTAGTATATAATTGTATATAACAGAATGAAATGTGTTGCCATGTCAATCAGTTAATCCCCAATTAGACACCTTGCTGGCTTGTCCATTGTTGGACAATATCACACCTGCTTAGGAGCTGAGTGTGGCAGACAGCCTAGCTCAGAGCATTGATTGATATAGAAATCTGAGGCTAACTAAATAAACAATTTCTAGATACATGTATGTGTACCAGCAGTTTGGTAATTTAAGCTTAGATCTCAACTTAAATCAATATTCTGATAGGCTGAGAATTCAAGGCTGTATAATGGATTTGTATTGTATGGCACAATATGTACAGCATGCTAATGCATTGTATATCAGTTTAATTAAACCATTCATGACATAAAAGTTTCTTAATATTATGAAACTATTTTACTGGAAGTTGTTGCAACCTCTGCTGAAAATGCTTTCTAAAAATTCTAAAAATTGTTTGTACAATAAATAGTAGGTGTTGTATCTGCTATGTAGAGTTGAGAAGGTTATAGATATGATATGATGTGCCTATATTGCCTATTTAATCTCATATGTCAACCTGTATTAGACATAGGCCTCTATATTACACCCTTTGATTAATATATCTAAGATATTTAGTTAAAAGTTTACCAATTCTGATGAGTATTGGAGTATTTCCAAGTATTTTCTAGTATTTCCCAGTATTTCCCACACCGGGAAATTGCTGCCAATCCTGTAGAGGTGTACAATATACAATGTTGTATTGTACTAATAGATTACTGTATCATGGAGGTGCCAATAAAATATACAATGTCGTATTGTACTGATAGATTACAGTATCATGGAGGTGCCAGTACAATATACAATGTGGTATTGTACTGATAGATTACTGTGTCATGGAGGTGCCAATACAATATACAATGTCGTATTGTACTGATAGAATACGGTATAATGAAAGTGCCAATGCAATACAAACTTTAGAATGTTATAATTGTCATGGTGAATATATTGAAATGAATGGCCAAGCCAGCAACATGATCGACTCTATATACTGAGGCATACATCCTACATCTTTCTGATTGGTTGAAAAGTGAATCATGGCAGCTGGACAAATGTATCAACATTTTGGCTATTACCATAAGATGATGTAAGTTTTCCTTTAAATGCAATACATTAATAAATGTTCTATGAGGGACGGGCAGATAGATATACATGTATTATTTAGCTAAATCAAATTCTCATTTGATATTTTAGATCCTGCCACTATCATTCCACCCAAGTTCTGGTGAAATCTGGCCCGCGATTAAGGAGGAGTGCCATTTTAAAAGGTTAAAAATCTAGTTTTCACCAAAAAATTGTCCAATCAAAATTCTGAATATAAATTCTGGAGCCTACCAACATAGAATCTTTCCAGCTGAATTTGGTAGAAATCCATCAAATTGTTAAAAAGAAGCGATTTTACAGACGGACGGCGGATGGATGAATGACGGACCGATGACAGATGTCTGCCATGGCATAAGTTCAACTTTGTTTCTTCTCCCAGAGGCTACAGGAGATTCCATCTCCCCATATTCCATTGAACATGAGCGGATGAAATGGTCATAGTGTAGGGTCAGATGATACTCAAAGGTACACCTTAAAAAGAGTGAAAAGTTAAGTGATTTTAGAAGTGCTGCCTTGCAAGTGCTAAGGAGGTTAAATGCAAAAGGTAAGGGTTTGGCACCAAATTCCTAATGGGTTTTCTAAGACTGTGCTAGTCTGCTAATTTTTCAAAGAAGAACAGAAGTTCTTAGGAGCGTGTGAATGGCTACTACAAGGCTAGACAAAGAAAATTGTCGGAATATGCTAAGTTGTTTGATCAATGGAGCTTTGGAAACTTGTTAGCCTACGCGAACAATCTTCCATTCAGAGATTTCTAATTGCCCATAAGACACAGCGCATGAACAGAGTTCCGGTTTGTTTTTGATAGCTGTCAAAACGAAAATTTATATCGCAATAATATGGATAGTTTCGCCACCTGTAACTTAAATATTTATGTCATTTCCATATTTCAACAGAACAAAGTGGCAAAACTAAAAATTCACCAGTCGGGCAAGCCAGAGCCGCTGTCGGTATATATTGTTACCAGGTTTTGTGATTCACTCAGGTAATCTCAGGCCGTTTTGAAAATAGTTTTAAACCAGTAAATTGCAAGTGAAAGTCATAGAATTGAAATAACATATTACGAATTATCTTATTTATAGAAGCGTGAAATTATCATTTTAAACAAAGTCGCTAGCTAATCGAGGCTTGACAGGTGTTTGTTTACATTCGTTTATGAACCGGAACTCTGTTCGCGCGCGGTGTATTATGGGCTATTAGAATCAATCGAATTGGCAAATACCTCGGCGTGTTCTAAGATCGGAATGATAAATAAATAAATAATCACTCCTTATGTCTAGCCAAGGGAAAACTAATCTATCTGATTAATGTGTTCCAAAAAGTAATGTTGTAACAATAAGATAACTTAGAAAAAGGTCAATTTGCAATTGACCAAGTGATGTACTTCAATGTTGGTATAAATTGGTCTAATGTCACTAAAATATAGACGATTCCGAGGAGATTTAATTGAAACATTCAAGCTCATCAGGGATCTATACACCTGTGCAAAAGTTAAGCACCACCCTATTTTTACGCACATGCGAGGGTATATTCATGTGCTATGAAGAAAGCAATAGCATAAACATTTATGTACCCATCCATCTTAGTGCAAGAGGTAATAATGCAACTAGAGGAATGCTGATTATGATGGTGGGGAAACACTGTATGTTTTTGTTTGAACTTGAAAACGAGGCCTGAATATGGTTACGTTGACACAACTGACAACTATTGCCCTACAGTTGACACACGTGGCTAGATTGTCATTAATGGTGTCTGAAAACGAAGTTTAACATCTTGCACGAGTTTGAGACTGTCATTATTAATACCGGGTATATCCACCTTGTGCCTGGATGACGGCCTGGACACGACGTCTCATGCTGGTCACCAACCGACTGATACGCCATTGTGGTATTCGTTGCCATTCAAGATGGAGTGCGTCTGTTAATTCCTGTAGGTTCTGCACAGGAGGATCCCTCCTCACCATGTTTCCCAGAATGTCCCAGATATGCTCAATAGGGTTCATGTCAGGGCTCCTTGCTGGCCATGGTAGGGTTTCGATGGCATTCTGGCGGAGGTATTCATGCACAGCTCTAGCATGATGTGGTCGGGCGTTGTCATCCATGAATATAGGGTGGGTTCCAGGTGCATGATTTACAAAATGAGGGACCACAACTCTATCCAGTATGGAATCTTGATATCTTTGTCCATTTAATGTTCCAGGTACAGTCAACAGATCCAGCTTACAATCAAATGAGATGCACCCCCATATCATAGCGGAACCTCCACCAAATGGAACTTCTTCCTTGATGTTACATTGCTCGTACGCCGTGCGTCTGGACCTCCATACACGAGTTCGACCATCTGTGGCATGAAGCAGGAACCGACTTTCATCGGACCAGTGTACCCGTCTCCAGGATCTCGTGTTCCAGTGTCTTCTTTCGTTGCACCACCTCAGACGCTCCTCTTTGTGGTGTGCAGTGAGGAGAGGACGTCTGACAGGTCTCCTAGCTTTCATGCCAGCAGCATACAGTCTCCTTTTGACGGTAGACATTGACACTCTATTGCGCATTTCCCATTGCTGGCTGAGCACTCTGCTGTTGGTGAATGGAGATCTCCTAACAAGGCGTACTAGGGCTCGATCATCACGGGCAGTAGTCTTCTTCGGTCTTCCAGATCTAGGCCTGTCCTTCACCTCGTTAGTTTGCCCATGTTTTGCAATCAAACGACTGATTACAGTATGGTTAATGTTCAGCTGTCTGCCAATCTCTCTGCATGACATACCAGTGGTATGCATGCCTATGATTTGCCATTTCACACGATCACTTAACCTTCGTCTTGCCATAGCGGTTCACAATCAAGAGCTAATTCTCTCTGTACAAATAAACCACGGTCATGAACACAAAATTCCTAATCTTGTCGCCTAAATCTGTATGTAATGTTCTACACCTCAAACTGGACTTTTACATAACTGAACATGTGTGCTGTTTCCCGCCACGCACGGACATCAAGCGGCGTGAAGTCATGCATGCATGTGCATTTCGTACTTGGAATTATGTCAGCTAACGCGGGGACAAAAAGTATGGCAGCCTAGTTGTACCATCATGTTTCTACGTTCTATTGTTTTTGCTGGTGCTTAACTTTTGCACAGGTGTATATATAATATTGATAAGGAGTACTTTTTCGAGCCATCCAGTATTACACAGACCAGAGGGCATAGGTTCAAACTCAACATAAAGCGCAGCAACAAAGATATTCGCAAGCACTTTCGCTAACGGAGTGGTACCACAGTGGAATCCACTGCCAGCTACAATAGTCGAAGCAACAACACTTGAATTATTCAAGAGCAAACTAGATATCTACTTCAAAGAAAGAACATTTGAATTCGACTGAACAGGCATACGTATACCAGCCGAACACAAAGTCATACTGAAATTCTTCCAATACAGTGGGCTTATCTGGAGTAGGCTGTGGATCAACAAAAACATGCTCTGTAGAGATTTCAATTATCGGTAGAGCTCTGTAGAGATTTCAATTATCGCTAGATACGGCTCTGCTTCCACGTCCGCATGTTGTGTTAGCATGAAGAGACACTAGTGTAGAGAAGGATATTCGGATAGCGACAAACACAGAAAATGAAAACAACCGATAAAACCAACCACGGCCTCCATAAGTCAGCGTGCAAACAAATGCTAGGCGCAGCAGGGTGTAACCATGAGTCTAGGCGGCATGGGGAACACCCATCTGCACCACAGCATTTCCACAAATCAGTGTTAGCCCTTGCTGCTTCGATGTCGAGATTTTAAATTTTCAATTTAAATTAAAATATGATCCGGTGGTTATTTTTCCCCGGTAAATTTGGTGGATGATGTTGCTGTCATAGACATCAACAGCATCAAACAAACTGCTGAGAAATGGACACCAGGTTCTTTGTTATTTACACAGAAAAAGGTAGAATATATTGACATCGGAGTGGTAAGAGTTTAAACTCTCAAATCTATCTCTTTCGAGGAGACTTAATTAATCAACAACAGACAAATCATTCAAGAACAAACTAGATATCCAAGAAAGAACTTTTGAATTGGACTGAGCAAGCCATACTACAATAAAAACACTGAAACATTAACAAGCCAGTGGCTTATGCCTCGTAAAATGATGATGATATAACTTAATAAGAGTGTCAACTAAGACACTAAACAATAGCCAGCTCAGAGGTGCTCGAACGAATAATCTGGCAACAATTAACAATGCTCAGATTATGTACTGTAAAAGATATAGATTGAACACTATCTGGCAATGATGACTATGCCCTATGGTACTCTGGAAACGCTGTGATAAGTAACAATCTAGCAGCAGCTCGAGTACTATCCGGCTTTAGTAACAATTGCTAAATGGACTCCATAAACAACAAGTACTATCAGGACTGCAGACTCTATCTGACAACGAGTACCACGGAAGTATAATCTGGCAAGTATACCAAAATAGAGAGCACTAGACAATGTCCAATACTAGAAAAACAAAAGTAACGGTACAATGGATACACAAAAAAAAGAATCCTGTGTAACTTATTTAGCGGCTGTTAAATAGTGAAAAATACCTCCTATTCCCCCCCCCCCCCCCCCGGCCGTCTTGTGTCCTGAGTTCGTCTCCTCCAGCTGACACTGAATCCAGGGGTACCGGAAGCAAATTTGAGGGATGGGGTAGGTTCCACAAAAGGGCATGGTGGATGGCATTGTTTGGAGGAAGATATGAAATGGGTGTTCGGGGATACCTGCCTACCTAACCAGCACGAGCAAAAACATTGAAAGGTGCAAGCTCATGACTCAATTTCCTGCATTCTGAGTTTCTTATGATTACATATAAATGGTAGAACAATGTTAATCGAAGAACTTATGTATTCCTTGGTCAATTGAACCTATTCACAATGGAGCGGGCGGGCGCACGGTTGGGTGGGTGGTTGTGTCAGATGCACACATTGCATGTGCGTGCATTCGTGCATGTGTATGCACAGTGGACTTACACAGTTTGCCTTGAAAATATTTAATTGGACCGTAGTTCCTAATTATATTTGCAAACAGCAGGATTCAGAGGAAGTGGTTTTTTTGTGTGAAAACTAGGTTATCCAAGACAAATCTACCAATCATGTTGAACATGTGAACAAGGTTGGTTAGCTCTTGCCTTAGATGAGGACCATGGTGTTTCTTGAGTTACATGTCAAGCAGTTTCACAGATCTTTAAATGTAATTTTTAAAATAGTGCCAAATCCAAGATGGCCACCAACAAAATCGATCAAGCTGCTTTCCGAGACTAACCATGGATCTGACCCTTTGGATCCTTCCTGCCCAGCAGTTCTTAAGGACTTGCTTAAAGAATACGATGGACATATGCTGAATGAATAGACAGATGAGTTAGCAAGACAATTACGTCAAAATTAGCAACAAATTATTGAACAGCTAATGTGTAAAGAATAAGTAATTACAATTTTAAAGATTTCGCAACCTCTTGCTTAGGCATATTGGCGTGTGGGTGTCAGAGGTACATTTTGCCTGGGCTATTCAAAGGAGGTTGGATGGTGGCATCATTTATGGTTAGAACTCAAAGGGCTTGTCATGGCTAGACACGTGTATCACGACCGTACGGGTTGGTAGGGGTGGTTTGGGTGGGGGGGGGGGAGAGCTCATACCCATATAAATAAAGCTGTATTAAAAATCCAAGAGGATGATATTTATTAGTTAGAGATGTAGGAGATATAGGAGATGGCTTCTAAGCGCATCTAATTTTTACATTCTTTTGATGGAGGCCCCTTCCACACCCTCTTCCCATTCTGTGTGTGTGTGTGTGTGTGTGTGTGTGTGTGCGTGCGTGCGTGCATGTGGGGGGGGGGAGTGTTGTGGACTTGTAAAGATACATTCAACGTTTACAGATAAAACAACTCAATATGTCACATGTAACTGCCGCTACATAAATAGCGCTTGCATTGATGATTTGATTCGGCCTAGAAGCACTCTCATATTACTTTATGGACTTGTGTTAATGTTAAAACAACAAAACTTTAATGCAACTGCTCAGTCTGCTCTGAGTGTTCTAGAAATCTTGTTTAAAGGTCTAAAGTAAAGTGTACTCATTTTTCGCAGAGAAACTTGTAAAGGGCACAGCTGCCCCCTGTCTAAGAGCAACATGCCCATGCTTCCGGTGCCCCTGACTGAAACAGTATAAATTCGCATTCAGGTAGGAATGTGGATAGTTTTTGCATGTGACTCAACGCACTTGGAGGTTTCGTTTGGTTGTCAGCTATGTTTCTTACCAGGTCAACGGATTGAATGCAGAGTTAGTTGTTGAAACGTGCAGATGCGTGTAGCTTGTTTAGTGTGTTCCATTCAGTTGTTGTATATCTCCTTGTGTGCCATTATTCGGCTTGTATATTATGTATATAGAACATTTATGAACGTCATACCATAGGCGCATAAATCGCTGATGTATATGTTCGTCCCAGCAGAATTAGTCTTCGGTGGTGGTGGTTATTGAGGCAGTGGCGGCGGCTGTAGAGGTGGCAGTGGCGGGGCCTGTAGAGGTGGCGATAGTGATGGTGGCAGTGGTTGTAGCTCCTGTGGCTCCCTCCGTGGTGGCGGCAGTAGATTTTGGTGTGCACATTCCGGGGAGTGTTCCCAGGCTGGTGGGCTTTTTCCTTAGGAAGGTTGAAGTCTGGTCGGGTTATCTGCATAGCGAGGGAGGTGCATGCGGTTGGAGCGAATGCGAAGCTGGAAGAAAAAGGACTGCAGGTGGTTCTCGGTCTTTCCTTCCTGGAATCGCGAGGTCGCTTTTACTCTAGGTTTAATTCAGGGGCTCCATGCACAGTATTTTCCATCGACCGAGAAGGTGCACTTTGGGGCGGGATGATGACCAATTTGCGCCCTCATCTGACTAAATGTTGCCCTATCTCTAAAATCATCGCTCAAAAGTCATGAGTTCCTATCTGGCGGCGAGGGAACTGTCTCTCCGAGGAACAAGTCCCATAATTTGACCTAACCCAGGCCGACGGTATCGACTGCCTGACCAGTACAACAATATGGGCTCCACATTGCCATGCCACCAGACCTTAGGCCATGCCTATTTCATGGGCCATTAGGCCGACAACGAGTCAGCTGGCATCCCATAATCTGACCTAACCCAGGGTGATGGTATAGACCCTTACCAGTATGACGATATGGGCCCCATTATCCCCCCCCCCCCACACACACACCTTATGCCATGCCTCTTCGCTGGTCATTAGGCCTGGCAACGAGCATAGATGGCGTCATGTGACCCGACCAGAGCACCGATATGTGTGTTGATGCTGATTGGCCTACAGCTGTCACATGACCTCGGCCACGTCCACTAGCGACCTCGTTACACCTGTAAATCATTGGTGCATGATCACCCATTTACATCTCCGAAAATTGAATCTATGGGTGGAGATCTGATTGGTCGAGAGAGTGGTGACATCATTAATATTTGAAGTAAGCCACGCCCACTTTTTTCCTGCACAAAATACTCGAATCTGATTGCTCGAGAAAAAAGGGAGCGTGAACTAATGCAAATATTGATGAGGTCCTCACTCTCTTGCCCAATCAATTTCAATGCACATAGCATCGGCCTTCTACTACAGTATGGGTTTATCTCAGGAAAATCAACTACTGAAGGGCTTGGTCAGAGTATCAGGAGGAGAGAGGCAACATCGATGTGATCTACCTGAATTTTATGAAAGCATTTGATGCGATCCAACACATGGGGCTTCTGGATAAACATTTTGGTTACAGAATAACTGGTAATGCACACAAATGGATAGTCGATTTTGCTCAAACATAATCAGCGAACAGTAGTGAATAATACAATGTCATTGCGGTAAGACGTTCTAAGCGGCATCCCAAGTGTCCTTGGTCCAGTGCTGTTCGTGCTATGCAAAAATGACCTGCCAGAGAGATTGAGTACAGATACATATATGTATGCAGATGACACCAACCTTTTTAGGGGTGAGGTAGACCAAGTCAAATCTCCAGAAAAATATCTACAGACTGCAAGATTGGTCAGATGACTGGCTACTGAGATTCCACCGTCATAAATCTAAACGGATGGCCGTGGACACACCATCTGAGAATGTACGTATGGACAGGAGGCCTTAAAGTTCTCATCTATTCGTAAAAGAAACGTATCCTAGCTAAATTTAGATATATTTGTTACTTTATGGACACTAACTAACTGTTGCCGCCACTTTAGATAGATATTTGCTGCCGCCATTACTTCAGACTATTTTCTTCGACGGCGCGCAATTGTTAGTATAAAACCATTCTCGTAATGCTAACGATAGTCATTCTTATGCTGGCTTCCAAGGTGAGCGTATAGTATGTTCCTAGCATACTTCAATACCAGTTGTATGTTTGCTATGGTGTGTAGCCCGCGGGGGTACGTGCTGATCCGTGATGTTGCTCCACTCCACTGCACCGCATGTACATGATGCGTGGGAAGGCTGGTTAGCTACGGTTGTATGTTTGCTATGGTGTGTAGCCCACGGGGGTACGCACTGGTCCGTGATGTTGCTCAACTCAGTTGCACTGCATGTACATGATGCGTGGGAGGGCTGGTTATCTACGGTTCTCGGGGTGACGGATTCCATATCGCATCTCTCCGGAAGGTACAAAGACCGACTTCTAGAGCTAGTGGAACGTTCACGTTCCAGTGGGGCCGTACGACCATTGCCGCCGAGATTGAACTTCACGGTCTCACCACAACTGTTTGTGTCACTGGTATGTCGGTCCATTAACTAAGTTAAAAGTCTTGACCTGGTGATATAATTAAAAGTAAGAATAATAACTATACAAACAACGCTACTCGTTTGACAGTAAGTGAGCAAAATAATACAGTACATAGAGCCACCTGGTGTTCTTTCTTCATGGCTCACCGAAGGTACCACACAGATTCGTAAATCCGTAGAGGTATCCCCGCAAGGGAGCATCGCAACGAGGCCACTTGATTAGTTTAATATAAACCAATTATACCCCCAACACACACACAACATTATTGTTGCGAGAGGAAAGTGCCTCATGTGGGCATCCGCCACAGGAAAATGCCTTCAATGCCGAAGCGGAGGAAAAGAGCTGGTAAAAAGGGCCACTCTTTTGCTCAAACCAAAAAGCTAAGTGTTGGTCAATTCTAGTGAAGCCAAAATTAATGTGATGTGGTGCACACTGGTTTACTGGTGGGACGGATGATTTCTGAAGAATTCATAGGTCACCGTCTTATGTAGGTCCAAAAATACTGCATTGATAGTTGCTGCTTTATTTATGCGGGCCTTCTCCTAAATTTTAACCCACCCTTTTGTTATTAGATGCGTTTACAAGCTTTGGCCGCAAGTGGCAGAGATTCCTACCTATCTTTAGACACATCTCTAACTGGCGAAGATGCCCAGCTTCCCGATGGTCGCCCCACATAGCATCTTCCTCAGAAAGACAGCGTGCGTACATGTTATGGAGCAATAGCTTCCGAATCATATGACGATCCGGTCACAATCATTCCGCAACCACATGTAACATCACTAGGACGAGTTACAGTTCATAAAAGCAATTTAGAAAGCACAATAGTAGTTATGGTGGGGAGTAAGAGACAGATATCCATCGCTAGTGACCTTCCTGTGAGGGCATGGTGGGTTCTAAGACCTCACCCAGACACTACAACGAGGTGGATGGAGATCTGCATCTCGTCCGTCATCCGTGTGGTACGGAATTAACGTTTCACCTGTCATTAGGGTTAAGTTCCAGAATGCCCAGAGATGCACTGCAGGCCGGTTTCACATAATATAATTTTCTTTTCGCAGTGCTTCCTACATTGGCGGGGGAATCTAAACTAACTCGTATCCGAAGATACAGGGGGAGTGTTTGTAAATCAACACTAGTTATGACCGCCCGGAAACCCCAATACTTTCCCAGTCGGATCCTTCCAACGTGTCGAGTGGGAGTCCAGACAATTATTAAGCCTTACGGCTTGGAGGAGCGTAGAAAGAGACAATCACTCAATATTAATAAGAGGCCCGAAGGTAATTGGCCAATTTTACACAATCTAGCCGGTGCGTGGTGTTACATATCCACTACAGCCGGAAAAGAGGAGCACACAATATGTCTCTTGCGGAGAGATTGTCCCTAACTACTTTAAACCTATCCTATCGAGCTAGAATAGCCAGGTTTCGTCGGTCACATGTCAGGTTCGAGCAATATGAGCATGAACAGTGACCTCAGTGTAAAATTGATGCTGGGAAATATAGTGATGCGGATATAACGTTGCTGTATAGTATAGTCTAGCGTTCTGCGTCCTAGAGTTTATATATATATATATATATATATATATATATATATATATATATATATATATATATATATATATATATATATATATATATATATATATATATATATATATATATATATATATATATATATATATATATATATATATATATATATATATATATATATATATATATATATATATATATATATATATATATATATATATATATATATATATATATATATATATATATATATATATTTATATATATGTATATATATATATACAAAACATAATAACTAGGATGACTACTTGCCATATACACAACTAACTATTACAGTTCTAACAGTATATCAGGTCATAGGACCTTAAGGTGCTCGTTCGTTATAAGCACACGCAAATCAGGAAAATATGTACAGTATAAAAATGTGGTCTTAAGACCAAGAAGGCACCTATTAGTCATCAGTGCCTATTACGGAAATAATGAATAGTACAATAGTATAGTTGCCTGAGTTCTTATTGGTCATCGGTACAGTAAAGCTAGGATTCCATTAACGCGTATGCGTATCCATATCCGTATGCGTATGCATATCCGAATGAGTGATTCCATTTGTACGTATGCGTATCCGAAAGTAGTGATTTTATTCAAACAATTGGACTACTACTACTACTACTACTACTACTACTACTACTACTACTACTACTACTACTACTACTACTACCACTACTACTACTACTACTACTACTACTACTACTACTACGGCTGCCGCCGCCGATGCTGCTGCTACTACTACTACCGCTGCCGCCGCCGATGCTACTACTACTACTACTACTACTACTACTACTACTACTACTACTACTACTACTACTACTACTACTACCGCCGCCGATGCTGAATAACTACTACATAAATTTACACAGTTTGTTATAGTTTCCGTCCAGTGGCGGTAGTTTGAAAGATGCCCATTAAAGCGATGCTAATCTCATCTCAAATGTTGTATTGCACTGATAGAATATGGTTTATAGATTCCATATCATTCATATCATGTCACATTCCCTGATCTGTATCGCAATTATCTGTTTTGTAATATCGAGTAAATGTTGAACAGTGATCGACACCATTTTGTCTCCTCAAGCTATTGTGTGTGTGATGTCATGTAATCTCCAATGCATCACATTCTTTATTATGTAATGCTCATCCCATTGAATATTTTGAAACTAATTTCACTGGAATCCAAAACCCAGTCAGCCTCGGAGGCAAAAGTCGATCGCTCATATTTAATTGCAGACACAGAAAGCTATCAAAGATAATAGAAGCGCTTGGAATAAATATATGAGAACCCATGCAGAACAGGACAGAGTACAATATATAACAAAGTGAAGCAGATGGTCAGGAATGATAAAAGAGATAAAGAGAGAATAATAGCCAGCAAGGTGAAATAAAACCCTATTTTTTTGGAAATATGTCAACTCTATGCGGAAGTGTAAAACAGGAATTTCAGAACTTGTCACAAACAAACATGGGGTTAAAATCACAGCTAGTACGGATGAAGAAAAGGCTGATACCCTGGCAGAGATCTTCAGTAGTGTCTTGACAGTGGATTCCAGCAGTGTTGTACCACAATTCAAGGAGAGACAGTATAAGTCTGATGACAGTCCTTTCCTTCCAGAGGAGATACACAAGTTACTAAGCAACATAGATATCACAAAATCGCAAGGACCTGACGAACTGCACCCTAGAGTTTTATTTGAATTGTGTGAAGTCATATACATGCCATTGACCATTATTTTCAACACATCTTTCGTAACAGGCACAGTCCCGCTAGAATGGAAGGTAGCCACTATCACACTAATATTTAAGAAAGGAAGAAGGCTGGAAACTATTGACCTGTCAGTCTGACTAGTGTCATTGGAAAAGTAGTTGAAAAATTAATTCGGCAGAAGATGGTGAATCACATGAAATCCAACAATTTAACAAGATAATAGACAATCAGCATATACATGGATTTTATGTAGGCTTTCGACACTGTACTGCACAGGAGGCTGATCGTTAAGATGAAGGGCATTGGAATGAGCGAATGGATGTGTCAGTGGGTGAAAGTAACAGAAATCAAAGAGTGTGTAAATGGTAGTAACTCCACATGGCAGAGTGTTACAAGTGGACTACCCCAGGGAAGTGTCATCAGACCAGTACTATTTATGATATTTATAAATGGCTTACCTGAATGTGTGAAATCCACTGCATATATGTAGGCTGATGATACAAAAATAGGGAGATAGGTGGTCAAGGGGATCAAGCAGCAATGCCAGAAGATTTGGATGTACTCCAGAACTGGACCAAGACTTGGCTGCTATGCTTCAATCTGGAAAAATACAAAGTTCTGGAAATCAGTACTAGTGACATCATATCTGGGAATCCCTACAACCTATATGACCAGGGAGGCAAAGATGTGGGGTTAGAGTTAGTAGAGAAGGAAAAAGACATTGGAGTCACAATTGATCAACGTCTGAACTTTAGAAGTCATTTACAAACCAGAATTAATAAGGCCACAAATATAATGTCAATTATTCACAAAACTTACCTTGATGAGTCCAGTCTCAACCTATTATACAAAGCCCTAGTTAGAACACAGTTGGGACATGCCGCTAGTGTGTGATCCCTCTGCAGGAAAGGTGACATCGAGGCTTTAGAGATTGTGCAGAGGAGAGCCACTAAATGTGTGCCAACACTGGAGCTACCTAGAGAGACTGAAGAAACTCCAGTTTCCAAAATTTGAAACTCAGGAGACTGCGAGGTGACCGTACCGAAGTGCACAAGATTATCCATGGTTCATATGATAAATCTGTCACTGGGAATATTTTAAAGTTTAATAGTCTGAACACCAGAGGACATAACTACAAACTGCAGAAACACTGCGCTAGACTAGACATTAGGAGATATGCATTTGTCAAACAAGTTACTGATGTCTGGAATAGTCTCCCATATGAAGTGGTCAATGTGCCAAGTCTTGACTGTCTTGAAAGAAGAATAGACAAATTTTGGAAGGACCAAGAAGTAAAGTATGATTGCACGCCAGGCTTCACGTTTTAACTACACGTCTAGCAGTACATGGGTGATGATCTCCCAGTTTGAACTGCGTGTACCCAGGGTTGGTGGTGAATTACTGGTACCATGCCACACAGTTTGTATGAGTTATGGAGTCCAGTTCTTCTGTGCCTAGTAGGCTCACAACTTGGATAGAGCATGGGTACCACACCTTTCTATATTGATGTAATTAATTATCTATACTGTATGTTATTATTATGGATGGTGCATGGGTTCTGTGCCTGTCCAACGAATAAAATTAGGGTAGGTTCTTTATACTACAAATGTATTTTGCTATTTTGGATGGGGCATGTGTTCTGTGCCTCTCTAGCCAATACATTAGAGCATGTTCCATGCAATTATTATTGTATTATGCAATTCTGGACGATGCAGGGGTTCTGTGCCTGTCTATTGATTGTAATCTAATATCTGCTGTAAATTGATACTATGAACGAGGCATGAGTTCTGTGCCTGTTCAACTAATATAGTAGGGTATGTTGCGTGCGATATTAGTATATTTTGCATTTCTGGATGTGGCATGGGTTCTGTGCCTGTCTAAATAATATTATATACACCAGGGTATTTTCTAATTGAATAGAGGTAATAAATTTTGATACATACTGGCCTGGTCTAGTTTTGTGTAACTATATCTAACCTAGCTTATTAGGGTCGGGCATAAATAGGTTCAGTGCAAGACCATTGTAATTGATTACGCATGACTGTAATTGATTATGCATCACGTGATTAACCGGTAATTGTAAATACCTGCAACAAAATAGGATCTAGTACACGCACGCACGCACGCACGCTCGCACTCACGCACGCACGCACGCACGCACGCACGCACGCACGCACGCACGCACGCACGCACGCACGCACGCACACACACACAAACACACACACACACACATATATATATATATATATATATATATATATATATATATATATATATATATATATATATATATATATATATATATATATATATATATATATATATATTCTCGTCAAGGAGCTTGGCGCTATCTCCGGATCACCAGTAGCTTTGCAGAGGATATACATGTCTGTTATATAATATATACAGTAGCTTGTATAGGGCCATCTGTCAACCAGTTATATATATCTGTCCTGTTAAAGCAAATCTGTACAGTTATGTTTGCACATATGTATAACCGTTCTGACATGGAGCAGATCATAAAGGCATTGCCTGTGCTCTGTAATATTTTTAGCTTTAACTTTAACTTTAATAACTGAATCAGATTCACTCACCAAATAAGCTTAACAGTTCTAAATAGCCATGGACATGTAATATACTAGCCATCTGTGGGAGGTATTTTGATCTGATGTTCTGTAATATCTTGCATTGCCGCAGGAAGTGGTCGCGATCTTCTGGTACTTCCTGACAACGTATGCATTTATGGGTCGACTTTGTTCTGGTTAAATCTAGCACAATTAGTCTGAAGTATGTAACATCCAGTTAAAGATGAAGTTTTATGCAAGCTCTCTCGACATATCTGCGTCTCCCTTTACTGTAGACCAGAATGGGTGTATTATTACTTTCTGGGGTTTTCTCCTTTTTATTGTCTATGTTACGTGTAGAGTGTTGCTGTACTGTCTTTGATAATGTGATGTCTGTACATTATATATGTAAAGGTTCCATCGCGTTATAGGCTTTGTCTTGGATGGATTCCTGTAATCAATGTATATATATATTGATAAAATAGCAGCAAATAAAGTTTATTTGATTCGATTTGATTACTAAAATTTATGTCAGCCAAAAGTGGCGAATTGTTGGTTTATTGAAATGATTCACAACTTAGTTATGCAAATTGGTGTGCATTTCATATGAAATGTCACATTTTGTTGCGTATATTTGTTCGACCGGGAATGTCATCGCATGCACTCAATTGTTTTTGGATGGTATGAAATTATTGGCGGGGTTTTGTCCAAATGGTATACAGCATTGAGTAGATGTACTTTTCCGCTTTACAGGCAGCATATTATTTAATAAATATATGCTCGTGGTTTTATGTCAATGCAGAGGAATCGTAGTCACTTCAAATTTCTGTCGCCATTTGTTGCACACTTACATTATATATTGAAACAAACATGTCAGTCGGATCGAGTTTTGTCAGGTGTTCCAACTTTCCATTCAATCGTAGAAACATAAAAAAATATCTGTGTCTCGCTTGCGTGTTCTCTTGCTAACTTCTAAAATTTTGATAACGGTACTCCTAAGTTTCTTGAAGTTCTGGTCGAAAGAACACAATTCTTCGACAGTGTTTAACTTAGTGTAGCGACTTGGATTAATTTAAAGCCAGTTATAATTTGTGTGCTCTCGCCTTATTAATTTTTACTGTTCTACTGTCAAAGATCCAGGTCATTCAATTAAGTTTACCCATACTCGCCCGGTAGTCAGAGAAGTCACTCTGCTTTCAATAGAAATGTGAGCTAGGCCCTTTCAGTTCCTGACTACCAAATTTCCAGATCTTTCTTATACTTTTATACTTGATCTTATTTGTCGGCTGTCTCAGAATTTAGCTGATAGACATCCCAGCCTGCTTACTTATATTTTTTTAAGAATAAAGTTCAGGTGAAAGCATTCTGATATTTACCCAGTAAGTGACACAAGAGTTGATCTTTACTTGAACAGGTTCTTCTAGGATTGTAGGCCCGACGTGTTTCAGGTTTGTTGCTAGGTAGGGTCTGAGTTCTTTTTTAGTATTTGTTGATTATCAACATCAGTTAGCAAGTATGTAAACTGGATAGAATTTATATTGGAGTGTTGATGCCTGACAATCGCTATCATTTTTATGGTACACAACCTGAGCATTGTTAACTGTTGCCCGATTGTTACCAACACAACATTTCCAAAATAACCGTAGGCATTGTTGCCAGATAGTGTGCTCAATCGCAGATTATTTATTATTCAAACTTGGTCTCTGAATTAGCTATAGTAACTATTACTATCAGCCAACCGCCGCCCACTGGTCCCTGCCTTCTTAAAAACTCTCTTCGAGCCCCACATCGGGTGCCATTTGTAGCGAAACTGAGGGGCACAATGCTCTGCTGGTCATGGCGTGATGCTAGATTTGTGTAAGAGTCACACATTCTAGGTCTTGGTTTGTCGATCTTTGTGTTGCCATACAGAGTTCTCTTTGGCAAAGTTAAAGCTGAAGGCCAAAAAGTGAACCCGGGTGGTGGTGCTATCACAGTCAAAGTGCAAACCGGTTTTTGGCGTTCTTATCAGGAAAGATGTAGAGTTTTCAGGCTGTGCGTGCGTGCGTGCGTGCGTGCGTGCGTGCGTGCGTGCGTGCGTGCGTGCGTGCGTGCGTGCGTGCGTGCGTGAGTGTGTGCTGAAACCCAATTGCCCATCTCCTCCCACTTCCCCTACAGTTATTTTCCCTTCTAGGCAATCTGTCTCGACAGATCGCCCATCACACCAGCCAGTTGTTCTATCTCACGAACAACATTGCCCATGCCCCCAGGGCTACAGGAGTTCCCATCTCGCTGTATTCCATTCACCACTCAAGTGCTTCAAGCACCTGATGCACTTGAATGATGCAATGACTACAAGCGGATGAAAAGTCCATACTGTGGGTCAGATGACACTCAAGGTACACCTTACAAAACAGAGTCTTGAAAAGGGGTGAAGTGCAGGTTAGTAGTGTAGGTCATGCAAGTGCTGAGGTTGTTAGAATGCAAAAGGACAGGTTTGCATCAAATTCCTAATGGGTTTACTAAAGACTTGTGCCTAGTCTGCTAAGTCGAAATGAAGAACAGAAGTTCTTTTAAGAAAATGTTTTGCTACAAGGCTAAGCAAAGGTAGATTACGTCAAGTTGGTTGAACACTGGGGTTATACAAACTTCCTAGTCTACACAAGTAATCCTCAGTTAGCAAACAACTTGTTGTGCTCTAAGATTTTTATCGGCTAAATAAGTAAATAACTAGCTTGTAATTTCTTGCTCCAATGCTTAGTCATGGGTTAAATTTATCTGACTAGCATGTAGTGTAATATTGGGGGTGGGGCAGGGGTTGGGGCCACAGGGGGGGGGGGGGGCGGGGCAGTCACCATATCGTGAACTACAAATCTTGAAATCTAGATGTTCTGAGATGGATTCTGCATTTTTGTGGGCTAAAAATGTAAATATGAAATTTCAGATTTAGATGCTCAAAAAGTTGGAGTGGGTTGGGACAAACTCATATCTTTGCAATGGCCACCAGCAAACACCCCACCCACCTTGATCTAAAAGTTGTGGAGTGGGGTTGGAAGTCATAAACTGCCATAATGTTTTATGCTTCGTGATTTAATGGGGGAAATAATTCTTGTCTTGTCTTGTCCTGTTAAATCCTGTTTCTTGTACGCTGGTCCTTTGGACGCACCTCCTTATCTAGTAGAATCCTAAGTTGTAGAAGCATCTGTACTCTTCAGTAGAACTTCTGCATAGTCATTATAGAAGTTCACGATTCACATTTATTTGCAGTAATGGAAATTCTCTGATCAAGTAATCGTACTAATATACGTGACAGGAACAAAAGGGTTTAATTTGATTAGGGTTCATGACAGCCTCTTCCCATCATCGGGTGGTCATGCCTGTACTCTTGTACAACAAGGAAGTGCATCATTGTTTCCTCTTCGCCTTTACAGAGAGGGCATGCAGTTGAGGCTTTTCGGTTTCTTGTTGATCCTCCAAGCAGGTTGTACCTCTTTACCAAAGGTTTAGCATGGATTGTAGGCTTGTGCACTGAAGTTTTGTCTGTTTATAGCTGTCCCATATCATATGGGGTTGACCAATCCTACAGGCAGCTAGGTCCATGTACTGGAGTGCGGTCTTCTCTGCAGCTTTCTCCTTCAGTTTCCTTTCCCAGTGTACATTAACATGCAATAATACAGTTTTCTTCCAATGACTTTTGCTTGGGAGGTCATTTATGAGACTGTAGGCAGAAGGAAGGTCATACCTTTGCAGAATATGTATGGCCGTTATTACCCAACTGTGAGATGTTTGTGATTTTACAGCAAGCTGTCGCTCGATAATCTCCCTATCAACTGAATTTTGTCTATGGAGCATACTGACAAGGAAACCAAGGACTGTTTTGTGTAGTTGGCCTTCTGCAGGCAGGGCTCTGAGTTATAAATCTCGATCATGCTTTAGACTTAGAAATTGAATGGGTATTTGTAAAATAATTTTCCAAATCAAATAAAAGACCAGTTCTGGTGACATCCCCCAACCAGGACTTTTTAGTACAACCCCAATTTTTAAAATTCAAATATTGTACGTACAATCTTTCAGGAAATCAAGGGAGATTACACTGGTCATTACAGACACATTTTGACCAAATGCAATCCCAGTCAAGGTCTCTTGCAGAGGAATGTATTTTCAAAATTTGAATTGAATCCATCCAGGCTAACTGAAGCTATAAAACGCAGACCAAATATTTTACGGTTTTATAGGAAATCAAGGGGAATAACTCTGATGGCTGTGGACACATTTTTGCCGATATGCAATCCTCACCGAGGTCTTGTCATAAGGAGTTGATATTCCAAATCTGAGATGAATCCCAGCAGGCTAACTGAAATTATCGAAAGGGAACAATTAAATATTTTCTGAATTTTCAAGTAATCAAGGGGAATAACTCTGAACACATTTCACCGATATGCAATCCCTACCGAGGTCTTGACATAAGGAGGTGATATTCCAAATTTGAAATGAATCCATTAAAGCTAACTGAAGTTAACGAACGGAAACTATATTTTTTACGATTTTTCAAGAAATCAAGGGGGATAACTCTGGTGTGTCGAGATACATTTCACTGATAGGCAATCTCCAACAAGGTCTCATCATAACGAGTTGATATTCCAAATTTGAAATGAATCTATTCAAGCTAACTGAAGTTATCGAGCGGAAACCACATATTTTACGACTTTTCAATCTTGTCATAAGGAGTTGACATTCCAAATTTGAAATGAATCCATTCAAGCGACGATGTTGGGGGACTAATGAAACATAGGGAAAATATATAATTCTTAAGATTCGCAATTGTAGCATTAGCCCAATCGGGCCCCGAACAAAGTCCCCATGAAAGCCTGCTCAGACATTATTGAGATTCGTCAAAAGTTATAAACATTCATCATGCTTTATGCTTCGAGATTTACTGGGGAAAATAATTGTTCACATGGTATGAAATACAGGGAACATAATTCTTGATCGAATCGTAATTGTACTGATTGCACAATCGGGCCCCGAACAGAGCCCACGCAAAAACCCACTCAAAGCCCTAGCCCACTTTGCCCTTACTCAGCCCAGTCAAAAGTTAAAAAATTTGATCATGCTTTAGACTTCGAAATTCAATGGGAAACATAATTTTTTTAATGAAATGAAACACAGGGAACATAATTCTTACGATTTAAAATTGTATCAATAGCCCAATCCGGCCCTGAACAGAGCCCACACAAAGACCCGCTCAAAGCCCTAGCCCACTCAGCCCTTTCTCAGCCCTGTCAAAATTTAAAAAGCTACATCATGAAATATTCTTTAAGAATCAATTGGGGGAATGATTTTTCACATGAAATGTGACACAGGGAATATAATTATCATGTTTTGTAATTTGACCAAAAACCCAATCGGGCCCCGAACAGAGCCCAAACAAAAGCCCACTCAAAGCCCTAGCCCAGTCAGCCCTAATCAGCCCAATCAAAACCCTAGCGGGGCCCAATCGGGCATGCTGGCTGGGTAATGTTTAGGGCTGCTTAGTTGACACTTATATTCAATCTATACCAAGTTTAATGAAAATCATCCGGCAAATTTTCAATGGACAATTACATAAGTTGTTCACGGTACAACTACACACTTTACACTACAAGTTAGTCGGATAAATTTAAACCCTAGCAAAGCATTGGAGTAAGGAATTATAATCCAGTTATTTAATTATTTAGCCGCTAAAAATCTGACAAATTGTATGCTAACTGAGGATTGCTTGTGTGGACTAAGAGGATTGCACAAACCCAGTGTTCAACCAACTTAATTGACGTAATCTACCTTTGCTTAGCCTTGTAGCAAAACATTTTCTTAAAAGAACTTCTGTTCTTCTTTTCGACTTAGCAGACTAGGCACACGTCTTTAGTAATCACATTAGGAATTTGGTGCCAACCCAACCTTTTGCATTCTAACAAACCCAGCACTTGCACAGCCTGCACCTCTAAACTGTACTTCACCATTTTTCAAGCCTCTGTTTTGTAAGGTGTACCTTGAGTGTCATTTGACCCACAGTATGCACTTTTCATCCATGTGTAGTCATTGGATCATTCAAGCGCGTCACATGCTGAAGCGACGCATGGAATACAGCGAGATGGGAATGCATGTAGCCTTGGGGGCAGGGACAATGTTGTTTGTGAGAGAGAACAATTGGCTGGTGTGATGGGTAATCTGTCGAGATGGATTGGCCAAGAAAAGAAAATAGCTGTAGGGGTTGTGGGAGGAGAGGTGGCATTTGGGTACATCGCACGCACGCACGCACGCACGCACGCACGCACGCACGCACGCACGCACGCACGCACGCACGCACGCACGCACGCACGCACGCACGCACGCACGCACGCACTCACTCACACACACACACACACCCCCCCCACACACACACACACACCCAACAGCCTGAGAAGTCACCATCTTTCCTGATATGAACGCCAAAAACTGATCCGCATTTCGACCGTGATAGCACATCCACCCGGGTTTGCTTTTCGGCTTTCAGCTTTAACTTCGCCAAAGAGAACTCTGGGTGGCAACACAAAGATCGACAAGCCGAGGCCCAGAATGTGTGATTTTTTACATGTGTTTGGCATCATACCATGCCCAGTAGAGAGGGTACGACGTCACGTTAAACGTACCTATGAATAGGACCTGTTTAATAGGGACATGAACTAATATGAACTATATGCCAACCAAACTAACAACAACGAGATTCAAGATTCAAGAATCATCATCATCATCATCATCATTATTATTATTATTATTATTATTATTATTATTATTATTATTATTATTATTATTATTATTATTATTATTATTATTATTATTATAGCATTGTTACCATTATAACTATGCTATTTGATGCTGCTGCTATTTGATGATGATGATGATGATGATGATGATGATGATGATGAATTAGCTCATATTACAGCAATATACAAGAAGGGAAAGAAATCCGAACCAGCAAATTATAGACCAGTACGTCTGACCAGCATACTGTGCAAACTGATGGAAAAATTGATAAGGGCAGAAATAATTGAGCATATGCAAAGAAATACATTTTTAGTAAGAGGCAGTTTGGTTTCATGAACCGGCGGTCTAGCATCTTAATCCCTCCGCACCGCACATACAGCAATGCTGTTTGCAACACCTACAAAAACAAAATATCTAAAATTCAAAGCCTCCAAAAAAGGAACATTAAATTATTTTCTCGACCAGCAGAGGGCCAAGATATGTTTAAAGAAGAAAACTACTCACACTTACTGACATAGGTAAATCCCAAATGCTAACTATTGTGAAAAATGTCCATCACAACACCCAACCCAAATGCATAGCCCCCTTCTTTGTGAACAATATTAACATCTATCAACATAACACTAGAAGCAGACACAAACTGCATGAAAAATACACAGGCACAGACATGGGAAAACATAGAATATCAATTACAGCAACTCAATTATGGAATAACACTAAACAGGAAAGCCAGGACAAAATACTACTACTACTACTACTACTACTACTACTACTACTACTACTACTACTACTACTACTACTACTACTACTACTACTACTACTACTACTACTACTACCCACTATGACTGCATGTTTCCAACTGCTAACAACTATTTTTTACAGTCAGTATAAAACCAAGCTACTGGATGAGCAGGAGAATGAGCACCGTGCCCCTCCCTCCCTCCCCACCCTTGCACAAGGATGCTCCCCACTAGCCAGCACCCTGTACACATCTTATCAACCGCACAAACACAGTACAGCTCGGGGATGACCTAACATACTTCCAAACAAAAACAGTACCTTGTTGTTAGAATAATTTAAAAATCAATGTGAGAAATGTTCTCTTGTGTATTTTGAATGTGGGTGGATTGGAAGACATTGTTGCCTATGGCAACAGTGGCTTCCAACTCAATTATATTCAACATATATTATTACCGAAGTGTACTGTATAATCAAAGTCAACCAAAAATATTAATGTTTGTGTCGTATTGTAACATCACCACTACAACTACTTCTGCTTAGACATATATTAATTTTTTATTTAACTTTGTCTACGCCGTCTACATATTTGTCTACACCCTGTGTTTATATGCTACATATGTCCTGTTCGTTTATAGTTAATATATAACATACATAAAATGAATTAATCAAAATAATGAAACATGTGATTAACTTAGAACATGTAAATGTAATGACTGAACTGTAGTTTGTTATGTATCTGTCCTGTTTAATTTATTTGTATAGATGTATGTATATATGTGTAAGGTGTCCGCCAATACATTAGGCATTGCCTTCGCTGGACAACCTAGTTGAATCCATGACTTATATATATTTTGCTACTGAATAAATAATCTTGAATCTTGAATCTCTATCACCAGAAAACCAGAATTCAAATACCTCAAGATTCAAGATTCCAGATTCTTTATTTCCATATAGGTAAATAATTTAACAATTTAATGCAGGCATCCACCAAAGGCAAGGCATATGATTTGGTGGACCCTTGACATATAACATTTATAATATTATGTTTATACATATAACATTTATATACATGTAGGCCTACATGTATATTTTATATTACAAATGACATAGAGTACGATACAATACATGTATGGATTATGTTTACATTTAAACAAATTATGTGTGGAGACATGACTTATGACATAACATTTTACATAGGGGGGGGGGGGGTGAGTGGGGGGGGGGGAAGTGCAGGTGGAGGGTGTGGAGTGACCATCTTGCGAAGTATTATTACTATTCAGTGAAATTGCGATTATTAAACTCATTATCTCTGTTAAGTTTCTCATCATTATTACATGCATACTCAGGCTGAACAACAATGATAGCAACAATAACAGTATTATTATTATTATTATTATTATTATTATTATTATTATTATTATTATTATTATTATTATTATTATTATTATTATTATTATCGCATTGTTATTATCATTATGCTCAATAATATTTATACACCATGCAAAATAAATAAAATGTCACTAAAAATTGGTTATTTCATACATTTAGGAATATAGGTAGTGGATTGTAATACAACAGGGCAACGACTTTTCAGGACCTGGGGGTCTTATGTCAACCTGCTTTAAAGGACCATCACCTCCTGTATCGAGAAAGCAAGTGACCGCTATAGACAGGTTCTGGTGTCTTGGAACATGGCTGTCATGGTGGTGGTTAAACCTTTAACCCTTAAGATCTCAGTATCTTAATTTCAGTCAGGTGCACAGTGAACAGTGAAATCATTGAGTATTTTGCAACTGACTCAATTGTAATATGTTACTGTCATAGGCAGCAACAGTGGCGGTTCAAATTTGTCCCATAATAGCCAACAGAACATTCATTACATTGTAGGAATTAGTCCTTTTTTGGTCATTAACGGTTTCTGGTGTGTGTTTTAGTAATCTGGCTTCTAGTAGCTCTCAATAAGTTAGGTATTTATTTACTTTTTGAGTGACTTTGTTGTAAGAATTTGCGCACGTGTGTCTTCATCTGTGTTATTCCATAATTGTATTGCTTGATGGGATGGTGTGCGTGTAGCAGCCTCTGTTCGGTGATATAGGTTAGAACTTGTGCTTGTGTTGTGAGTATGTAAATCTGTATTGGATGTAAAAATCTTGGATAATGATGTGGGTAAGCTGCCATTGTGGTAGTCTATTAAAATAGTAAATAATTGGACCTTAACAGATTGCTTTTGTAGTGATTTTATTTTTTTAAATTTAGTTTGATGTGTGTTGCTCCAGATAGCATTGCAGTATGTGATGTGCGGAAGTATCAATGTGCAGTATGGAGTTTTTAGAATATCAGGTGGGAGATATGATTTGAGTCTGCGCTTGATACCAATATTCCTCACTACCTTGGATATGATCGTTTCTATATGCTTCTCCTAGCTTAAATGTTTGTCCAAATTGACTCCTAGGAATTTAACATAATCAGTTTCCTGTATTTGTTGATTATCTATGTAGGGTTTTGGGAGAGCAAACTCTTCGTTTACTTGGTTATACCTTGTAAATAATAGAAAATTGGTTTTACTGGCATTCAGGGATAATTTATTAGCTTTAAACCAATTTATAATTTTTTCCATTTCACTGTTTGTAATTTTGTATAGGGTGTTTATATCTTTATGGTGGCCAAAAACATAATTGGTATCATCCGCGACCAAAATTAGTGATAGTAGGTTACTTGCATTAAGTAGATCATTCATGTATAATGAGCACAGCAGGGGTCCAAGAATTGAATCTTGAGGGACACCGCAGACTAATTTTTTATTCCCTGAGATAGATCCATTAAATAGCACACATTGTGTCCTATCAGTCAAGTAATTTTGAATCCAATCCAAAGCGATGCCTCTTATGCCATAATGTGAATATACTTAATCTAAAAATAATATTGCATAGTCAATGGTGTCAAATGTTTTGGAAAGATCCAAGAATATACCTAGCGTATGTTCTTTTTTCCTAGCGACATAAATTTTCTCCATCATGTCCACAATGACAAGCATGGTTGAGTGTTTTTCTATGAAACCATACCGAGATTGATAGTTGATTGAATTTTTGTTTAAGTAGTTTATATATTATAGTATAACCTTTCCAGTAGTTCTGATATCATGGAGTCAGATATGCAGAATGGCAGTGAGGGAAGATGAGGCGGACATAGAGGCTGAATACCAGCCGGAGTACACAGAAACATCCTAAGACATCCTAAGACATGACGAAGCTGCACGATACAAGGTTCTCCCATGACAGGAGGAATGTACAGAACAAGTTGCTTTGTTTCACTGTGATAATTTGCAATTTAGAAGAACTTTCAAAGTTTATGTTTTATATTTACCACACGTTGTTGTATACACAAATACAAAAATACACCTTGAGCTTGACAGTCATGAGCAATACTCAAGGAGAAACTGCCTCTCGTACATGGTATTCCAGAATCCCAAAACGAGAATACGGACCATATCGTACTTAATGTGCTAAATGATAAACTGGGCCTAACGTTAGATCCTAGCAGCACTGGGCATAGCCATAGAATGATTGGTTTTATATACTAACCGATGATCAAATTAATGATTGATGATAACAAGTTTTCATTTTTTACCCATTTTGAATGCAGTAATTATAGCATGTTCAAGAATAATTACCCCTTTCAAATCAAGTCGCAGGTATGACAGATTCTTAATAATTTAAGAAATAATCTGTTGGGTATTTTGAAACTGGTTTGACTGGAAGCTGTTGCTGCCTTAGGCAACAACGCCTTCCAGTCAGGTATGTTGCAAACATACTCAACATGTTATTGGTATGGTTGCTTTGAAATTAACACACCATTTTCAATGCTGAAAGAATTAATGTCTATTTCAGTGCTGAAAGAATTAATGTCTTAGACACCAAACGTCCCACATATGCGTCTGTTAAACATAATGTCATATGCCTGTATGTTGAACAGCGTCTATCAATGTGTTTGTATCATTACGTACTCTGTATTAGTGTTGGGAATTGGTACTATTTTTGTGATCGATGATTGGTTTTATATACTAACCAATGATCAAATAATGATTGATGATAACAGGTTCTGATTTTTTACCCATTTTGAATGCAGTAATTAAAGCATGTTCAAGGATAATTATCCCTTTCAAATCAAGTCACAGGTATGACAGATTCTTAATAATTTAGGAAATAATCGGTTGGGTATTTTGAAACTGATTTGAATGGAAGCTGTTGCAGCAACGGCTTCCAGTCAGGTAAGTTTCAAAATATTCAACATGTTATTGGTATGGTTGCTTTGAAATTAACATACTACTTCAGTGCTGAAATCTGTCTATGGTCATGTCATGTCTATTGCTAACTAAACTTCCCCTACTTTGGAGTTTATATGCGTGTTAGAATTGATCTGTACGCATGGTGTAATCTGCTAGTATACTATGAACCCTAAATTAACAGAACCCCAACCATGGCAGCAGGTCTCAATCAAGCTAGTATCAATGTTTTTCTTTTTTTGTGTCTTCCTAAAAACTTAACAATATTCTACATGATTGCATTCCAATTGCTAGTTTTTGCCTGACCTGTTGATGCCACCAAATAGTTTTAATAATTCACCCACAATTGTTATTTATTGCTATTTGACACTTGACCCATCTCACCCAGTGTATCCACTGGTTAGATGGGGTTATATATAATTAAATCACGATAATACCCAATATTACAGCCAAACAGAGAAATCTATTCAGTCCTCCAAATGACCCCAGTAACACCCCCCTATTCAGTAGTTCCCTTACCTTATTTCCTCCCTGTCCATATTCCCACTAACCTGACCCATGCCCGCTAAATTCCCTTGCTCATCATGTAGGAAACCTGTTAAGAATAATCAGAGTGTACCACTATGCGACTTATGTAGCACATGGATTCATCTAAGTTGCTCCAAATTAACAACATCTGACTATCGCAACCTCGAAGATGATGACACCAGCTGGTGGTGCACCAACTGCAACAAGTCACTTTTCCCTTACACTCATTGCAATGACAATACAGACTTCACACTGGCAGTTCTAAATCCATACTATGACCCTACTACCACTGAGGCTACTGACGACAAAAACCCACTCTAAACCCATTCGAATTAATCCTATCCCAATTTAACCATGTGGACACTAGAAATGATCTAAATATATATGCACCAACCTGTGAATACATCCTCCCAAAAACATTCAATGACAACTTAATAGGAAACAAAGAACACACTGCCCTCTCACTTCTATTTATCAACATGCAATCTCTCATGGGGAACATCGACAAGTTACAGCGATTCCTAGCTATGCGTGCACATGAATTTGGAATTATTGGAATTACAGAGACATTTATACACGCAAATTCATCTATTAACCGTATTAATATAAAGAACTACACATTTGTTGAAAAGCACAAAACCACGGGCAGAGGAGGTGGTGTAGGCATGTATATTAAAGAAAATATCCTATTCATTGAGCGATATAACCTTTCTAATATTGAAGAACATATTCAAACAATGTTTATCGAAATTCAAACACAGAAAGGAAAAAACTAAATTGTAGATACACTTTATAAATCACCTAAATGCGATAAGGAACATCTTATTGAACTATTAGGAAAAACTTTGGAAACTATTCAAAAGGAAAACAAAACTGTCTACCTCATGGGTGACTACAATATTGACCTGACGAGACAAAATTGCTTTCATACACAAAACTTTATACACTTACTAAATGCTCATTCATTCTATCCAACCATTACAAATACTAGAATAGGTGATGTTTCGGCCACAATTATTGATAACATATTCAGCAATAACAGTAATTTCAGTAATAAATCAGAGGTAGGAATTCTCGTTACTGACACATCAGACCACCTACAAATTTTTCTTCTCTGACCTTCTTGGACAGCTGAGCTGTACAAAGCCATTCAAATATGAAAAAAATTAAGTGCAGAGAAATAAATCAGGTCAATATTGAACAATTTAAAAAACACATGTCTGAGGTAGATTGGCATGCAGTCACAGACATATAGTGTTGCGAAAAACCAAGTCCCATGAAACTTGCCCGCACATCTTCGAAAACAGATTTCCCATGAAAGAAAAGAAGAAATTTAAACACAACCTGACTAAACCATGGATAACAACTGGACTGATAGCTGCCTGTCATAAAAACATAAACTTTATTTGACGCTTATCAAATGTCAAACAAAGCATAATGAACTGAAATTCAAGAAATACAGAAACAAGTTGGACCAAATAATCAAAATAGCAAAAAAACTTACTACCATAACAAATTTGAACTATGCAAGAATGACATAAATGAAACATGGAAAATAATTAAATCACTTTTGAATTAAAATAACCGCAAAGCGCAACAAATACAATTTCTTTATAATAACAAAATAATAACGGATGATTTAGAAATTGCAACAGAATTCAATTATTATTTTGTTAATATAGGTCCAACACTTTCAGATAAAATCAAATCAACATCCTCTAATAAATATGGTGATTATCTCACAGGCGCTAACAATCCTCTTTTTTCGCTAACCCAGTCACAAATGAATAAATCTTTAGCATTCTTAACAAACTAAACCCTGCAAAAAGTGCTGGCTTGGGTGGTTTCAAGTGGAGTATTTTCAAACACTGCATGCTAGTGCTACCAATACCCCTTAGCCACATCTGTAACTTATCTTTCACTCAAGGCATATTTCCATCAGAATTAAAAGCAGCATGAGTAACACCTATATACAAAGCAAAGGATCTATCTAACTTCACAAACTATGGACCTGTCTCAATACTTTCACTTTTCTCCAAATTAATGGAACAGCTTATGTATAATCTACATAGCTTATTAGCTACTTAGATAAAAAGTCAATCCTCTATACATCACAATACGGATTCCGCGAAAAACATTAAACAATGCTAGCACTAATTGAAATGACAGAAAAAATAATAGACTCAATTGAAATTTTTTTGGACCTTTCAAAATCTTTCGACACTCAATCATAAAATCCTACTAGAAAAACTTGCCTATTATGGAATCCGAAGAAGTGCATTCATCTGGTTTGAAAGGTATCTAAGTGACAGAACACAATGTATGCAATTCAATGCAACTTGCTCTGAAAACAGGAGACTAACTTGTGGTGTCCATCAGAGGTCCATCCTTGGCCCTCTGCTGTTCTCTTGTATATGAACGACCTGCCTAACATATGCAAAAACATGTCACTAATACTATTTGCTGACGAAGACATAGTTACATTATATAAAAACGCAAATAAGGAAACGGAAGAAATTACTAACTGGTTTTCATTAAATAAATTATCACTAAATGTGGTTAAAACAAACTATATATTATTTTCAAAATCTAGAGAATTAATAAATAAAGAGGTTCCAAAATTGTACATTAGCAATAAGGATATTGAAAAGGCCCCTTATGCAAAGGTCCTAGGAGTATATTTAGATAAAAACTTGACCTGGGCCAAACAAATTAAAACAGTTACTGCAAAAGTAGCAAGAGGAAGCAGTGTCATCCAAATACTAAAACCATATATGACACATGACATGGTTAAAACACTGTACAGCACCTTGATCCTCCTGCACCTCACATACTGCAATGCTGTTTGGACTAACACCTACAAAAACAGAATATCCAAAATTCAAAGTCTTCAGAAAAAGAGCATCAAACTATTTTCTATGCCAGCAGAGGGCCAAAACATGTTCAAAGCAGAAAAATTGCTTAAACTCACCGACATAGGAAAATCTCAAATGCTAACTATTTTCAAAGACTTCCAGAACAACACTTTACCCAAATCTATGGATCCCTTCTTTATAAACAATATTAACATCCACCAACATAACACTAGAAGCAGACACAAACTACATGAACAATACACATGGACAGACATTGGAAAACACCGAATATCATTTACAGCCACTAAGTTATGGAACAAAACAAAACAGGAAACACGTGAGAAAATTCTATCAACAAAACTGTGCAAGAAAACATTAAATAAACTACTTGATTAACACATACTAGTACTATCTATTTCATGCAGTGCAGCTCAAAAGTGTCATGACTCGTCTACAAAACAAGGTAAAACATGCTGTTTTATACTCATGCATAATTGGATCTTAAGACATTGCTGTCTAATGACAGCGATGTCTCTCGGTCCAAATATTTTTTATTGTATACGACAGAAAATTTGTTCTACTATTTATATAACACCCTTCTTTTCTTGTTTTGAAAAACTATTGACTTACTACTACTACTACTACTGCTGATGCTACTTCTGCTGCTACTACTTCTACTAGCCTTACTACTACTACTACTACGTGTACTACCGATCAAGGGCCGAAGGGTTAATAAGGAAGTAGTAAATGTAATGTCTGAATTTATAATTGTTTATGTAAGTTCTGTCTTGTCTAATTTATATATACCTGTATATATGTGTGTAAGGTGTCTGCCATAACAATAGGCATTGCCTTTGGTGGACAACCTGGTACGACTCGTGAATATGTTTATCTTGGAATTATTGAATAAATGATCTTGAATCTTGTGGGTGCTCCAATCAAGTGGAGGATGATACCTGCAGAAGAAGAAGAAGTACTTGAACGTGGATACCTATAAGATTGGTGAACCACACATAGCATGGAGAAGCTGCGAGACAGATAAAACCTCAGTCTACAAAGCTACAGTGAAAGTAAGACTACTCGTTTAGAGTATCATCTCTTCAGAGGCCCAACCAGGAAAAGAGGAGGAGCAGTAAAATGTCAGCTAGTAAAATGTCAGCTATGCAGCCATCACAGAGAAGAGCTGCAGCCTTATCGACTGCCAAGACCTAGAGCATGTCAGACAACCATATCTTATAAAAATACGAAAACTACTAAAGCTACTCAACATCAGCATGAACAGTGAGCACTATATGCAGGCTATTATAGATGCTAGCAAGCTATCAGACACCAATCTAGAAACATTCGAAAAATTATCAAGAGGACTGGCTACAGTTTACACTTAAAACGTTCATCACCTATGAACACATCATCTGTTGGAACTCTGTTAACCCATTAAAATCAGTCTAAAAACTCTACTGAATTACACATTTAAAGTCACAACACATGACAAATCCTGCGGTTTGAACATTGACATTCGACGAAAATTCAATAGTCAATTCCTTGTGTATAGCTCTATATACATAGCGCGATGTGTACAGTTAGCCTGATATGAACAGTTAAAGTTATAATATAATAGGAACTACTCTGTCACGGAGGTTCGCCTAAAGGATTCTGATCCCAAGGATCATATTCGAGAGGCGGTATCTACACAACAAGAAGGAGAAGAAGATGACGTTACCGCTAATCTGGTTTAGGCACCATAAATAAATGTTAATATAAAGTTTATAACGTCAGTAACATTTTAATAACTAATATTATTTATATCTGTATCTTTTCCCGTCCATCGAAGGGAGTGTTAACGCTAAATAATCGGAATAAAATCAAAGTTACCAGTTTTCGTATCATCATCAGCATTCAATTCAATTCAGTAAATTGTATTTGGGTAGATTTTTTTATGAATGTCCAGGAATATGATCGCATAGTCATTGTGGCCGGCATTGCTCTAATAATTTTCTATTATCATGTTTTTAATGTTTCGTTTGTAGGATGTTTTGGTGATAATTTGTGTGCGTGTTTCTTCGTCAGTGCAGTTCCAGAGTTTGATGGCTTGTGTTGATGTTTTGTTTCTCGATGTTTCTGTGCGGTAGTATTGTGTATGTAAGTTATGTTTGGCTCTAGTGTTGTAAGAGTGTATTTCCGTGTTGTGTGTAAAGAGATCTGAGAGAGTGGCTGGTAAATTACCGTTATGGAAGTCTCTTAGGATGGAATAAAGTTGCAGTTTGCCAATGTCTATAAGTTTTATTAGTTGCTCAATGTTTTGGCCCTTTGCTGCTTGAGGGAATAAATTAATTCTTTCTTTTGCAGTGATTCTAACTTTGTTAGTTTTGTTTGATGTGCATTCGTCCAAATAGTATTACAGTATGTGATATGTGGTAGTATTAGTGTGCTATAGAGGGTTTTTATTAAAATAATTGATAGGTAGCAGGGTCTGAAATAAGGAGAGTCAATTCGATCTGACAAAAAAGCGGAAGTTGACTAACCTGATGGGGGTCCGGGGGTACTCCCCCGTAAAATTTTGAAATCTAGATGCTCTCAGAGGCCATCTCCTGCATTTCTGGAGAAAAATATAGGTTTTCGGTTGGCTGTGAAATTGTTCTATTTTTACCCATTTTGTCCTGAAAAAGTCAAATAGACTAAGACATTTTCAGGAGAAAATGCATAAAGATAGAACAATTTCATAGTCAACTGTATGACCCAGAAAATGAGGAGATTACTATAGTAACTATGTCGTGAAAAATATGTTTTCCAGCACCATGCCGTGCCCCTCCACTTTCCAGTAATTATTCAGTAACTGAGACAGTCATTCCCGTGGTAAATTTTCAAAAATAATCTCTTGACCTGCAAATGGCCATTAACTATTTTTAATTAAAATTTTTAGGCAAATTTGACCATTAAATGATTAATTGTAGAACGCGAATATAATGGTAACGCGCATGTTCTCAAGTGTCTTCTACAGTGCGATTATTTATGAACTTGCTTTCTTCACGTCTATTGTGAGAAAACTCACCCGCTATTTCAATGGTTTTCTATATACAGCTACCAAGGAAATCGCAAGGAAGAATTAGCTTCTTCAGTATCGAAGGCGTGAAAGAACGCGTCTCAAACTTCTGCGAAAATCTCTCACGTAATGCCATTGGATTTTCTAGATATAATTATGTTCAACAACCAATGAAATTGCGAGACCAAATTCTCTTCTCATGACAGAAGGCGTGTAAGAACACATCACTAACTCATGCACAGTGGCAGATTTTGTAGATCCGCCATTGCTAATTTTGCATCGACTCGATCATTTTCAGACTAGCGAAATGACAAGATTTTGAGTGGTATCATTTATCAGATGTTCTATGCAATTTTATCTGTCATTTAGTCGCCGTATGACTTAATTTTCAAGTCACTCACAGTCTATATCCCTCATTAGAAATCAGAAAATTCGCCAGTATGAAAGGTTTACACTATTCCCAGGACAATTGGCTATTGTAAGACCACCCTCTAGGATGAATTTGCTGGTATGACGCGTTTTGACAGATCACGAATACTGGTAACCAAGGTGAATATCGTTTTCACTTAGAAATGTGCAAATGACGCACAAACTCGCGCTCGATTGATCTATCGTATTTGAGTGCGATACCAACATTGTTCTCTTTTTCCAAAATTTGCAAATTTTCCCCAAAATTCCTGCTCAGTAAAAAATTTTTACCCATCCAGATTTGATCGGACATGACCGATGTCCGACCATTATTTCCTTCCCTGGGTAGGATTTAAGTCTACGCATGATACCAATGTTCTTTGCTATCTTGGATGTAATAGTTCCTGTGTGCTTCTCCCATGTGAGATGCTTGTCTAAATACACACCTAAAGACTTAGCAGATTGTGCCTCATGTATCTCCTGGTTATCTATATAAATCTTTGGGAGATCAGTATTTTTTGCATTAGTAAGTAATATATAATTAGTTTTTGAGACGTTTAGTGATAGTTTATTAACTTTAAACCATTGAATTGCCTTTTCCATTTCATAATTTACATTTTTGTATAAAGTCTCTACGCTCTTATGGCTGCAAAATGCATTGGTATCATCTGCAAACAGTATCAGTGATAGATGGTGAGTAGTTCTGTCGGGATCAAAATGATACCACCTCCTTCAACTGGCCGCCGTTCATTGTACCGAGAAATCACTTCATTCTTGGCGTTCTTGTCACCGATTAGGACCGGAATGAAGCGAGAATTTCAAAACTGTTTACCATTTTAAAATTGGACGAGAAATGACCGAGTTATCCACAAAGCGAGATTTGAACCTGTGATTTTAAGTTTGGTAATAAACACAAAACAAGGCTCTCACGCCTTAACTACCTCGGCCATGTACGCATCAGTAATTATAGTTGATAAGTTATGTGTTCTCATTGCTGTATTGCTGCGCTTATCAGTCCATCTAGATCTTGACGTCACTTCGCGATAACGTATGTATTATAGACTGTAATTTTGTAGTTACCAGTGTGTTATTGATTTGTTTGCTATTATTGCACAAGTGTAGTTACCAGTGTGTTACTATTATTGCACAACAATTAGTATCATTATTTGTAATCTAATTATCGGTTCTCCGTTGGCTCAGTTGATAACAGCGCTGGATTCTAAACAAAAAACCATGGTTCAAATCTCAAAAGTAAAAAGTAAAAAGATGGTGGTACCAAGTCGACGGTACGGAGCAATGGAGAACCACCGAAAAAAACCCGTATAGAGAGAGAGAGGCCGGCCAGAGAGGGCTGGTGATAATAAGCGGGGGTTCTCCCGAAGAGGTGGCGCAGGATAAAACGTTTTATTTTTGTTATTTCTTTTTATTTTTTTTTTAAATTTTTTGTTTCATGACAGTATTACCCTTTACCCGCCGTTACCGCATGACATCATGTCAAGACCTTGGCTCTAAATGGGCGTTCAAGTAGTGTGATACTACCTTCCTCTCAACAACCTATGCCCCAGGGATTGAGAGGGCAGTGGGGGCCACAGATTGCCGAACGGCGGCCAGTTGAAGGAGGTGGTATCATTTTGACCCAGACACTACTACTAATGGTGACAGATTTTGGGAAGGTCATTCATGTATAATAAAAACAGCAAAGGGCCAAGAATTGATCCTTGCGGAACACCGCATACTAGGTTGCCATTCTCAGACAGGGAATATTTTGTTGGAAAAAAATTGCGTAGCAGTAACTGCTAAACAAATCGAATAATGCATAGCAGTTCATAGCACTTGCATAGCAAACAAACTGTGTTGAGACTGGTTGGTGTTCCAACAAGGAAACGTTTCAAAACATGTTTGCATGATCACAAACGGCTTTTTTCGTCTACACATGCTATGAGCAAGTGAATCCGAAAACAACCGCAAAGCATAATTTTGTGATTTCGCAAAACGTTTTCCCTATGGAATGCAGGACTGGTTTCAATGTAGCAGTCATTGATACATATACCATATCGGGAGCTAGTCAATATTTTCAAGCCGAGAGAATTCATGATATTTATCATGTATTGGTACTTCGATCGTGTTGTTCAAGCCACGAACAGAATAAATATGGAATGTAGTCTTTTCTAATATGGTTTCGAAATAATCTAGATGGAGATCAGTGTTAAAATGTGTAATATAACCAGGGTTAGACTTGGCAAGTCAGTAGTCCGTCTAAAAAATTAGTAGTCCTTGAGGCGTGTAATATGCAACACGTAGTTTACACAAATTGCACAAATGTGACATGAACAGATGGTTGAATAATTAATATTGGACTTCTGAGAATGTTATTGAGGATAGTGTATCAGTCTTCAGGTCTACAGTACTGTTGCAGGCTATGGCAGCTGTGAGCAACTGGTCCACCTTAAAAACTTGCAACATATTCAACAGATTATTAAGATGAAATTGAGTTTTTGCGATACTATGACTTCAGTTGAGAGTTGACAATTTTTATTTAAAAATTACTAATGGTTGTTTTCTCTCGCTTAAATAGTGAATGATAAAAAGTTTTACTGTGATCAGCGTGTATCGATGGAATACTACGAATGGTATATATATATACTACTACGTCATTCTTAAAATTACAGCGTAAAACATTGTTTATTTTCTTAACCGTCAGTAGTTTCCTTGCAAGTCATTGGTTGCTCTCTATATAGTTATGATTATTAACCAATAATCTTGCGAGAAAGTATGTTCCCGACTTTGGAGAAGAGTACTCGAGAACACTCTCGCGTATGCGTTGATCTTGGCGACATGCCATTCTAAATCTGTCGCTTACGCGAATCAAGTGCAAGATGCCGCCGTAGCATGGCTAACTATACTGTGTCGGCCTTGATTTGGGGATGCGCTAACAGGAATTTAGCATTCGCGATGATATAACTCAGTTTCCGAGACAAACATTGTCTAAATCAACCAGAATCAGCCTAGATAAACTTGTATTTTTAAAGTTTATCATAACGCTAACTAATGACGAGGCAATGGTCAATAGCCATACCCCCGTATAGGAGAATTTAGATTTACAAGAGAGTCTGTTACAAGCAATATGTCCACGACCATGAATACCCCCATGATACATATTGCGAGTTTCCGACTGGTGTCCAAACTCAAAACTTAAGTCTGTAACAGTTTATTATTATATCAGAAGAAGGAAGCCGCTAACGCATGCGCTCATCGCTAGCTTTTAGAATTGTGCTCTATAGAGCGGTTACTGAACTCGCTTCACCGGCAGTCATTTGTCCCATAGTGAAGGAAGGTATGAAGATATGCGCTCTATAGCTATATATTTCTCCTTCGATCAATACTCACCATTCTGTTACTTCTGATATACAGCTGGCCCTGACAGCGGCTCTAGGATTATAGACTTAGAAAGCTTTACCGACTCCTGGGAACCGGGTACTCGGCTCCCAACTGCCGAGTACCCGTTTACCATAGAGCTCATTCTTGTTTGCATAGCAACAAGAGCAATACATGCTTTCTGCATTAAGGATTTTAGTGTTTTTTTTGTGAAAGAAAATCTAAGTCTTTAATCTGTGATAGTTTGTGTGTTCGTGAAAGGATTAACTAAGGACTATGGAGAATACCGCCGAAGATAACCAGGTTGTATCGTTCTTTATTATCCATAGTTAAAAGACTTAGGTCTCTAAATTTCGTTGTGTCGCATGTTCCAATTTCTGACCCCATAGAATCTGGGACGTGTGCTAACAACGATATATGTCAGACGATCGCCTTCTTTAACCCCCAACAGGCGATCAACAGATATGAAAATAGGTGTTTGCTACAGTATTTCTAACACGAATATCGGCTGACGTCGTTTCTGGCCGGCGTGGTTTGGTCTGGCTATGCAGGGTTTTCTGCATAGCGTTCTGCCCACGCTGGTGTCGTCCCTGCTACCAAAGGTTGGGGGGCAGTTTCTCCCCATGCCTGGTACGGATCCTGTCCTCGGACAGGATTCTGGACTGGTTACCGAGGGGGGGGCCGTCTCGTACGGCCCCCTGGCAGTCCCGCCTGGCTTCGGCCAGACGGGTTCTGTTTCTCTGCGGCCACCTCCGGGTGGTCCAGTAGCGGTGGCCGGTCCGTCAGGTGTGGGAGCCGTCCGCCAGGACGGCTCCACGGTTGACTCGTCTAGTGACGGCTCTTCGGAGTCTGAAGACGAGGAGGCCGAGGAGGAGAGGTTGCTGCGGCCCGTGAAGCCGCAGGTGGAGAATATGGAGGTTGATTCCATCCTGGACGGAACCGGCCTCCATTTGTCTGGTTTGGCGCAAGCCAGGTCAGCGGCTCCGCCTGTGGCTGAGGCCAATCCATTACCGTGCACCGGTTCCGTGCGGCTTGGTTTGTCACCAGCCGTCACGGGAACGGGTGTGCCGGGCCAGGCGTGGTACTCACCTATCTCGCCTGGTCTGGCAGCCGGACGTGGGGTGCCGTTGGCGCCCGTGTCCGGCTATGGTTCCGCGACTGCTACGGGTCCGTACGGTTTTCCGTGCGGACCTACCCCATGGACCGGAGTGTTTCATGGGGTGGCGGCGGAACCGTGTGGTAGCGGAGTGCCTGGCGTGTCAGCCGTGGCTCCTTGCCGGGAGGCCGTGGCTGGCAGACCCGTGAGCACGTCAACGGGTGACGTGTTTGCGGGGGTGTCTTCGTCGGAGGTAGATTGGTCAGATGCTCTGGCGTAGCTAGCCAGGGTTGACCCGTCGGTGGTTTCGGCCACGGCCGATGAAGATGCGCCCCGTCTGTCGGTTGCGTCGATTAGGACGGGGATTTTGCCCGCGGCCCGGATCCAGTCAGTGGGACTGGATCCACGGTTCATAGATTTGTTGGATGCTATTTATAGCAAACAACTGATGACCAAGGGTCAGCTCCCTGCGGCCTCCAGGGAGGTGCGGGCAAGATGTCGTATTCCGCGGGGGGAATACGACAGGTATGGTGTAGTCCCGTCGGTCACGGAGGATGACCGATGGGTACTGGGAGTCCAGAGTGCCGGGTCGGGTGGCCCCGGTCCGGCACTAGTGGATACGTCTCAAGTACACCAGGAAGAAGTCCTGTCCCTATCCGATGAGGGTGTGAGGGCAGCGATGAGCGCTGTCAATCATTCTTATCGTCTCCTTCAGTCGGTGTGGCGCTTTCATGTGTCAATGACGGCCTGGTACTGTGGATGGACGCATTGGCAAGGGTGCAAGCGCGAGTGACGAAATCCAGGCGGCAAATGGTCATTGACCATATGCGTCCGGCTACGGCAGTCAGGGAGCGTCTTCTTGGGACGCCCCTGACAGGGCCTAGCATCTTCGGTGGCCAAGCGCGGGCCATCTTAGAGGATACCGCCAGTATCGCGCAGAATCGGTTAGCGGTAAACCTACAGGGGCTGTGGGGAAACCGCTAACGAGACAGCCTTCAAAGAAGCAGAAGAAGCATAAGGGCAAGGCGAAAGCCAGGCCTGTTGCGACTTCTGCTTCAGCTGGGTTTTCGGAGCCCAGGAAGGTTGTAGAGGCGCCTACCCTCCCCAATGTTGCTCCTGACCGCCCTAGGGGCGGGAAGGGGAAGGGTAAGGGTAAGGGCGGACAGAAGGGGCCGAAGCGTACCTGAGGGTACGAAAGCTCCCTTCATATCCGCCTGGACCGCGCCTGTGCGTCTATGGTGGGTGGAAGGCTCATGCGTTTCGTCGAGGCCTGGTGAGGTGTGACGTCAGACAGTCTGGTCCAGGGATGGTTATGGACTTTCCACCACAAAATCTGTCTTTGGCACCTGTCTGGACACCCGTACCAAGGGAGCCAGACAAGTTAGAAGCCGTTCAAAAGGAAGTGTCGGGTTTGTTTCTGAAGGGAGCAATAAAACCAGCAAACCGGAACACTCCAGGCTTCTATTCAAACATGTTCCTTGTCCCCAAGAGCACAGGGTGATGGAGACCCATACTCAATCTCAGGCCATTAAATTGGTTTATCCATACGCCTCGGTTCCAGATGGAAACGCCGAGGTCGGTAATGGCGGGATTGAGGAAAGGAATGTGGTGTGTATCGATCGATCTGAAAGATGCATATTTCCACATTCCTATGAATCGGAGTTGGCACAGGTTTCTGAGATTTGCGTTTCAGAATCAAGTATGGGAGTTTACAGTTCTCCCGTTTGGCCTGTCGACAGTTCCGAGGGTTTTCACAAGAGTGGTCCTTGCGGTGACAGCGTTTCTCAGAAAAGAGAACGTGGCACTACACACCTACATAGACGACTGGCTGCTCAAGGCAGACTCGGCAGCCAGGTTGAACGTGGATACTGCTCTGACTCTGAAGTTACTTTCAGATCTAGGCTGGATAGTCAACAAGGAGAAATCCGAGTTGACGCCCACTCAACATTTCGTTTATTTGGGGATGCGATTCGACCTCGAGTAGGGCAGTGTTTACCCGTCAGAGCCCAGAGTGGTGTCTCTGTTAGCCATCCTCAAGAGTTTTCGAGTGGGAAACCACATTCGGGCGAGGCGGTTCCTTCAGATGCTGGGCATGATGGTCTCCATGGAGCAGGTTATCCCGTACGCTGCTGTAATGCGAAGGCCTATCCAGTTGTATCTGATGTCTCTGTGGAAACAGAGAACAGAACCCCTGTCAAAACTGGTGCCAGTTTTGGAGCCGATAATATCGCATCTTCTATGGTGGAAACAGCGTCAGAATCTCCTATTAGGGGTTTCGCTGCACCTACCCCACTCCCAGCTGTCCGTCTACACGGATGCATCGCTGGAAGGGTGGGGTGCCTGCCTGGGAGAACACCAGGTCTCGGGCACATGGACTCTCCCGGAGAGTCAGCTGCATATCAATCTGTTGGAAATGATGGCAGTGGAACTGGCGTTGGAAGAGTTCCTTCCGATGATCAGGGGCAAGGTGATATTGATACGGTCGGACAATTCGACAGTAGTATCATATATAAATCGCCAAGGCGGGACCAGGTCGCCCACTCTGTGTATCAGGGTGTGGCACTTGATTCAATGGTGCAGGAATTACTCGGTTGTTTTGAAAGCAGCTCATATTCCTGGCCGATTGAACATTCTGGCGGATGCTTTGTCTCGCAGACAGAGAATCTTGCCAACAGAATGGTCCCTCAACCCTCCGGTTCTGCGACGGATCTTCGAGCATTGGGGCAAACCCAACGTGGACTTGTTCGCCACAAAGGAAAATGCTCAAATCATGACATATGTCTCGCCGATTCCAGATCCAAATGCCGTCGATACAGACGCTCTGGCGATAAGCTGGAGAGGGATGCACGCTTACGCGTACCCACCCACCATTCTTCTACCGAAGGTATTGGTGAAGGTCAGGGAGGAACCGTGTCTGGTCCTGCTAATAGCGCCGTATTGGCTGAGCAGGGCGTGGTTCACGGATCTTCTAGATCTGCTGGTGGAAAATCCTGTGCAGTTGCCCGAGATTCCGAACATAATCTCCCAGGCCAAGGGACGCTTCCTACACGAGCGTCCCGAAATGTTCAAATTGACTGCGTGGATGTTGTCAAACAACGTTCCACGTCGGAAGGCTTTTCTCGACAGGCTGCTGATTTCATCGCGGCTGCGAGAAGGAGGTCAACCTTCAAGTCATATAGCAACAAGGTTAACAGATTTGCAGACTTGTGTGAAGAAAAGGGTATTGATACCTTTCAATCCACTATTCAGCAAATAGCAGGTTTTCTCTGTGAGCTGTTCTTTGCAGGACTAGCTCCCGTCACAGTTGCTGGATACAAGTCAGCTTTGGCATCAGTTATCCCTTGTCTAGCCAACAGGGATAGTCCAGAGGTGGCCCAGTTAAATGTGATGTTGAAGGGAATGAGCAATCTCCGCCCGAGACAACCGGTAGTCATTCCAGCCTGGAGTCTATCTTTAGTGCTTAATGTACTCGCCAAGCACCCTTTCGAACCGTTGCGTTCGGCTAGTCTAAATCATTTGACTCTAAAGGCGGTCTTTCTATTGGCAGCTTCCTCAGCTAGAAGGCGCAGTGAGATCCATGCGCTTTCGGCAGAGAGGAACCGATTTATTGTTTCTGGAGAAGGTCTGCGTCTTCTGCCAAGAGCAGAGTTTATGTCAAAGAACCAATCTTTGAGATATCCCGGCAAACCGATCATTATACCGAAGTTAACTAGGTTTGATCGTGATGCCAGTGTCTGGTGCCCGGTCCGTGCTTTGACTAAGTACAAGAAACGGACTGACTCGTTACGGTCGAACGATAGACATCTGTGGATCTGCCATAAAAAGCCTTATGGCGCCGCATCCATGGATACTATCTCTCGTTCGGTGGTCGAATGCATTCAGACTACTCACGAGATGGCGACTGGGCACCAGGTGCAGGGCGTAAGGGCACACGATGTCAGAGGAATAGCCGCCTCGACCGCCCTTTACAATGGTGTTCCGTTAGAGGACATCATGGCCGTTGCACAATGGCACTGTGAGTCCTCATTCACGGATTACTATATGAGGGATGTGTCAGACTCAGCCAATCCACTCGCTTTAGCTGTTTTGAAACGATAGTTAGTGACCACACTGCTTTTCCCATTTTTTCACTTTGGTAAGAAAAGCACCTAAAGCAGGCATGGTCAGACGAGAGGATGTCAACCAGATTGTGTCACTGATGGCCGAACCGGTGAATGGTTGGAGGCGGTACGTCTGAAGTCCTATTATCATAAGGTAATTCAATAAGTGAGAGTTTTTTGTATTATGTATATGTATCATGTTCATTCATCTTATATATTCATGCTCATTCCCAGGCTAATACATGGAATATGCAGGGAGTAGTTAACCCTCTTGGCATATTGGTGTTTTCAGGCGAGATACATGTTCGTTAGTTCTCTCCCTTTTCTTAGGAGGAAAAAGGGGGGGGGGGGCTGTGACGCGAATGTGATTCGGTTCCGTGAACTTGACGGTCCTTTTAGGTCTCCGTTAGTCAAGTTTGAAGTCTAAAATCTTTCTCCAAGGGGCAAAATTAGCATTTATGGCTTGCCCCTTCCCACCAGGTTACTGATCAAATCTGGTGTATATCAGAAGTAACAGAATGGTGAGTATTGATCGAAGGAGAATGCAGGAAATGTCAATTTCCCTTTCTCCGAGATCTAACAATACTCACCATTCTGTTACGGACCCAGCCTCCCAGCCCCATGGAGGCAAGCCATAGTTTTCTCTTGTTTGGTGGCTATGCAAACAATATGAGCTCTATGGTAAACGGGTACTCGGCAGTTGGGAGCCGAGTACCCGGTTCCCAGGAGTCGGTAAAGCTTTCTAAGTCTATAATCCTAGAGCCGCTGTCAGGGCCAGCTGTATATCTGAAGTAACAGAATGGTGAGTATTGTTAGATCTCGGAGAAAGGGAAATTGACATTTCCTGCAGTCTATGGGCTATATCGGAAATCAGTCTCCAACGTATGCGCATCTCGCTTCCTTGCTAAATTTGACAATCTTTTAGCGACTTTATCAAAAATATTTCAAAATTAAGTGAATTGACTGAATTTTACATCAAAATTATGTGTCGCAGCAAATAGCTAAGCGAAGCTGTGAATGTGTAGCAACAGGTACTCATCTGCATCACCGCTCAAAATAGTCCCTGCCAGATAAGACTCCATTGTATTGCACGCATTGCACTCTGTTAGTTAAATAACTATGAAGCCAGTTTAGTGCAATGCCTCTTATTCCATAGAATGTTAATTTTTAAGTAGAATTTCGTGATCGATTGTATCAAAGGCTTTTGAGAGGTATAGAAATATACCCAATATGTGTTCTTTGTTTTCAAGAGAGGTCGAAATCTTTTCCATCATATCCACAAGTGCCAGCATGGGTGAATGCTTTTCTCTGAAGTCATATTGGTATTGGTAAATTATTGAATTTTTATTTATATATTTTGTCAGCCTATTATAATAGAGTCTTTCTAGGAGTTTTGAGAAAAGGGGGAGTACTGAGACTGGCCGGTAGTTAGTAAAATCTGATGAGTCCTTTGCCTTGTATATGGTGTCACACGTGCTGCTTTTAGTCGTGATGGGAACACACCCTGTGCTAGTGCTAATCATCATCATCATCATCATCATTTTACGAGGCATAAGCCATTGGCTTGTTATTGCCTCAGTGTATTTTTATTATGGTTTAGCTAGCTCAGTTCAATTCAAAGGATTGTTCTTTGAAATAGATCTATCTAGGTTGTTCTTCATCATCATCATCATCATCATCATTTTACGAGGCATAAGCCCTTGGCTTGTTATTGCCTCTGGAGCTGTGTTGGTATTGTATTACTAGTGCTTGTACGTTGTTTAGTTACAATTGTTTATTTGTTTGGTTGGCATTATTCATTGACATTATTCAGAACCCTGGTTGACTTTGGGAGGCGCTGTGGTGCAGATGGGTTATCCCCGCGTCAGCTGCGGTGTGTCACCTACGCTCATAGTTACATCCTTCTGCGCCTAGCATTTGGGTATACTTCTAGATTGTCTTATTATTATTATATATATATATATATATATATATATATATATATATATATATATATATATATATATATATATATATCTATTAGTTGGTTATGCCATGAGCGTATATTATGTCATTTAGGTGCATATCTAGTTTTGATTTAAACACGCCGAACGTGGGTGCCTCGACCACAACAGAAGGGAGTGAGTTCCATGTGTTAATAATTCGGTTTGGGAAAAAATGCCTACGACTTTCTTTTCGTCTGCGTTTAGTGTTGAGCTTGAATGTGTGACCTCTAGTACGTGTTACTTGATCGGTCAAAGAATGTGTTTTTTTCAATGTTGTAATCATCATGGATAAATTTGTATGTTTCGATTAAGTCTCCTCTAAGCCTTGTGTATTTTAGTGACATGAGGTTCAAAGCCTTTAACCTGTCTGTGTAGCAGTAGTTTCTCAAATGGGGAACAAGTTTAATGGCTCTTCGCTGGACCCTTACGATTATACAAGATTGGCTTTTGAAACGAGGAGACCATATGCAGTTACAGTATTCCAAAATTGGTCGGACTAGTGATTTGAATAACAGGGTAAGCGTGTTTTCAGATCTATATAATTGAAGGTTCTGTTAATTAGACCAACTATGCTGTTAGCCTTTGATACAGTTGCATTTATATGGGTATCGAAGGAGAGGTTTTGATTTATGTGTACGCCAAGATCTTTTTCACTTGTGGACGGTATGATTTCAATGGTTTGTGACTGGCATATAGTGTCTGTCATATAATACTGGGTCCTAGGATTATTTGAACCAAAGTGTATTACATGTGTTTTGTCTGTATTAAAGTGTAGCTGCCAAACCTGAGACAAATTACATACGTTATCTATATTGTCTTGAAGGGTCACGGTGTTAGGGTTACCAAACAGTTTTGTATCATCCACAAAGATCTTATACGGGCAGTTTACGGCATCGGGTAGATCATTTATGTACAAAAGGAAAAGTGTAGGTACCAAAACACTGCCTTGAGGCATGCCACTAGTGACGACTGTCCAGTCGGATGTTGCTTCGTTGATCTTTACACACTGTTTTCTTTCGGTTAGAAATGCTTCAGTCCAGTTAGTTAGTTGCTCTACTAGACTGTACATTCTCATTTTCTTTAGAAGTCTTTTGTGTGTTACTGTATCAAAAGCGTTGGAAAAATCTAAGTATATTGCGTGTATAGGTTTGTTTTCATCTAGATTGGATGTTATGGTTTCCATGTACTCCAGTAACTGTGTTTTGCATGATCTGCTATGTCTGAAGCCATGTTTACAGCTGGTGAAAACGTTTGTTTCCATGTGGTTCATTATTGCATCACGTACAAATGTTTCTAAAAGTTTGCAAAGTGAACAAGTTAGACTGATGGATCTGTAGTTGCTTGGATTACTTTTTGGGCCTTGCTTATAAATCGGACAGACATCCTCTAAGGATTTGTTAAATAGGACGCTAAGGGGTACACTGATCTCTTTTGTTAGTTCAATCAAAACTTGTATGGGTATGCCGTCTGGTCCATGGCATTTATTTGGGTTTAGTTTTTTTAGTTTGGCTTCAATAGGCTCTGGGTTTATAGAAATGTCTGGTAAAACAGTGCTTGTGATATTGGGGATATTTTTTGGCATTGTATTTAGGTTCTCTTCTGTAAATACACTTGCAAAATAGATGTTCAAAACTTCTGCCTTTTCTATATCATTTGTACACTTCATTATTTGAATAGTTAAGTTGGCCTACTGTTTCTTTGAGAGTTGTTTTGCTTTTGACATATTTCCAAAAGGACTTTTTTCTTGCATTCGCTTGCTATATTTTGTTCAAATGACAGTTTGGCTTGTTTGATACATGATGTAGAATTATTCCTTGGCATTTTATTTGTTTTCTTGTATTTTTTGTACAGTTTGTTTTTTGCTTTAAGGGTGTGTGTGTGTGGCACTGGAAGTAAGGCATAGCCAGGTGTTTCCGTTTACTCGACTTGTTTGGTTTTGGGATGTGTTGATTTAGCATTGTGGTTAAGATGTTGTAAATAAGGTTCCATGCTTCTGGTGTATGAAGTTCCTGCATGTTTGTCCAGTCAATATTGCTGACTTCCCTGCGCATGTCGTCATACCTACCTTTATTCAGCAAAAGTTTGGACAAATTTGGTTCAGTTGAAACATTAAATATATAGGCGTGAAGGGTTATTTGTAAGACATCGTGATCGCTTTTTCCTAACGGGGCGAGATCAAATATGTCATTGACAGTGTTTGTACTGTTTCCCAAAATGAGATCTAAGATATTCGCTTTCTGGTTTATCCTGTGTCTTGTTGGTTTTAATACAAACTGGTGGAGAAAATTGTTTCTTATGGTATTGATAAAGTTGTCACTATCATGAGTACATGAGAGACCAGAAGCCCAGTTGATATCTGGGAAATTAAGTCTCCTGTAATAAAATGTGGTCTGGTTTTAGTTTACTAGTGTTGTTTATTAGAGCCATGAGATTTAAATTGTTGTCTATATCACTGTTGGGACTTCTATAGATACATCCTACTAAAACGTTTTCTTTATTCTAGGTAGTCCATGTACACCAAACTGACTCCTTGAAAGAATCGCCACTTAGTGTCTCACAGGGTTGGGCTTGTAGTAGTTTGTGGCTGTAGATGGCAACTCCCCTAGCTGGGTTATTATTAAGAAATGAATCATCGTTATCTAGTTGCAGTGCGCTTAATTTGATGCTTGTGCTGGGATCTTGGTATTTAGGGAGAACTTCATTGATACATATAACAGCTGGAGAGGTTTCATGGACCATTGCTTCGAGTTCATTTCTTTTATTCAGCAGACTATCTGCATTGGTGTAGATGCATATGTTTGTAGGTAGAGTTTTCTGTGGAGTGGATGTCTTCCCCGATAATATATATCTACTATTACTGCTCCTTTCAATATTGTCTTCTTTTTGGAGATTTTGATTTTGAGGCATTGGTTTGTTCATATTTGTTTTGTGACGTTTAGAAGTAGCTTTGTGTTTTTGTGTATGTTAGGCTTGTGCGATTTTTCGATTTAATCGTGAAGTTCGATTTATTTTTAAAATCACGATTTTTACGATGTAATTGAGGGAAAATCTTAAAAAATTTAATGTTTTTTTTTTAACCTGAAGTGTGTACTTTTCCGTCGCATTTTATCAGTACATGATTACAATTATAATCGATTCACGCCTGCGTTCCTTGCGTTTATATCTCGCTGTGCCATGCGTGTGTCAAATAATTAGTAATCACAACTAAAATCGCTACAATAAATAAGCTATCAATAGCGAGGTAACACCTTTGTCATTGAGAAAACCAGCTAGTTACTCCGTCGAATCGCCATATAATTTTCTTTCTTTCACTGCTGACCCTGAGTCTGTCGTGAAATGCCAAGTATATACTTAGTTGCAGAGTGTTAGGCAATCAGTGAACATAATTCTTTTTAATTCTAGAGTTAGCAATTTCAGGCGGTGTAATAATTTTTCCTTTTTGATTCGGTTGTCATGTCAAATTAAAGAAAATAAAGCAATAGCATTCCAGATTGTTTGATTTTGAACTCTGTTTTCTGTTGATTACTCTTAAATGTAAATCGTACATTCTGAAAGCAACTATAAACTGCACTATAGGACGAGTTTACGCCGCCCACTCGTACCTACTCAAAGCTACCGTCCTATGTCTGTGGATTGCGCAGTATCTCCCCGGGTACTAATATTAGCGTCTTCGCGTTACTCCGGTAATGACATAAACTCGTCCTTCAAAGGGAGGCTATAAGCGGAACCTGATACATCATGTAATTAATTTTTTTCTCATCGACATTTTGTCTCAAATTTTGATGAAATAAATAATGTTTCTTAAACTATACGCAATATTTAAGCGGTCCCAATTAATAATTTCACTCCCGCGATGATGGATATAAGGTATACATTAAACATAGACATGGGATGGTAAGAATTCGTCGCATGAAAATGTGTTCTAATTTCGTGCTATTTTTATATCATTTCAACTTTTCTAGAAACAAGTCCCGTTACCCCGGTTTATACTTTTGGGAATTTGGACCTACGATTTAATCGAAAATCACAATTTTTAAAATAAACTCAATTGCGATGTTTCAAAGCAAAAATCGTGCAAGCCTAGTGTATGTTTTATTTTTATTTATCCTGTTATACGCCAACAGTTCCGTTTCTGTAGAGTGTGGCAGTTCATCTGCTAAGGGAGAAAAACAGTTTACTGAGGATGCATTTACTGTGTTTTGGGGTTTGCAGATGACTGGATTTTTTGTGAACTTTGGTAATACTATGAGTTGGTCGAAGCCTGAGTGTTTATATGTGACTGGTAATTTACCTGATAGATCGCAGGATTGTAAATCTAGCACCTCCATATCCTTCCATTTCGAAAATCCTATAACAGGTAATAATTTATGTAGTCTTGGATGTTGCTGGATAAAAGATTAATTCCTGATTTGTTGGGGTGGACATTGTCCCAGAATAACTCACCGTATACTTGGCCCTCTTCGCTGGCAAATAAATAAGAGTGGTTAATGAATTCTTGAATGATTTAACCATTGTCCTAGCATTTGTCTGCATGTTCACTTGTGGAGGCCTTGGTTGGACTAATTGCTGTTGTTTTCATTTTCTGTGTTCATTGCTATCCGAGTCTCCTCCTCTACGCAAGTGTCTCTTCATGCAACTACAAAGTGCGGACGTGGAAGCAGAGATGTAGATGATGGGCCAATGTTGGCAACAAGTTGGCAGATCGCAGTTGGCATTACAATGTTGGCCCAATGTTGGCTGTATCATTTGTTTGCCAACGTTGGGCCAGCATTGGAAATTTCACAGAAATTCAAACAAAATCAACATAATATTCACCTTTTAATTTTTAAATTGTTAAATTATGTGCTCTGGTGTGCTAATTTAAATATCTTCATAAATTTATGCCTGTTTGCTCAACGTTGGCCCAATAATGTATTGCGAATAACACCATCAACCAAACCACCCACCCCACGTACCTTTCCACGTATCCTCAAGTCTTCCACCAAGGTATACCGAATGGGCTGGTTGATGTCTTGGAGGACTGGTCGTGGACTCGGAATCTGGTCCTCAAGCTCTGACTCGTCTAAGCGCTGCGGGATGATATACGCGCCCAAATCCGCCACATACATCTCTCTCAGTGCGACATTCACTAAAAAAAGAAATTGTGATATGAGTGAGGAGGCAATGTTTTTAAGGACAGACAGATGGACAAACTGTTACACTATCATTAGTATATATGGATATCAATGACAACAATAATGGCGATGACGATTATGATGACGATGATGAAGTGTGACGACAATGACGATAATAATGTATGTAGTATGTATGTTTAATACCTAGAGCTTGAAGATTGGGGAGAAAGACGTCGGCGACACCGACAACCGTCTCTTCTAGTTCTTCAACATCAGGTGCAACTAAAAAAAAGTAATGATAATAATCTCGAGAACGATGTTGATGATAACGTGTGGCGACAATAACGATGATAATGGCAATGTGTGCGATAGACAGACATAATAATAACTACAGATAATGTGTGATGACAATGACGATGCTAATGGCAATGTGTGCGATAGCCAGACATAATAATAACTACAGATAAAGTGTGATGACAATGACGATGATAATGGCAATGTGTGCGATAGCCAGACATAATAATAACTACAGATAAAGTGTGATGACAATGACGATGATAATGGCAATGTGTGCGATAGCCAGACATAATAATAACTACAGATAACGTGTGATGACAATGACGATGATAATGGCAATGTGTGCGATAGCCAGACATAATAACTACAGATAACGTGTGATGACAATGACGATGATGACATGTGATGACAATGATAATAATGTACATGTATGTAGTATGTATGTTTAATACCTGGTGCTTGAAGATTGGGGAGAAAGACTTCAGCCACCAGTACAACTGCCTCTTCTACTTCTTCAACATCAGGAGAACCTGCAAAAAGAGTGCTGATGATAATCTCGAGAACGATGTGGCGACAATAACGATGATAATGACAATGTGTAGACATAATAATAAAAAAAATAAAAAAATAAAATAACATAACGTGTGACGACACTGACGGTGATGAAGTACGATGATGATAATACTGTACGTGTATGTAGTATGTACATAATACCTGGACCTGGACAACCACCTCTTCTCTTTCTTCAACAGCATATATAGAAATACATCGGAGAGAGAGGAAGCGAGAGAGAGATAATAATAATAATAATAATAAATAAGCATCTACAAGGAGAATTGGTGATGATAAGAGTACGAAGAAGGCGATTATAGCGTGAGAACATAATTGGTGATGATAATGACGAGAACGATGTGATGACAGAGATGACGATGACAATGATAATGTATACGTGTGGTTGTACATACATGCAACCAGGGATGGGGTCAATTCGAATTCCACCTCAATTCATTTTATCAATTCCAATTCCAATTCTGTCTCCACGTCAATTCATTTTATCAATTCCAATTCCAAGTCCACCCAGACAAGTTCAATTCCAATTCCAATTCCATTTTATCAATTCCAAGTCCAATTCCAATTCCATACCAATATTTACTTGAGATCAACATTGTTATATTTTAACCCTTTAATGCCCAACATTGGCCAGGAAAAACTAGATTTATCATTAGCAAAAGTCCATTTGCAGGATAAGAGAAGACTATTTTTAAATAATTTAACAATGCAATGACTGGCTTAGTTATGGAATCAGTCATTCCACTGGTAAATTTTCAAAAATCCTGCTCCCGCTTAGACAAATTAATAAATTCCGTTTTAAACCAAATTTTCAAAAATAGTCTTCGCATACATATATATGATTCTTCCTCAAGACCAGTGCAGAATGCATTTTTGGTTGGCTTCTCCGTTAATATTTAAAACAATTAGAATAAAAATTGTTGTTGCCAGTAGGTAGTTATGTCTTTCAGTCGAATTATTGTCCAAAAAGTCAACATTCAGCAGATCTTATTTTTAGTTCATTTGACTTAATTATAGCTTAATGCTGATTTTTTCCCTGATGAATCTGACTAAAGGTTAATGCCATGTCTAATTATTACAGATACATGTAAACTCTGCTATATAAATGTTTGCAGTAAAAAACATTAGAATACAATGTATATAGTGAGAGTACTGAGCACATGTATGTAGACTTTGAATAACACCTCTAGTCCAGGTGTCTGTGTTTTAAAAGCTGAGACAGTTCACTGAGGGAGTTGTTATGTAGGAGGGTATAATTACAGGGCAATTATCTTGTAATGTACTGCTTTCTTCACCCATTTCATTCCATGCAGATGATAGTTATTACTTTACTGAACACTATTGCTAACATTTTGATGAATAATGTTAACGCAATTTGGTCATTTTGGTTCTAGCATATATATTTGAAATCATTTTAACTAATTTGTATGATTTTAAAGATGGCATGATTTCTTAGAGATGAAACTGTGTTTCCAGGGAATGCAGAATGAAATAAGTTCAAGTGGCTTTGATTGAATAAAGGAGGTACAAAACTCACATAGGATAAAAAGGTTTAATTGGTCACTGATCATGGACAATTGAGTTAATTCAATAATGTATTAAAGTTCATAGCATTTATCAGATCTTTATTTTGTCAATTCAGAGAATGAGAGATTATTTTTGAAAATTTTCCACTTGAATTGCTGGCTCAGTTATCCAGCTAGCCACTCCAGTGGTAAATTTTCAAAAATAGCCTTCCGTTGGCCTGCCAATGAACATTTCTCAAACTCATTGCAGAAGGTGTTTTGGTCGGCTTAGGTGTTAAAGGGTTAAGGGCTAACTTGCTCATCACTGAATTATCAGTATCTCAAATTCTAGTCTTCAAACCAAACATATAACTAAGTTGTTCAAATTAAATTTAACAGAAACTATTGCAGCCATAGGAGACAAACGTATTCAGTCAAATAAATTGTAAAATATTCAATAAAGCATCTAATAACAGCTGCCATAATAAATATCATCAACCTGCATATAGAATGAAATGTGGTAAATGGTATCATATAGATCATTTAGGATGAAATACATTAAGGGCATATAAAGATCAGTGTATAATACAGATATTACATGTACATGTTACAGTCATCAATGTTCAGTAAATCTATGACAAATATGACTCGAATTGATTGGAATTGAGTTGGAATTTATCAATTCCGGTCAATTCAAATTATCAATTCCAATTCCAATTCTGGTGTCTTAAGATTTATCAATTCCAATTCTGGAGTCCTCAGCTTTATCAATTCCAATTCCAATTCCGAAATTGAATTGGAATTGACTGATCAATTCCAATTCCAATCGCAATTGACCCCAACCCTGCATGCAACTAGAAAAAAGAAGGACAGAGAGAGAGATGGAGACAGCAGGCAGGCAATTGAGATTAGGCATCTTCGTATATATCCCAAACCATGAATAATTTAAACGTACTATGGTGAAACGCTTCGTTCACATAGAAGCTGTGGCTGCAGCGACATTATCAGTATCATGTGTAGATGTGCATGTGCTTTTTCCGCGACCGAAAACTTGTTCATTACAGAATTATCCCCCTTTACATATCTTAAAGCCGATACATAAACTGCATTGCCAATCATTTCTTGTCAACGCAACTCCTACAGTTTAACTCCGATTCTTTTGAAAATTGGTACGTGTTATCATTACCACATGAAGGTGTGCATGTGTTATCCGTATACCTGTACATCCTTCCTTCTGTTCAAAATGTGTGTACGTCCGTCTGTCAGTCCATCCATCTCATGACAATCATTTCTTGTCAATGCAACTCCTAGAGGTCTCAATGGATTAACTTTAATTAGCTCTCAATGGATTAACTTTAAATTTTGTCCAAATTATCAGTATCATGTGTAGATGTGCATGTGCTTTTTTCGTGGCCAAAAACTTATTCATTACAGAGTTATCACCCTTTAAATATCTTAAAGCCGATACATAAACTGCATTGCCAGTCATTTGTCAACGCAACTCCTCCTACAGTTTAACTGTGATTCTTTTGAAACTTGCTAAGTGTTATCATTACGACATGAAGATGTGCATGTGCTATCCGTATACTTGTACATCCATCCATCTGTCCAAAATGTATGCTCGTCTGTCGGTCCATCCTTGTCAATTCAACTCCTACAGTTTAGTTACAATTCTTTTGAAACATGGTAAATCTAGTCATTACCATCCGAAGATGTGCATGTGCTTTTTACGTGGCCAGAAAACTATTCATTACAGCGTTATCTCCCTTTAAATACTGTTAAGCCGATACATGAACTACAGTACCAATCATTTCTTGTCAACACAACAATTTAGCTGTGATTCTATTGAAACTTAGTAAGGATTCTCATTACCACTTGACGTTGTGCATGTGCTATCTCTATGCCTGTACATCTATGCGTCTGCATAGAATGTATGTGTGTCAGTCTGTCAGTCCGTCCATCTCTGGCAATCATTTCAAGATGTCAACACAACTACAGTTTAGCTATGATGTATGTTTATCTGAAATGTTTGGATCCGGGGGGATATGCCGTCTTCTGATGGCTGTTGTTGTCATATAGCGCACGCCATTGCAGGAAGGCAACAAATCTCGGCATGAATTGTCCGCAGTTCTTGGACGGGGTTATGGATAGGCTCAGTCAGGATGCCCTAACATTCGCCATAGGACTAAAATTCAGTGGCGTCGTGCCCAAGGTGCATGGGGGAGCCCAGCGGGGGAGCCTGGCCTCCCTGACCCCTACTTCCAAAAAATCTTTTAGAAATTTTTTTTTAAACAGGGAATCATCTGATTGTGAAACAGCTAAATATACAATAAAAATTGGAGGGGGTGGGGGGGGGGGGGGCGTTGAGGTAACTTCGCATCATCAAATATAATGTCACTTGTGTAAAGTGCAAACCTTGACATGGTTGGTTCATTAACGAATAATGATTTACGTAATGGATTATTTATAATGGGTGACGGGTAGCTTCATCAAGGAAAATGAGGTCACTGGACCAACACCAATAATTGTGCTGTGTCAGCGCATCCTGTTTCCATTATGCAGGTCCTATAGATCTATGTGAGAGTTAGCTGTTAGACTATAATTAAAACTCTGCAGAAATAGGCCTACATGAGAACATGGCATACCTTCACTGACCGCTGTGGATGTAATGGCACTCCTGTGACTGTCATTCTGCTGGTGCAAGTGTGATGGGGGTGCGTGGGAATATGGGATGGATGCACATACTGTATTCTGACAGCTGACCCAGCCTGTTTCTCTTGCTATTTGATCATAACTAAGTATCTGTATTATGCTTTCAGATTATGCCTTTTTAACTTTCACATTACCAATGGTAATATGAAAGTTAAAAAGTCGTAATCTCAAAGCACAATATTGAAGCTCAATTATCACTCAGAATGCAGGAAAACACTTCTCATAACATCTGATTTCAAAATTTTCCTGGGGAAGACCCTGGGAACGCCCTGCTTCCATGGAGGGGGACACCCCATCCCTGGAATGCCCTGCTTCCATGGAAGGGGACACCCCATCCCTGACCCACCCCAATGGGCTCCCCCAACTTTTCGGTTTGCACAACGCCCCCGCTAAAATTATGATGTTTAGGGCAACCGCCTGTGCTCAGGGGATTGCTTCTCACTGAGACCACATGGTGGTCACTAGTGACTGGCTTGGCTGTAGTATTATTATGCTATCCACACTGTGTAACCAGTACACTAGAAGAGTGATATCGGATAGATAGCTCACAAAAGTGCAGCAATATTTTTTTTTAAAAAGAAGAAAAGTAGAAAATGATGCTAATATCTGGTGATAACAATTAAAGCTAGCGATGTCGTGAAATATTATCATAACAATTTAAATAACAATATTTATATTATATTATTAATTATTTATTTGAAATATTGTATGTGGCTTCTCTATTTACACTAGTGTTTTCATGAGAATAAACTTGATTGATTGAGTATTAGCTGATAACCCCTTTGAACCTCTAAGTGCAGATTCTATGAAATTGTTAACACATAAAACTGTATTTCTTATCGCTGCATCCTCAGCTATATGAAAAGGTGAAATTCATGCTTTGCCAGCTGAACCTAGTCACATTGTGGTGACATAGGAAGGCTTTAGGCTTCTACCTAGACTTAAGTTTATGGCTGGAAACCAGCCTTTGAAATACCCTGATCAGCCCATAATATTGCCTGCTTTAATGAGATTTGATCCAAGCTCAAAAACCTGGTGTCCGATCCAAGCATTGATCCGTTACAAAGAATGTGTGGAAGAATGGGGATTTGACCACAGCTCTCTATGGTTATCTTATATAGAACCCCATAGCAGGGCATCCAGGGACACAATTTCAAGGTGAATTGTGGAATGTATCCAATTTTGCCACAAATCTGCAACCGGTAGGCAAATAGATTTGGTCAAGTTGTACAGTCTCCATTGAGTAGTGGCCTCTATGGTGTTTCCATCGAGACCTTTATGAAGGTAGCCCAGTGGCACTGTGAGTCAAGTTTTACTGAGCATTATTTACTTGACACGAGTAACCCTCTTGCTTTAGGTATTTTGAAAAAATGAAACAAAATTGTAAATATTGCAAATAAAAGCCATTGATCACAAGTGTTACACTTGAGGTCACGGAGCACTCACACATCTTCCGTCATCTGAGTGACTCGAGATATCTGCAACCACAAAATAAAAGGTCAGTTCTAAATTATTGTGTTTGTGTTCTTCGTCACATACCAGTTTTTTTGTACTAATCTGGTGATGGTTCCTGTTTTATATCGGTCTAATTTGAATTTTATACAAATGCGAAGAACATTTGTTTGAGTTCCCATGGTACCATGTGACTAGTACAGAGAGCATCTAGGATTAATTAAAAAGACTGCATTTTGCAAAGCGATGGTCATGCATTAATGTCAGCTGATCGTTTGTTTATTTTCTGAGCGCTGGTCTGGAGATGTCAGTTGTTTTTGTGCCTCCAGAAGCAAAATGACTCTTTGCAGGCAACAGGGGTTCATGTGACCATGCCTGCCTTCACTTGCGTTTTCTGGTTATATCATGGAGTATTCGTGATGGTTAGTATACTCTTGAAGTAAAGATCTAGGATTTCTTCTTTCATGAGAGAGTTGATACTTACCATCATGAATACGACCCACAGAGATATGGTCTTATTACACAGTTGCCAAACTGTAGCCAATGATTGTTTTCATCATGGTGTCTTCAACTGTCTTGTCAGTTGGCATATGCACCGCGGATGCGCGAATCGGCATGTGCCAGTCTGACAGCTACCTGCCTATTGGGGCAGATTTATTTTAGATTCTGTGTTGAATTGAGCCAGTTAGATATATTAGTATATATCATAGAGTATTCGTGATGCTAAGTATCAACTCTCTCATGAAAAATGAATCCTAGATTTTGTTTAGATTCTGGGAAGACAAATCAGATAAATAATGCATCCCTGGGAAGATATAAATGAAGCATCCTATTATGTATCTTAACACCAATCAGTAGCTTATTCATTCCACATGACCATGATGTTGCAAGCCGCATATAGCCTCTGTTATCACTATGTGCATTGCCATATTGTCTATTTTAAAGTTATATGCCAGGCCTCTTTGTTTTACAGGTCTTTGCTGTGTCGAGATGGCCAGAAAGGATAGCACCAATCTTCCAGTTGATAATTATCGCAAACAGATTGGTAAGTCAACATCACTGTATTGCCACCTGGCCTGGATTGCCAAGTGAGCCGATGGAATGGTGACCGTCCATCGTTTGTCTGTCCTCAATGTTTCTTTTAAGCAACATTCTCAAGACCCACTTATTTAGGGACAATTTCAACCAAATTTGTAAGGAAACATCCTTTGATCATCGAGATCGAAGATTGTTCAGTTGAAGCTGATTGGTCAATTTGGGCGCTATTTTTAGAATCGCCTTTAAACATCTTAGATTGAATTCAAAGAAAACTCAATCTAGGCGAAGGACTGATGTTTATTCAAGAGAACTTGATTGCTAGATGTATCTGCTGACCATCTTGAATTTTAACCAAATCTGGTAGGAACCATCCTTGGGCCTTACAGATCCAACTTTGTTCAAACGAAGATGAATGAACAATTTGCGCCATGTCCATCTTGGATTTTGGTAAATTTTTAGAAACATCTAAAGAATCTCCGAAACCGCTTCTGGGATTGATTCGATACTAATGGGAAACAGCTGAACCAAGTTTGCTCAAGGGAACTTGATTAGCCAAATACTTTGGCGGCCATCTTCGATGACCTAGGCTTTGCAAAAACAAATTCTCCAGAATCGCTGAATGGATCGGGCTAACTTGAATAATTATGTCACCAGAGGTAAAAAGGTCACCAATTTTTATCATTGCTTAAAATCGGACAAATGTGCATTTCTGTAAGTGGCAACGTAGATACAAAGGGATATTCTGGTATTATTAGCGCAGGAAGTTAATAATAGATGCATTCTGACAAATCTATTTAGTCAATGTTGATTTATTTCATCATATTAGGCTTGCGCGATTACATGATTAAATCGGAAATCGCGATTATGTTTTAAATCATGAATTTATATGATTAAAAATTAAATAATCGAATAATCGTGAATGTTTTCTATTGCATAAAATATTTCAAAACCAAACTTTCAATTACTTTTTAATGTGATCGGTCATGAAAAATGGCATTTTGCTAATGCTTAGTGAATGTATGTCATTTGCGGGGCAAGAGAAGACTATTTTTGTAAATGTATTACTGGAATGCCTGGCTCGAGAATCGAGCTAGGAATTCCAGTGATACATTTTCAAAAATAATCTCTTGCCCTGCAAATGGACTTTTCTAAACACCATTGCATTTTTCGTCATTGATATTCTTTTGTTGTTATGTTTCGGTAATTTGTATCCAAGCTGATTAATCGAATAATCACGATTATTTTTTAATAATCGATAGCGATCACTCAACGCAATAATCGCACAAGCCTACATCATATGCTGTTACAATATGAACTGACAAAGCCTCCTTGTCGAAAATAGCAGAAATATGCAATTATAGGGAAGTGAAAAATGAAATGAACATAAAATTCACATCTAAATAATGTTGAGTAATACATCGGCACTCAAAATGTTTCATTGAGTGTCCTCTGAAATTGTGTGTATGTCATGTACAAATCAATTGAGTAATTAGGTCATCAGAGGGCAAAATATAGCCAGCTTTCACTGCTGTTTACAATTGGGCAACAGTGCATTGAAGTAACTGACAACGTGCTTATAAAGTGAAAATGAGTGGTAGATACCAGATGGCAAATCTACATGGTCAATGTTAATTTATTTCATAGGATGTTGTTAGTATGACAGATTACAAAAGTTATTGAAAATAATTGGAAAGTGCAATAATGGGGAACTGAAATTTAAATGATCATAACATTGCATCTAAATAATATAGATTAATAAATGGCTACTGAGAATGTTTCCTTTGGTGTACTATGCAATATTATGTGTTATATATATGCGAACCACTTGAGTAATATGGTCAGCTGAGGTCCAAAGGTCAGCTATTTTGGCCGATGCTAGGCTTGCGTGATTATGTGATTAAATCGAAAATCGCGATTATGTTTTAAATCGTGAATTTATATGATTAAAAATTAAATAATCGAATAATCGTGAATATTTTCTATTGCATAATATATTTCAAAACCTAACTTTCAATTACTTTTTAATGCGATCGGTCATGAAGAATGACATTTTGCTTAGTGAGTGTATGACCATTTGCAGGGCAAGAGAAGACTATTTTTGAAAATGTATTACTGGAATGCCTGGCTCGAGAATTTTCGTCATTGATATTCTTTTGTTGTTATGTCTTGGTAATTTGTATCCAAGCTGATTAACCAAGCAATGACGATTATTTTTTAACAATGGATCGCGATCACTCAACACAATAATCGCACATACCTAGCCATTGCTAAAACATTTTTGAATTGTGCATTACTGTGACTGGCAAAGCACCAGTAACGGAATAGGCTCGTGCAAATTCTTTGAAAGTAAATGAAAGACGACATCTGACAAATCGAAAGTGGCAATGTTTATTTATTTCATTGAGTCTTATTACTATTGCTGCTATGACAATGCTAGTTTTAAAATACAGTTGTTATTACACCACAAAAACATCCATTACCGTTCAGTCACTACTTGCTAAATCAATTATCTGCATTTAGCTACCAGAATAAGATTTTTATGCTTGCATACACCCCTCCCCATGCTTATTCCTATAAATATGGACCCTCAACCAGGCTACTGGTTTGGTCCATCTCCAGTATATTAACTGATACAGACTGGCACCAGTCTGTACTCACTCCATAGTGACGCCTGTCACTAAGTGCGCTTGTACTGGAGCCCAAATAGGAAACAGATTTACTTTTCAATTATTGTGCAAGCAGAACAACTGCACAAATATTATCAGAAAGTTTTTATAGCTTTGCGCTGTGTCAGCTTACTATTGAAGGACTTTCTCACGCTAAGATATGCCTACTATGAAGTCTATCTTACCAAAATTATGTTTTTGGAAGTATTTCGTGGTTATATTGAACTTTATAACTATGTATATGAATGTTACCGGTTTTCGTGGGTTTCGTTTTCGTGGTAACAAATTTAATATGCCGAAGTCATCATCATATAAAAACACTCTATTACTCCAGTGAGCCCTTAATCACTTTCAGTTAAAAGAAAAAATAGTGCTTTACAAGGAATTACGGTTATTTCCCTATGATAGAAAACAATCTTGAATTTGAAATTTTCGCCCTTAGAAAGGCGTTTGCATGTTTCTAGACTCCTTTTGTCGAAACTCTAAGCTGTATGCTTCTTTCGTAATCTTTTCGTTTTTAAGAGTCAGTTTTAACGAACGATAAATCAAGTGCACATCCTCAATCTGTGAACGAGTTCACTCTGTGGAGTATGGAGGACATGTCTGTTTTAAGTGCACTACGTGTACCCCCACATTGATGTGCGGGTTTTGCATAGGGTGGTCTGCGTTCGTATCTAAGTTTTCTTTAAGGATTATTCGTCCTTACAGCGCTGCACTCTGGTCGTCCTTCCCCTACCTCCGTTGCTAGTAAGACAAAAGCTGTGTCTTTTGCAATATTCTAATCCAGCAGCAACGGAGGGGGGGGGGGGGGAGCCTCTTCGGCGAATTCGGAAGCTGTGTTAGCTTTATTTGCAAGATTTGAATCCTTCGCTGCAGTCTTGACTAAATCTTTAGACGAAAGGATATCTTCTGCCATCATGGAGGCCAAGAAACAGGAAGTTTCTTCTGGTTCCGATGACAGCCCGAGGGCTAGCGGGCATTCCCGCAAATGGGGGAAACCAATCCCTCTAACGTCAATGCAGGTTATTAGGTCTCCTAAACAAAAGTCTAGAGTGACAAAGCTCTCGAAGGTGAGCTCGTGCAGGTCACCGGGTCAAACCCACAGACTTGAGGGTGTTAGGCATAACCCTCAAGCAGTGGTGGTGGAGGCGGAAGCTAACGTCCAAAAGCCTTATGCTAATGCCAGTATTTCGGTCATACCGGTCGTCAAGATTCTCCGTAGGTCGCCTATAGCTAAGAGTTCGCATTCTAGCCTTGCTAGTTCTTCCGGTTCCGTTGTGGTGGACTCGGGTTTACTTCTGTTTTCCGGTGCTACTTTCGTTCTGTCCGTTTCCGGTATGTCTTCCGGTTTTGTAGGTCATCCGGGTCTTCTAGATCCGGTTCTTTCTTCTGTTCCATCCATTTCCGGTTTGACTTCCGGTTTTGCAAGACATCCGGGTCTTCAAGATAAAAGAATAAATGCTGAATATCTACGACTCCAAGAGACACTTCAAGACTGGCAATGTCTCGGAATTAATATTTTCAGCGATTAAACATTCCGAATTTAAAAGCACTTACTGAAATAAGACTAACTCTTAGGAAAGATGATGACTAGATCCTAGGAAAGACAAACCTGGGATCTCAGTAAGAGCTATCACCAGAAATTCAAAAAAGGAAAACAGAACCGGAAGTTAATCATAGAACACCATGAAACCGGTAATTACCCTATCCCCGGATGTACGAATCCGGAAGTGAAAAAATAGGAAACGGAAATGCGCAAACCAGAAGAAGACCATCGGAAACTGAACCCGGATGTACAGTAAAAAACCAGATTAAGCATAGGAACCTGAAATACGCAAAACGGAAGTCAGACCGGATATGGAAAGAACGGAGGTAGATCCGGAAAACGGAAGTAACCCCTGTCCTGAGGACAGAAGTCTATCTGGATATGAATGACCCGGAAGTACACCTCTAGAACCAGAAACGGAAGTGTACAGACAGGAATCCAAACCGGAAGCGGAAGCGCTTCTACCGGAAGATGAAAAATAATAGGAGTCCACAGACCCCGGATATCCGGTATGACCGGAAGCACTGCTAAAACTGGAAACGGAACTAGGAGCCAGATCTTGAATACCCGGATGTCCTACAAAAATGGAAGGAACGGAAATAATAACCGGATCTTGAAGACCTGGATTTCCTACAAAACCGGAAGTCAAACCGGAAACGGAAGTAAGACGTAATTAAAGACTCTTCCGACTGATTGCCGGATGGGTTTTTTGTTGCAGTCGATAAGTCAGTCTATTCTACGTATTATCGCTAGATACATAATTTTTAATTTTATCCAACTTTAGATGGGCAGTTGTCTTTGGGCCGTTCAGCCTTTTTTCGCGCTCTTTTTTTCCTCTTTTGTCGGCAGGTTGACATATTTATTTTATCCAAAGGGAGTTAATTTCTTGAAGAAAATCCCTGTTTCTAGCGTAATTCTTAGTCTAATTCTGACAGTCTCTGAAAGGAAAAGATTCAGTAGTGGATTTATAGGGAAGAGAATGGCTCTAAGTTTAATGATTACAAGAGCTAGAAAATGCTGAGAATAGAGAAATAAGATTAGGGTGAAGGAAGAAGGAATAAAAGCCGAGTTTTTTCTTCTGCGGTGTCAAAGTCATGGTTTAGGTGAGTCTTTTTGCTTTCATTTTATATCGGCTCTGTTTTTCAGCGTTTTGTTTCGTGTTTAATCATAATCAAGTATCAGGGTTTTGTGTATTTAACATCTAGCTGTTCCCGGAGATTCATTATTATTCTATCAATCATTCCTTTTATTAGCATATCAAACTCAATTACATCTGTCTTTACAAGATGATAAAATTGGTTCTAAGTCTTTAATAATAAATAGTAAAGAGAAGTATAGGTCTCTTCCTTCATCCTCTGCCTCTTCTAAAGTTTTCTTCTAGTCATGTTCTCCTTCCTCTCTCTCTCTTTCTGTCTTCCTCCTTTTCCCCTCTGGGGGTTTCCCATATTTCATCTTCTATCAATCCTCTCCACGGATCTTCTGGTCCTGTTCTTTCCTCTTCATCTTCCATTCTTCTTAATTCCTCTCTTCCTCCTTCCTCTTCTTCCTCTTTTGATCATCTTGATCCGATTGTTTCTGTCGTTCTCTCTTTTGAGCTTGAGTTTCTAATTGTTGATTAAGGTATGGTTTTCTCATTGTTTTCTGTTCTTAGGGATTCGTCCCTTGTTCGTTCTTTCATGTCAGTTTTTTTTTTCTCTGTTTTTTCAAAGTTTTTCCGCTAGTGGCCTGATTCACTTTCCATGTCCTCTGGTAAGGATGTTGTATCTGTTCATATTCCTTCTGATCAATCTTTTTCCTTTTCTGATTCTTTACAGTTTTCTTCTCTTCTAGCTTCCAAGAGGCCTTGCTCTCCTCTTTCCATTTGAACTGTCGACCAAAATGACGCCTTCTTTCATGTTCTCATTTACCCTTCCTTCAGAAAATTCCTGAGATTTGCTTACAAAGGTCGAGTTTGGCAGTTTCGCGCCATGCCTTTTGGCCTGACCACGGCTCCTTTTCTTTTTACTCGCCTAGTCTCAGTCGTGGCAGGAATTTTACACCGTCGTTCTATCCATCTACACATTTATATAGACGATTGGTTAGTAAAGCAAGTTTTCCTCAATTCTCTCAGTAATTCTTCCAGAGGTTTGCAGTTTGGCATGCAACCTAGTGTGGATTTTAAATCTAAAGAAATCAAACCTAGGTCCCTCTCAAATGTTCATGCATCTAGGCGTTTCTTTCGATCTGGCCCAGGGTCTAGTCTTCCCCTCAGATCCACGAATAGAGGCTTTATCAGTGGCATTGGAAATCCTGTCTTCTTCTTCCATGGTCAAGATTTCTGCTAAGAGTGATAGGTTTGATGGTCAGCGTAGCGAATGTTATTCCATGGTCTGCGCTGATGAGAAGATCCTTCTAAATGTATTTAATGTCCCTTTGGAAGCAGTCGGGTCACTCTATTTACCTTCAGATTCCCATCAGAGAACACTTGATTCCTTCTAGATTTTTGGAAAGATCGTTCTCTGCTTCTGGTGGGTGTTCCACTGGTAAAGTCCTCCCCTCAGGCGATTACTTTCACAGACGCTTCTCAGGAGGGATGGGGAGCAGTCTGGGACTCCCTGTTGGTTTTCGGTCTTTGGTCCCTGGAGGAGTCGACAGCTCATATCAACATTCTGGAATTGTGTGCTGTCAAGAAGGCTCTCCTTTCATGGTCAGATCTTGTGATAGGTCTCAAAGTCTTGATTCGGTCAGACAATTCGACAGTGGTCTCTTATGTCAACAGGCAGGGGGTTACAAGGTCATTCCTCCTTTGTCGAGTAGTGTGGAACCTTCTCTTATGGTGTCGCAAGAATCAGATTCTTCTAGTGTCTTCTCATGTCCCAGGCACCAACTGTCACGTCCCAGAAAATTCACCCACACAGACTGGCAGTTAAAGAGGTCAAAGCGATTTTCAGTCTTATGGATCGTCCTCTGGTAGATCTGTTCGCGACATCTCTGAATGCTCAGATCTCCTCTTACATGTCTCCTTTTCCAGACAGTCAAGCCCTGGCGGTGGATGCCCTGTCTCAGTCCTGGACAGGAATGTTCGTCTATGCATTCCCTCCAACGATTTTGATTCCGTTAGTGTTGAGGAAAGTCAAAGAACAAATCTGCGAGATTCTTTTAATAGCTCCTTTTTGGCCAAAGATGATTTGGTTTGTTGATCTCCTGGTAGACTTCCCTCGTTTTCTTCCATTCTCCCAGGATCTTCTGTCTCAAGTAAGAGGTCTTTGTCTTCATCCAAACCCAGAAATCTTCAGTCTGTGTGTTTGGAGGATATCGAAACTAAAGTCTACGAGAATAAAGTTTCTTCAAGATCGCCAGTAATTATCGATTCTTCCAGAAGAGAGTCGACCCGCAGAGTTTACAAGTGTCGACTTATAATTTTTGGAGAATGGTGTTCAGATCAAGGTCTCGTGCCCGATTCTGTTTCTATTCCCCAAGTATTAGACTTTTTAACATATTTCTTTGATTCCTTACATTTATCAGCTAATACGGTTAGGGGATATAGATTTTCTCTGGCATCTTTTCTTCCTTGCCTTCTGTATGCCGATGTCAAGGACACAAAGACCTTTAATAGTTTTTATTAGAGGTCTAGGCAATATTCGTCCTCCGATTGCTAAGCCTTTACCTTCATGGAACTTGGCTTTGGTTCTTCAAGTGCTGGCAGGCCGTCATTTTGAACCTCTTTCCTCTATTAGTATTAACGGCCTCTGCTAGAAAGTGTTCAGAAATTCATGCTTTTTCTGCTGAAAGTGAGAGATTTATAGTTTCAGGAGATGGTTTAGTTTTTTTATCCCAGAAGGGATTTTTTAATCTAAAACTCAGTCTAACCGGTTTCCTGCTAGTCCGATCATTTTAAAATCATTATCGTCTTTTTCGCCTTCCGACAAACTGGTGTCCTGTTAGGGCATTAATAATGTACAAACAGCGAACTGATTTCAAAAGATTCGATCCGTCCCTTTGTTACGAGATTGCTTCTCTGGAACAAATTAATCTCTTCCATATTAAAGCTCACGATGTTCGAGGAATAGCTTCCTCTTTTGCGCTTTTTGCCGGTTCGTATTTAGATGAAGTCATGTAGGTTGCAGGATGGAAATCTGAATCCTCTCTTACAACCTTTTATCTGAAAGATCAGAGTGCAGCAGCCTCCTTCTTTTTCGTAATATTACGATTTTAACCAAAATAGCCGAAGACCATTTACCAAGCACATCTCGCCATTTTCGTTAAGACTGCATCTGTAAGAAATGGTGAGAGTTTATTTTGTTATTTATTTATCTCTAAGTTCAAGTTTTTCCTTATTTGATAATCATGGTGTGATTGATTTAAATGCACTATTATGTTATGTTATTAACATTTGGAAAAGATTGGTTTGATTTTTATCTTTGTTTGTTGATTCTCAAATTGCCTCCCCACCTAATGTGTTAAGTGGGGCACTGACCAAATCTACTGGTTTAGCAAGGAGTGATTGAATGGTAATGGATGTTTTTGTGGTGTAATAACAACCCCCCACAGACCCCCCCCCCCATGCGGGTTGGTCTGTTGTTTTATTAACCACTATAAAAACATACTTACCGTTCAATCACTACGACCCGGCCTCAGCCACCCCACGTGGAATTGATTTAAGAATTTGCCTATAATATTTGGCACTTAAATTCAGAGAAGTGAATCTGTTTCCTATTTGGGCTCCAGTGCGCATGCGCAAGACCGCTTAATGACAGGCATCACTATGGAGTGAGTACAGACTGGTGCCAGTCTATATCAGTTAATATACTGGAGATGGACCTAACCAGTAGCCTGATTGAGGGTCAGTATTTATAAGAATAGGCATGGGGAGGAGTGTATGCAAGCATAAAAATCTTGTTCTTATAATTGATTTAGCAAGTAGTGATTGAAAGGTACATGTAAGTATGTTTTTATACGGTTAATAAAACAACAGACCAACCCGCAAGGGGGATCTGTGGGTGGTTATGTGCACCGGAACATAATGTAGAACATTGATCAGTCAAAATGTTTGTATTCAGCTGCCGAATCTACATACCAGATAAATGCTGGCTGTATTCGAGCATCTACTCACAGGGTAGATTTAAAGGATTTTTTATACTAACTCAAAAATAGTGCATCATTGATTTTACTGTCCCGCAGCAAATTTCACTAACCCAATGGTTGTAAGCTCGAAGCTGATCACTTCTTTAATCCATTCATCGATGAATCCCTATAAAACTCATTTCCAAGGCAACCATACAGCGAAGCTATTGAATATTTTGAAATTAATTTGTCCGGAGAGCCATTGCTGCTTCATTGCTGCCTAAGGCAGCAACGAATTTCCGGACAAATTAATTTCAAAATATTCAATAAAGCATTGAAGCTAGCAGAAAATCTGTTCTCTTGTCAATTTTTGGTGGGTACTGAACAGAATGATACTATGTGTTTTTTCGTATTTCATCTTTTGAGAGCCTTACTAACCCAGACGGGTTAGCGCAGGTGTAGTTTTACTAACCCATATGAAATTCTACTATCCTCGGGTTAACAGGTTAGTGTTAAAATCGAGCCCTGACTCAATTAATCGCAGTCACTATCAGACATATCAGATACTGATGTATCACCGACATTGCTACTATCATCATCATCAGTGGAATTCACCTTTCCAGAGTATCCCTCCGTCATCTGACCTCGTATGATGTCATAATCAGCTCAGCGTGTGCATGATGACATCACAATCATTACGTCGTAAAGGGTTCCATATAGACCGTTATCAAATCTCAAAGAGTCCGACACATTGTATGAATTGTATGTCTTTGGAACTCTGCTATTTAATAAACATAGAGCAACAGTACCCAGTCAAATTAGTTTCAAAATATTCAACAGCTTACCTGTGTAATTTTTTTGGATATTGATAATCAAGGTGTTCAGAGGTCGATCGATCCCAACACGACCGAGGTGTGGGCGGAGCATCTAATCAACATGGGAGAGTAACTCATCCTTAGACCACATGGCTTCAGTCCCATCGTTATTCTCATTTTGCTCAAAGGTATCTTGTTTTGATGGATGTGCTCTCTTCCATGTACCTACCTAATAGTTCAACCCTCCTGTGCTAGTCAAGACAATGTGTTGGTGGGGTTAGGTTAATGGTTTTTATTGTTTGAGCTTTCCCCTGATTTGCTCTCTTCCCTCCGCCATTTATGTGGGGGAAATGAAATGCAACAGCGTTTGTTATGGGAGTTGTTTTGAACATTTGACAGATGGATTCCTCAAACTGAAGACATTCTGTTAGATCAGGAGTGAGATGGTCACTGAATCACTAACAATATGACAAGCCTCATGTCAGCCATCCATAAAGAATATACCAATCTAAAAGGGTGACTAACGATGTTCAACATAGGCTTCAGATGATGTTAGGCAGAAGTATGCTTTAACAACCTTTAACAACCTTTTTTACTCATGTGTATCTTCACATATGGAAAGTCATAGACAAGAACCACATAGGAATGATTGCTATGTTTTATTCTGCATGTCTACACCTATATGAAAATGATAATGAATAAGATTAGTGTTCTGTATTCGTTGAGGTTCTACCAGATACTCAACTGAGTCAATGAAACGTGGTGACAAAGTATAGTCGTACATTCTATAAAGCAATGACTAATGATCTTGACGATTGCTACCCGACAAATATCATACACAGCATGGGTCGGATAGCCAGTAGTAGTGCAATAGCAACCAGCCTTATTGGCAGAGATGACAACATTATTTGAAGTACAAAATGATAATTTGCCAAGATTGTGAAATTCTTTGTTATTGCTTTGTGGCAAAGGATTGTATGATTATTATTGTTAATAGAGTTCACCTTTCACAGCTCCTGTGAACATCAGATGGCCAACTAGGGTCTTGTTTCCGCTCAGTGGCCTTAGAATCCATCATCAATTTCCATACAGGTGCAAGCCAAATGAAAAGTACTAGATATTACTATATACATGTAGTAGTCTGGACCTTTCCATATGATACGGATGCCTTCATATGCAGGCTGACATTAAAGGTCGCTATGTCACACTTCTGTTCAACGTCTCCTGAATACTTTCTAGATATTGGTGTGTGATGGTCTCAAAGATACCTTTTCTTCACTTATATGATTTTATCTATCGAATGTGCAAGAGGATGCTTTTGCACTTGACGTCCTCATGATAATGCCAAGCTAGTGAACCTGAAGAAAGAGGTAGACAATATCAGTCATCTAGCAGGAATCTGCGTTCACGAGCACATAGACGGTTTACATATCATGCAGCTATTGGAAGGACAGGTCATGTATACAAAACAGACATGCTTGAAGTAAATGGTACTGGCTGGAATATAATGGCATAAAGACCATGTGGTGTGAGGGTGAGATCTCCAGATTATTTGGCACCTCCTCCAAGGATAAGATAGAGAATGTGCATGAAGAGATGATGATGATAGCAATGAAAGTGATGAATCAGCATCTGATAGTGATCGAATGTGCTTAATTGAGTGATGCTATTGTCAAATACGGCTAGCAGATGTATTGTCTACTATGTAGTGGAAACCAACTCAAACATCGTAAGTGGTCATTTATTACTCTATATTATTTAGGTTCGATGTTATATCATTCCCTCCACATAATTGCATTTTGCAAGTACTTTCGAACTGGGACATTCTGTTGTCTGCTATAGAAACAAGATTCCATTAAAATCAATTAACGTTTTCCCTTTATATCTGCCACATTCTCAAGAACAACTTGGCCAATTTCAACTGTCAGGAATCATCCTTAGAGCATAGAGATCCAAGTTTGTTCAAATGAAGCCGATCGGCCAAGTTGGCAATCGGACATCTTGAATTTTGGCCGATTTTTAGAAGCGTCTAAAATTCTTCTCCGAAACAACTTGGGTGATCGATTCAAATCTCATGAAATATCATCTATGGCAACAGCGGAACTGGGTTTGTTCAAGGGAACTTGATTGGCCAACTGCTTCCGTGGCCATCTTGGATGACCTAGTTTTCACGGAAACCACCCCCTCCAGAGCCATTGAACAGATCTGGCTGAAATTTGGGAGATATGATTAGGATCTAAGGTCCATTAAAGTTTGTCCAAGGACGGTTGATACATACAAAACGTTGCAGTCATAGACGTAATCAAATTGTAGCGCATTTGCTGGCCATATTTTAATTTTTTATTTAATGGATTTTGAAGCAGAAATTGATTTTATGTTAATCTTTTCAGTATGATTTCAAATTAGGACTTTTGAAAACTGTCGGATAAACAGTTTGGCGGCCATCTTGGATCACTATTCCGCTGAAAACCTTCCATACTAAAGCAAGAGGAAAGTTAAAATGTCTTTTCAAGAACCGCTGGAATGATTCTAGCAAAATTTTGTAGGGAACATCCTTGTTCTTGTTGCAGCTCTGCGCAAACCATAGGGGTCTACTTATAAGCGATGACATTTCTAGTTGAAATACCTATGTTCCAGCCTTGCAGTCTTGTTAGGGACTGAAGATAATTCAACTTTGTTCAAGGGAAGTTGTTATGCTAAAAAACGGCATCGACAAATCAGAATATCAGGATTTTGGCTGCCACATTCAAATTTCTTATTTGATGGATTTTGTGCTTAAATTGTTTTTATTTTTGGATTATTTTGCTGCCAACGCTATACAAAAAGAATGTGAATATTCACATATCTTCTTAAGAACCACTTGGCTAGTTTCAATAAATTTTCGCGGGAAGCGTCCTTATGGCACAGAAATGATAAAAGATTGTTCAAATGGAGCTTATTGGCCATTTTAGATTTTAGGACCCTCCGAAAGCCCTATAGGAAATGAACGAGAACCAGTTTAAAAGACTTCTTCCCAAGAACGACTTGTTCAATTTTAATTATAATATGGTCTGACGCATCCTTAACCCATCGAGATCCAAGTTTGTTCAAACGAAGCTGGTGTATCAATTTGGGCAGTGGCCATCTTGGATTAAACACTATTCTTATAAATTTCCGATCGACACTATGGATCAGTCTCGGAACAAAACCTAGAGAGTTGGCCAGGACCAAGCGATCAGCATGTCCGTCCGTCCGTCCCCGTCTTGTCAACGCAACTCCTGGAGGTCTGAGTATCATGTGCAGATGTGCATGTACTTTTTTCGTGGCCAAAAAATTTTTCATTGCAGGGTTATCCTCCATTGCCAAACTCCGACAGTTTAGCTCGGATTCTTTTGAAACGTGGTAAGTGTGGTCATTACCACGTGAAGATGTGCATGTGCTAGCCGTATACCTGTACGTCCATCCGTCTGTCCAAAATGTATGTATGTCCATCCATCTCTGACAATCATCTCTTGTCAACGCAATTCCTCCTACAGGTCTCAATGGATTAACTTAAAATTTTGTCCGCATTATCAGTATCATGTGCAGATGTGCATGTGCTTTTTTCGTGGCCAAAAAATTATTCATTGCAGAGTTATCACCCTTTAAATATCTTTAAGCCGATACATAAACTGCATTGCCAATCATTTCTTGTCAACGCAGCTCCTCCTACAGTTTAGCTGCGATTCATTTGAAACTTGGTAAGTATTATCATTACCACATGAAGATGTGCACGTGCTATCCGTATACCTGTACGTCCATCCATCTGTTCAAAATGTATGTATGTCCGTCTGTCGGTCCGTCCATCTCTGACAACCATTTCTTGTCAACGCAACTCCTAGAGGTCTCAATGAATTAGCTAAAAATTTTGACCACATCAGTATCATGTGCAGATGTGCATGTTCATTTTTCGCTGCCCAAAAATTATTGCTTACAGAGTTATGACCCTTCAAATATCTTAAAGCCGATTCATAAACTGCATTGTCAATCATAGCTACGATTCCAGAAGTCTCTGTTTGATTGACATTATGGGAGTCTACTCCATCCAGAAACCTGGACTAGAGTAGAAAGTTGTGCTTCTTGCATTAGAAGGCATTAAATACAAGATTAGAAATCTTTTTCTGGCGCTAAATGTAAGTAGATTTATTTAGCAAGTACATGTAGTGATTGAACGATAAGTATGCGTATGTGGTTAATAAAACGACAGACAAACCCGAGGGGGTGGTGGGGGGCCTGGGGGGGGGGGGTTGATCTGTGGTCGTTATCTCCCCTGAAATACTTAAAATTCATCAAAATTATCTTGTTCGTGCCAGATCTTGAAGAATTTTGAACCTATGCTCTCAGTTCCTTTGTCGCTGAATATATTACTTGGGGGTGGTGGTTGGGTGTGTGGGGGTTGGGTGGGTGATATACCGTCTTCTGATGGCTCTTGTTATGATATTCTTAGAAATATGTTTAATGTTCTTTTTCTCCGAAACCGCTGATTGATTAGAAACTCAAGAAACATTATCTAGGGAACAGGCTGTCATCTCCAGCTAACCAAGTTTGTTCAAGAGAAATGATTGTTCAATTTTCCTGGCAGCAATCTTGGATGACATAGTTTTCACTAAAACGATATCTCCAGAACAGCTCAGAAGGGATTTGGGTCACATTTTGTAGATACATGTATGATTAGCGACTAAGTGGCATTCAATTCTGCTCACGTGAAGTTGGTACATAATTGGTTTTAAATGGCCGTCATTGACCAATCAAGTTATAGTGTTTGGCAGCCATATTGGATTTTTATATCTGATGGATTTTAATGGAGAAAATTGCTTTATATAGGTTTATATATAGTTTCCAAATCTTTGACATTAAAATTGTCGCGTGAATGGGTCTGTGTCAATCTTAGATTTTATGACCTCCGAACCCCCTATAGGAAGTGAATTGGAACATGTGTAAAAGACCGCTTAGTCGATTTCAATTATATTTGTGAGGAAGCGTCCTTTCACTTTGAGGAGTATACTTACCTCCCAAACACTCTCTGATATTCCTAAAATATCAGCCTACACTCAATAAAAGCTCAGATTAGAAAAGTTAGGTGCCCCTACTGGGCAGGGAGTCAGATGACAGCGCGGCGGATGCCGGCCCCACTCCGCGCATGCGCAGGCTGTCACTTCCTCTTTCTAGTTTATTGGCTTTCAAATACACATGCTTATTAGTATCCAAAGCTAATGTTGCTTATTTAAGACTCAATGCTTGACTGAATTTAGGATTTAGAGATGGCTGTTCACGCTAAAACACCAGAGGTAGCGCAGGGACCGAGCAATCTGGTGTCTTTAATTAATATTTTGTCTAAATTTCGCCAGTATTACGTAATGTAATGCGTTTCCGGGATTCGATTTAGACGAGTTTAGCGCCATGTAAACTGGTAAAATTGTATTTTGGCACCTTGAAGTTCTAATGTTGAATGCCTAGTCGAGCACTCGCAGGTGGCCACTGAAAAGGACTGGTCTGATGCTTGCCAATGTCTGGTGAGCGTTGGATGTGGAACCGTCGGCTAACCAGTGGGACCATCACCCGTGGTTAGTGGGAATGCCATCTTTGCCATTAGCAGAGCATATCACTGATATGTTAGCAGCGGCTGAGGTGTCAATCAAACCTAACGGATGCCTGCCGAAGTCCCCTCACGAGGTGGCTAAGTGCTGCCGCATTGTGGCTGGCCAGCTCCAGTCATGCGGTGTAATGCCTTAAAACCTTGTGCAGATGACTGCGCTGCGCTAGGCAAAGATATGTGGCCAGGCTCCCGCGTTGACACAGGAGCACTGTGCACGGGCACGCTTCACTGCTTCTGTGTCGCAACAGCTGAGCCCTGTCACAGTCCAAAAAGCCATCCAGGATGGGATCAACGTGGTTTTGGATTGCATGACACTTGCAGTCATTTGGAATGTACGGGCGAGGCGCACGTTCACGCTAGACAACCTGTGCCCATCACAGGATCTCTACAATAGGTTGCTGCGTATGCCTATGTTGGGTTCTGGTCTCTTCGGCGGGGAGGGATGTAGAAACCTCCAAGAGACACTCACTAGTGAATAATCAGAGGGCACTACATGAGCGATTTGAAGTGCTCCATGGAGAGCGCGTTCGCGCAGCACCCCCTGCATACCATCTGTAGCAGGCCCGAGGTGGCGCTGGTCATCAGAGGCCAGCCACCATCGCAGCATATTTCCACATTCCAATTTCGAGGATTTTTCGGCGGTTCCTGAGATTTGCATTTCAGTGCCGCCAATGGGAATTCAAAGTTTTCCCTTTGGAATTTTGACAGCTCCTTGAGTCTTCACCTGCGTGGTTCTTGCTATCACAGCATATCTCCGCAGGAGAAGCATAGCAGTCCACACTTACATAGATGACTGGCTGTTAAAAGCACACTATCAGGAAAGTTTATCAGCAAATTTGGAAATAATTTTGACAACTCGCAGATTTAGGCTGCACTTTAAAAAATCAGAGCCGACTCCATCCCAGAAGTTTGTTTACCTGGGCTTGTTCTTTGATCTGTAGGTCTGGTATGTTTACCCATCTCAGGAGAGAGTAGAAATACTCATCTCCATCATACAGTCAGTGCATGTGCTGGCATGGGGTTACTTGACAACGCTGCAGTTGATGGTCTCTCTGGAGTGAGTCACTCCACAGGCAGCCTTGTGAAGGTGGCCTATCCAGTTATTTCTCATAACACCACAGTGGACCCAGAGTACAGGATCCCTGGACTCAAGAGTGTCTGTGTTGGAACCTCTTATTCACCACCTAGTGGTGGTGATGCTCACCCCTTCCCACTCTGAAATAACGATGTACACGGTCACGGATGCATGGATGGAGGGATGGGGGGGCCTTTGAAATCTGTATATAGCAATCAGCATGTCCGTCCGTCCGTCTGTCCCCGTCTTGTCAACCTAACGCCTCTTACAGTTTAGTTACAATTCTTTTGAAACGTGATAAATCTAGTCATCTGAAGATGTGCATGTGCTATTTTCGCGGTCCAAATGATTGGTCATTACAGAGTTATCACCCTTTAAATGTCTTAAAGCCGATACATAAACTGCATTCCCAATCATTTCTTGTCAACGTAACTCCTACAGTTTAGTTCTGATTCTTTTGAAACTTGGTAAGTGTTATTATTACCAGGTGAAGGTGTGCATGTGCTATCCGTACACTGTACATCCATCCGTCTGTCCAAAATGTATGTATGACCGTCTGTCGGTACATCCATCTCTTACAATCATTTCTTGTCAATGCAACCCCTCCTAGAGGTCTCAATGGTATAACTTAAAATTTTGGCCACATTATCATTATCATGTGCAGATGTGCATGTGCTTTTTTGTGGCCAAACAATTATTCATTGCAGAATTTTCACCCTTTAAATATCTTAAAGCCGATACATAAACTGCATTGCCAATCATTTCTTGTCGGCGCAACTCCTACAGTTTAGCTGCGATTCTTTTGAAACTTGGTAAGTGGTATCATTAGGACATGAAGATGTGCATGTGCTTTCCATATACTTGTACGTCCATCTGTCTGTCCAAAATGTATGTTCGTCTGTCAGTCCATCCTTGTCAGTGCAACTGCTACAGTTTAGTTACAATTCTTTTGAAACATGGTAAATCTAGTAATTACCATCAGCAGATGTGCATGTGCCTTTTTCACAGCCAGAATATTATTCATTAGAGAGTTATCCCCCTTTAAATACCTTTAAGCGATACATAAACTGCAGTACCAATCATTTCTTGTCAACTGTGCACAATTTAACTGTGATTCTTTTGAAACTTGGTAAGCGTTCTCATTACCATTTGAATATGTGCTTGTGCTATCCGTATTCCTGTACATCCATGCGTCTGAATAGAATGTATGTATGTCAGTCTGTTGGTCCGTCCGTCTCTGACAATCATTTCAAGATGTCAGCACAACTCCTACAGTTTAGCTACGATTCCAGAAGTCTGTTTGATTGACATTATGGGAGTCTACTCCATCCAGAAACCTGGACTGAAGTAGAGAGTTGTGGTTCTTGCATTAGAAGGCATTAAAAGCAAGGTTAGAAATCTTTTTCTGGCGCTAAATCTAATTAGATTTATTTAGCAAGTACTGACTGAACGATAAGTATGTTTATGTGGTTAATAAAACTACAGACCAACCCTATGGGGTTCTGTCGTCGTTATCTCCTCTGAAATACTTAAAATTCTTCAAAATTGTCTTGTTCGTGCCAGATTTTGAAGAATTTTGAACCTATGCTCTCAATTCCTTTGTTATTGTATATATTACTTGAAGAAGCAATGCTATGATCGCATTTTGAAGAAATTAATCCTTATTTTCTTAAGTTATCTCCCTTGAAAAACTTAAAATTCACCAAAATTCTCTTGTTCGGGCATCAGGGAAGTGGGGGCAATTCCATTTTTTTTTTATCAATTCCAATTCCACCAATTCATTTTATCAATTCCAATTCCAATTCCGTTTCCACATCAATTCATTTTATCAATTCCAATTCCACCCAGACAAGTTCAATTCCAATTCCAATTCCATTTGATCGATTCCAAATCCATACCAATATTTATGTGAGATCAACATTGTTATATTGTAAACCTTTAATGATCAGATTGGCCAAGAAAAACTAGATTTATCATTGGCAAATGACCATTTGCAGGATAAGAGAAGACTATTTAAAAAAATTTAACAATGCAATGGCTGGCTCAGTTATGGAATCAGTCATTCCACTGGTAAATTTTCAAAAATAGTCGCTTAGCTATTTAGCTATATGATCCTTCCTCAAGACCAGCGCAGAAGGCATTTTTGGATGGCTTCTCCGTTAATATTTAAAACAATTAGAATAACATTTTTTGTTGCCAATAGGTAGTTATATCTTTCAGTCAAATTATTGTCCAAAAAGTCAGCATTCGGCAGATCTTATTTTTAGTTCATTTGACTTAATTAAAGCTTAACGCTGAGTGTTTTTGCTGATGAATATAACTAATGGTTAATGCCATGTCTAATTATTATGGATACACATAAATCTTGCTATATAAATGTTTGCATTAAAATTCATTAGTATACAATGTATATAGTAATGAGAGAGTACTGAGCACATATATGTAGAGTTTGAATAACACCTAGTCCAGGTGTCTGTGTTTTAAAAGCTGAGACATTTCATAGAGGGTGTTGTTCAATGATTCCTTTGTTATATAGGAGTGTAAAATTACCAGGGCTGGGGTAACTGTAACTTGTAACTGTAACTGACTGTAACTTAGTTACATTTTTCATTAACTGAAGTAACTTGTAACTGAAGAATTTTTTCAGTTACAGTAACTGAAATGTAACCAGTTACATTGCAAAAGTAACTGAAATTTCAGTTACTTTTCTGTTACAATTCAGTTACAATTCAAACTTTTCTAATAGATTTATTAAAATTTTCTCATTAAAGTAAGCTATTGAATATATTGACGCTAATTTGACTGGAAGATGTTGATGCTTTGGGCAGCAACTTTATTTCCAGGTATCAGGGATATTTATTTTTGAAATTTACCATTGGAATAATTGGCATGAATATTAGGCCAGTCATTCCAGTGGTAAGTTTTCAAAAAAGATTTGCCAGGCCAAAGGTTTGATTTTCTTGATCAATCTTGACCATTAAAGGGTTATTCTATATCTGCATGTGATATTTACAACATGCTATTATTCTCAAAATATGCTTGTTAGATATGATAATCTGACTGAATGTTATTGCTACATCAGGCAGTGATAACTTTAATCAGATTCTTATACAGCTTTTACATTAGGCTACCATAGAAACAGGTTGTTTACTAAATCATTAGAGAATTAAGTTACCTTTTAAGGCTCAAATTTGTTAAAGAAAATCTTATTTTTCTCAGATTAAATATCCATTTGTAGACAATGAGATTATTTTAGAAAATTTACCACTGGAATGACTGGCTTGGTTATTGAGCCAGTCATTCCAGTGGTAAATTTTCAAAAGTAATCCTATATTTATCTGGAAATGGGCATTTCTCAACACCACTGCAAAAGTTGTTTGTCTAGCTTTAGTGTTAAAGGGTTAAAAGGATTAAAACCAGCAAATGTTGAATTGTAAAGAAAGTTAAAATCTGCCACAATAGGTGTTAACAGCATGTTCTGTTCTTTTCTTTATATACTATTGATTAGGCCTGCTTAGGACATCATTGCTCAGCAACTATACTCAAGCTACAGTCAATTCACATATGTGTGGTGATAAACATCAAAGGACAATGCCATTGATAAAAGTCAAGCCATCAACCATTTTGGTATAGCATACAAATTTATAAAGGCTGTGGAATGAAACTAGTGTACTGGAAAGCTGTTTAATATTTTGAATCTAATTTGACCTGAAAAAAGCTCTATGCCATATGAAGCAACATCTTTTGAAAGTAAAATTTGTCTAAAGTACTCAGCAGACATATTTAAATTGCTACTTTAAATTACGCATACAATAAAGCTGATGGAGATTTTGAAGCTAATTTCACTGGAAACTCATATTGCCCATGGTAAATGGTCGATTATCATACTGTAGAAAGTCCATGCTCAAAGGATAATATGTTGAACATACTGAAACTAATTTCACTAAAAAATGTTGATACCTATCAACCCTTTCAGTCAAATTAGTTTCAAAACATCAGCCAAATATTTCTTACAATAAAATTAATGTTTGTTATTTGGCTTGCATGGCTGAAAGGGTTAGAGGAAGAAATATGTATGCACATTTTTTTTACAATGAAAGCATCTTATTATTTTGGAAACTAATTGAATGAAATTTGTTATTGCATGTGGCTAAAATTCAGTCAAATTCATTGAACAAATTTCAGCAGGTTTTATATTTTATATCTGAAATAAATTCAGTTCAGTCAGTATATTATATCAGTGGTTATAGTGGTATTTTGTTCCTACTATATATCTCAAATTGGTTGACTACATTACACTTTGTATGATGACTTTCATGTCCACATAGTTCTTCATAGTAATTATCAGACAAAGTAACTAATGTAACTGAAATGTAACTTTAGTTACATTATGCAAAGTAACTGAAATATAACTAGTTACATTACTCAACCAATGTAACTTTAACTGTAACTGTAACTGACATAGTCCAATGTAACTGTAACTGTAACTAGTTACATTTAAATGTAACTGACCCCAGGCCTGATAATTACAGGGCAATGATCTTGTAATGTGCTCCTTTCTTCATCCATTTCATTCCATGCAGATGATAGTTATTACTTTACTGAACATCATTGCTAACATCTTGATGAATAATTTTAACACAATTCGGTTATCTTGGTTCTAGCTTATCTATTTAAAAGCATTTTACCTAATTTGGTTAATTTTAAAGACGGCATGATTTCATTGAGATGAAACCTGTTTCCAGGGAATGCAGAATGAAATACGTTCAAGATCAGAGGCTTTGATTGAATAAAGGAGGCACAAAGCCCACATAGGATAAAAAGGTTAATTGGTCACTGGTCAGGGAGAATTGAGTTAATCCAATAATGTATTAAAGTTCATAGCATTTATCAGATCTTTATTTTGTCAATTCAGTGGGCGAGAGATTATTTTTGAAAATTTACCACTGGTATTACGAGCTCAGTTATCCAAATTTAAAAAAATAGCCTTCCATTGGCCTGCCAATGGACATTTCTCAAACTCATTGCAGAAAGTGTTTTGGCCGGCTTAGGTGTTAGAGGGTTAAAGGCTAACTTGCTCATCACTGAATTATCAGTATCTCAAATCATAGTCTTCAAACCAAACATATAACTAAGTTGTTAAAATTAATTTTAATAGAAACTGTTGCAGCCATAGGAGACAAAAGTATTCAGCCAAATTAATTGTAAAATATTCAATAAAGCATCTAATAACAGCTGGCATAATAAATATCATCAACCTGCATATAGAATGAAATGCGCTAAATGGTATCGTATAGATCATTTAGGATGAAATGCATTAAGGGCATATAATGAGCAATGTATAATCTACAGATATGACATTGTACATTGTATTGCCAACACTGTTCAGTAAATCTATGAAAAATATGACTGGAACTGATTGGAATTGAATTGGAATATATCAATTCCGGTCAGTTCAAATTATCAATTCCAAATCCAATTCCAATTCCAGTGTGTTAAAATTTATCAATTTCCAATTCCTGAGTCCTCAGATTTATCAATTCCAGTTCCAATTCTGGAATTGAATTGGAATTGACTAATCAATTCCAATTCCAATCGGAATTTACCCCAACCCTGCCGGGCATAACAGTTGAACAGAATTGAACCTACACTTACAAATCTATCCTTCTTTAAGGCGAGATTCCAGTGTCAGGATTTCATTTGTCATTGATTAGTTTTTTGTCCTTTACAATTAGCTTACATATATGTCCACTCTTGATGTATGTTTATCTGAAATGTTTGGATACAGGATGAGGTGGGGGGATATGCCATCTTTTGATGGCTCTTGTTTTATTAATAAATTCAGTATAAAAGAAATATGATCAGTCGTATTTATTTCAATATGGCAATGTTGTGCTCAGCAGTAATGTGTACAGCACGATCAGGTATTTCCATCATGTCCGTGCGTTACTGGAAACTACCAAACTGCATATCATGCATGTGGTCAGCCTGGTGACTCTGCATGTAGAATTCAGATGATGACTGGACAACTTGCAGGACGGATGACTTTCACCTCAGATAAACAAGTCTCATCTCCTATCCAGGTAAACTATATCAGATTTACTACAATTAGTGTTGGGATGTAAAAAAAAAATTTGTCCAAATTACTAAATATTCTAGTGGGTTGCGGTTTTCTGTCAGTCCATGTGTTCTATATCCGCCCTTTAAATGTCAAAGTTGCCGCCATTTGCAATAACTGACAAACGTTATTCCTCAATCTTGTTTCAGGTAATTTCCAGTAATTATGCATATTTGTTCACTATTTCAATCATATATATTCAGATCAAGACACAATAGTAAGTTACTAGCTGAGTAAGCTCATCGTTTTTATTGTGATATTTTTTTGGTATTTATGAAAAGTACTATATTTCCATGGCACTTTTCAAGCTTATAAAATGATCACCATCGTAGAAATATGTTTTCAGTTTGGAAATTAAATTAACAGATGAACTGGACAGGTGTTCATTTTTCAACACATTTGGTGGAAGATGGTGCTGTCGTAGACAGCAACAACATCCACCAAAATTGTTGAAAACTGTACACAAGTTTCTTTGCTGTTGACACAGTAAAAGATAGAATATTGACATCAGAGTGGTCAGGGTTAAGCTTCATGAATCGTGTGGATGTGAAAATTGTCGATTTAAATTCTGCTCTAGGTCAGAATACCAACAAATTCAGCCAAGACGTAAAGGCAAAAACAAAGTGAACATCTCCTATTATATTAACATTCTGTATGACAGGGTTGTAAGTGAATACAGAAAGTCTAAGTCTGGATTTTGAAAATTAAATTAAGACTACAGTAATTATTTTACTCAAACTCAAAACTTCATAGATATACATATTGGCTTCCTTATGGTAGATATATCTGACCCACAATATTGTATTCTATAGATTTAGCTGAACTTGACAAATCAATGGACCTTTCCATTTTTAGCTATGCCCCGCCCATCACTAGCTAAGCTCCAGCCACACCTCGCCGTATTCGGATTGATCGATCCCAGAATGCCCTAGCTATCAATTTCCTGAAAACTATACAGGGAAGCTGTTGAATATTTTGTAACTAATTTGACTGGGTGTTGTTGCTGCCTATGGCAGCAACAGCGCCCAGTAAAATTAGTTTCAAAATATTCAACAGAATATTTATTAAATAGTAAAAGCAAACAATTTGTACAACAAGGCATAGACCGTCTTCAAATATGCGTTTGTGACGTACTTATCGACATCATTCATGACGTCATTCATTATGATGTCATTGTACACATCGCCCAGTTCATTATGACATATATGATGGGTGGGTACTCTGGAAAGGTGAATTCATCTGCTATGAGAGATTATGGGGTTATTGTCTCGAATCTCTTATGATCATATTTTTATGTGTTTATCTGCGCACTATTAAACCAGGTCTGGTATCTTACAATCATTACTGCACTGATCATTCAGTGACGGAGGATCCAATGTCTCTAAAAGACATCTAGGCAAAAGTAGAGCAAATAAGTTGTTTCAATTCAGATATGAGAATAGTGATCTGATTACCCGGGATGATATAAAATATAATGATAGTACATGCTCACTTGCCTCATTGGTTGAATGTCTACTGTGAGAAGGTAACATTTGCTCCGATGTTGTCGCAGAGCCATCTGATGAACTTTTAACCCTTACTACAGTATTCTGATACCAATATTCTATATTTTACTGTGTCAATAGCAAAGAAACTGGTGTACATATTTCAGCAATTTTGGTGGACAATGTTGCTGTCTACGACAGCACCATCTTCCACCAAATTTGTTGAAAAATGAACACCAGTTCATCTTTCAATTTAATTTGAAAATTAAAAATTGTGAGCAGCAAAATGTTGAGTCTCTAGGTTGGGTCCTTCTAAGTAAGTATGGCAGTAAAACCAATGCAGCTTTTGACAATCTTGCTCCATTTACAAATCTGAATATGATGACGGGTCTGACTCCTTTCCTAATCAGAGGTATGACAGTCAGGATATAAAGGGGAGAAGTTTTAAGGCAGATGACCCAGAAAACCTTCCAAGTCTTTTCACGGTCCACGATCGGCAAAGATGGCAACCTACATGTACTATGGTATTGCTGAATGCCAAATTTTGTATACTGTTTCAAAGGATTCCTGAGGGGTATTCCTGGCCAAATACCTACTGGGTAGAAATGCTAATGGAAACTACGTAATAAGGCTTTGAGGTAGTTTTGTACTTGCTGCCCTCAAGTACAGAATGACTTCAATAAGGTTGTAGTGAAAATGGATGCCAGGTTTGGCAAAAGGGATCTTCCATGAACTTTACGTCATCAGCTACAGGTGGTCATACAGGAAGGTCGAACTTTGGTGGACTTTGCAGAAATTGTCCAGGAGTTAGCCATCGATGGTTACTCCGCTGATGATGATGAGGACATAGTGGAGAATATAGCCGTGGACAATTTCCTATGTGTCATTGAAATTAAGAAAGCTGCCTTAATGACCACGAACAAGGAGCCCTCTAATCAAGAAGATGTCATGCAGTTCTTGAAAACTGCTATTCACAACCAGCATTTTGTTAGGGCTCGAGAGGGCTCGAAGTTAGGAAGGTACACTTTTCGGACAGGATCATTAACGATGATTCCAATAATATCAGATCCAATACATTAATGCTGGTCCGCACTATTCAACCTCATAGCATGGACAAGATGGAACAAAAAGTTACCAGCTCGAAGGGAGATATTTCCAATCTGAATATATCTGTCAATAAAATTTTTAGGTATATTGTTATGTCGCTATTCGCCACCTATCTCGAAACACGGGGGATTAGCCGGGTGGGAATAGGTCGTAAACACTTCAGGATGAGACGACAGTTGAAGATACTCGAATAGACAATAAGTAAGATCTTCTTCAACTATAACTGTTATTAAGCTTTTATTACTATCCAGAACTATACTTCAAATATATACTTGATTCAAAATAAACTTTATAAACACTAATTAATAATATAACTCTAACAATCTAACTCTAAAGACTAACTCTGTGTCTCTAAATCTAGCTCTCAATCAATCTCTAGCTGTCCCTCTGATTCTAAGTCTAATGCTATCTACCCTATCTCTCTCTAATGCTAACTCTAAAGCTCTCTCCTAATTTACAAAATCATCTGTCTTTTATAACAAGTGGTATCTATGAAAACAGTGATGTCATAAATGTAGTCAAGAGACATGTTTTGGATTCCAAAACATGTCTAAAAGCATTTATAAGAATTAACTAATTTAAATCAATTTATAATAGTTCATTTTAATTATACAGGATTTATAGAAATGAATGAGAAATATAATATAGTTAACCACTTTAATAATTCTAACTAGCAGCAGATATTTTCCCTACAAAAATTAAGTATTAGTAAATCCTGATGACTATTTTGAAAGTAATCAAAGTGAAAGTTGTCTCTGCTTTAGGCAGCAACAACTTTCAGTCAAATCATTTCTAAAATATTCTGCAGGCTTAATATTCCAATATTTCGAAACTATGTTTGTGGGAATTCAGAGTGAAAAGGGTCATCAGATTATAAACACACTTAATACAAACAGAATAATAAGCCTACATGAATCAATCTACAGGTATGTGCAAGACTCAAGATATTATCCTTACTACCGGCTTATAGGTATATTGATTGTTCTGACAGGTAATTGGGCTATTGTCCTTGATCCACTATACACTGGGCATGGTCGCACTTGGTTTCACACAGGCTCTGGTCATAACAGCTAACAACATTATATGTAAGATCACTGATATATTATAATCCACTGAAATCTCTATGTCTGACCTAATAGCCCCATGACAATATTATCTACCAGCCCTTACAGAAATTTAAGCTTGCCATAAGATTGCAATGTTAGCTAACAGTGCTAGCTAGCCACTAGCTACCCACAAGCTTCCATTTGAAACATGGCAATCTTACTGGTTAGCTTGTTAAGGTAACAGCAAGCTTTGTTAGCTCCCTGCTAGCTCTATGCTAGATCCTCACAAGCGCTCACCACTAGCTCGGCAGAAGCTCCGTGCTAGCATCTGGCAAGCTCTACTAGCTCCCCGCAAACTGCTAGCTCCCCACAAGATCCCTGCAAGCTCTCCAAAGCTCATTGCTAGCTCGCCCACTAGCTAACCATTAGTTCCCCGCTAGTTGACTATTAGCTCCACGCAGGCCAGCTGCAGTCTTGTCTACGTCTCCAAAACATATTAGGTTGCTGCTGGCTACTGATAAGGTCCTATTTGAAACAATATTAGCAAGCTGGCAAAATTTGTTAGCTAGCTCCCCGCAAACTAACCATTAGCTCCCCACAAACTAATGGCTAGATCCCCACACAAGGTAACCATTAGCTCCCCACAGCCTAACCGCTACATGTAGCTCCCCCACTAACTAACCGTTAACTCGCCTAGTTAGCTTGCCACTGGCAAGAATACAATAGGAAATCTTAAGGAAAGGTTATACTTTTCATAATTTCACATACAAAATTGATTGTGAATCAGTCCATGAGTTCTGTTCTGGAAACAAGCCTAGACTGGTTGCAAAGGGCGTGTGCACAAAAGACACATTTATTGTCTTCGATGATGTCAGGGACAAAAAACAAACTGCAGATATGAATTTATCAGCATCGTGTATTTGCTGATGTTTAAAAATTTAACAGGTTATTATATGTTAGATTTGATAAACTTATCTCATAATTTAAGCATGATCATATTCCATTACTTTTGAAAGTATCATTGATTAACAGGACAGACAAAGGGTGGGTGGAAGTCCATGACTAAATCAGACTGAACTGGGAGGGGGGAGGGGGAAAGTGCCCCACTGAGTCTCCGGGTGTGCTCCCATAGCAAGATGTTCTGAGAGGCCATTTCCTGCATCACAGGTAGTAAATAGATCAATATTTGATTGGTGTGACTCGCAAATTGAGACTCATTATTCACTCAATCACTATTTTCAGAATGTGAGTCACACCAATCTGATATTGATCTATCTGGTATTCAGAAGAAAACTGTATGCACTTAGAGGAACAACCCAAAACAATCCCTGACTTTTCCATGACTGTTGGCATTATTTTAAAATTCCCTGAACTTTCCAGAAAAAATTATATTTCCAGGTTTTCCAGGAGCTGAATGAACCATAATTAATCCACTAGTATCATTGTCTCACCGCTTGATGTGATAGGCAATTATGTCGCATTACGGTGATGTGATTAGTGAACTATGAACTCTGCATACGCTATGAGACTTGCCTACTCCATAATGACTGGTTGCGCCTTGTTAAGATTCCAAGTTGGCAACAAGTTTCAGTTTGCGATTCTAGTGTAATGGGTTCCAAGATACTCAACACGTTTCGTGCATAACGTGTTTGAAATTGACACAAATGGAAATGAAATGAATGGAAAAAGACCAGTTTGGTCACAGTTGTGCCCAGTAAAAGTGTTTTAGTCAAAACCAGATTTTTGGTGAATTTCAAACTAAAACTTACCTCGCTTCATATCTACAATGTACTATTCAGGTGACAGAATAAACCATCCATAAATAATCAGTGTCGCGCTGCCTGCCTGCCTGCCTGTCTGTCTGTTGGTCAAATTAGGCTTGCACGATTATGTGATTAAATAAAAAATTGTGATTATTTTTTTAATTCTGAACTTATATGATTAAAAACAAAATAATCGAATAATCGTGAATAATTCCACTGCATAAAATATTTCAAAATCTGCCTTTTTATTTACATTTTATTCAGTAAATGTATGTCCATTTGCAGACCAAGAGAAGGTGCTAAATGTCTATAGTGTATCAAAAGTAGGTCAGTGTAACCTTCCTTTCATTGTTCGCTGACCATCTTAGAAAATTCTTGCCAACAGCTGTAGTTTCAAAATTGTTTGTACATGGTTACCGAACTTGGTGGATGAATGTATGCCTTTTGTACATGTGTGGCTATGGGTGTGTGGTGTATCCCATGATGCACATGGGCGGTTATAGGTGTGTGTGCGTGCGTGCATGCGTGTGTGTGTCCCATAATGCACACGTGTGGGTATAGGTGTGTTATGTATCCCATAATGCACATGTTTGGCTATAGGTATGTAGTTTATCCCATGATCCACATGTGTGGTTATAGATGTGTAGTGTATCCCATAATGCACATGTGTGGCTATAGGTGTGTAGTGTATCCCATAATACACATGTGTGGTTATAGGTATGTAGTGTATCACATAATGCGCATGTGTGGCTATAGGTGTGTAGTGTATCCCATAATGCACATGTGTGGCTATAGGTGTGGAGTGTATCCCATAATACACATGTTTGGCTATAGGTATGTAGTGTATCCCATGATGCACATGTGTGGCTATAGGTGTGTAGTGTATCCCATAACGCACATGTGTGGCTATAGGTGTGTGTAGTGTATCCCATAATGCACATGTGTGGCTAGAGGAGTGTGGTGTGTATCCCATAATGCACATGTGTGGCTATAGGTGTGTGTAGTGTATCCTACGTTGCACATGTTTGACTATAGGTGTGTAGTGTATCCCATGATGCACATGTGTGGCTAAATAACACCCATCTAAATGAATGCTATGAATATAACATTCATGATGAAAAGGGTTGTCCCTCAGATATAGCCATGCAAGCGAGTACAATAGAGGTGTTGTTATAACTTGACCAGCTCTACCTAGGTTGCTTTGAAAGCAGATAATTGCTCATTCCACTACTGATAAGACTTGTGAGATTTAGATCAGCTAACAAGTTTGTTACTCAGACTCACTTGATCTCTCAGTTTTATGCAATTCACCCTTTAATGGTCAAGCTGACCCTAACTGAGATCTGTATTGTGCTTGAGGAATGACAATTTGCAGGCTACCGTAAGACTATTTTTCAAAGTTTACTGGAATGACTGGTTCAATAAGCAAGCTAGTCATTCCCTTGGCCTGTCAATGGAGATTCACAAAGCAAATATCGAAATTTTCATAACATCTTGATGCTGAAGAATTAACGTGGCAAATACAAAAGTAATTTAAATACATTTTCAGGTATCTTAATGTATTTGTATTTGAAAAGTATTTAAGGCAAAAGTATTTGTATTTCTGTTTAAATACATTGACAATGTATTTGAGTATTTTTAAATACTTTTCAAAAAAATTCTGTCGATTTCTCATCTTCTGTACCTCTGCATAGCATATACTCTGTTGAATATTTTTGAATATTTTGACTTGATGGCGTTGTTGCCTTAAGAAGCAACAACCTCCAGTAAAATCCTTTTCAAAATAATCAACAGCTTTCTTGTAAGGTTGTCTTGAAATATAGTTACTGGGGCATCAGTGTTAAAAATATGACACAATAATAGTATGATATTTTTATTATAAAAACAGAGTTAGTGTTCAACAGAGTATTGCCATTCATTATTGGCGAAAGTTAACATTTTTGCCACTATATCGATGGGTTCCGTTACTCTGTCTGTCTGTGTGTTTGTGTGTCGGTGTGCAATCTCGATTAACATTATATCTTACCAGGGACTAAACTTGGCCACATGCTTCCTTATATCAAGGGGATGGAGCATAATGATATTGAGGTCATGAGGTCAAAGTTCAAGGTCATAGCAACCTTGGTGTAAAACTGTTTTTTACGGTTAAGTTTTGCATTTAGCTCAACCGCTTATATCTCGGCAGGGTTTGTCCCTATGGGGCCTAAACTTGGACACATGTCTCCTTATTCAAGCGGATGGAGCACAATGATATTGAGGTCATAAGGTCAAAGTTAAAGGTCACTGTGAACTTGTTCTATAACTACTTTTTATACCATGCCAAAAAATTTGGCGCAGTATCATGTAATGGCGCCATCTGTCCGGGCGGGCGGGCGTGCGTGCGGTCGGTCAGGCATGTGGGCAGGCGGCAGAGTGGTTTCCGGATGATAACTCCTTAACCGTTTATCGGATCACTTTGAAACTTCATAGGGTGGTTGGACTAGCTCGGAGGAAGAAACTTATCGAAATCCAAGATGGCCATCAGCCACCGGCGGCCATCTTGAAAATTAGTTTCCGGATGATAACTCTGTTACCGTTTATCGGATCATTTTGAAATTTCATAGATTGGTTAGACTAGGTCTGGGGAAGAAACCTATCGAAATTGACGATGGTCCGAAATCCAAGATGGCTGCCAGCCACTATCTTGAAAACTGGTTTCCGGATGATAACTTTGTTCCCGTTTATCGGATCACTTTGAACCTTCATACGCTGGTTGGACTAGGTCTGGAGAAGAAACCTATCGAAATTGATGATGAGCCAAACTCCAAGATGGCTGCCAGCCACGTGCTGCCAGCTTGAAAGATGGTTTCTGGATGATATCTTCGTTACCATTATCAGATCACTTCATAGGATTGTTGGAATATGTCTGGTGAGGAAACTGATCGAAATTTATGATAATCTGAGATCCAATATGGCCACCAGTCCGATGACCATCTTGAAAATTGGTTTCCGGACGATACGTCCTTAATCATTTAACGAATCGCTTTGATGCTTCATAAGGATGTCTTGTCTGGGTCTGAGGAAGAAATAAATATTTTCTGATAGCTCTCATTCATTGGTTTGTCGTCATGGCGGGGAATTATGCGCCATTTGCGGAGCTCTTGTTACAGTTAAGTTTTGTGTTTAGCGCAACATAACCTCTTATATCTCGGCATGGCTTCACCCTATATGGACTAAGCTTGGACACATGCCTCCTTTTATCAAGTGGATTGAGCACAATGATATTGAGTTCATGAGGTCAATGTTCATGGTCATTGTGAACTTGGTATAAATCTTTTATGGTTAAGTTTTGCATTTAGCTCTACATAGCATCTTATATCGTGCCATGGCTTCACCCTATTGGAATGAAACTTGGACACATGCTTCCTTATATCAACTGGAACCAACATGATGATATTGGGGTCAAAGGTAAAAGCCACCAGGACCTTGGTATAATACTCTATTGTTTTCGTTTAAGTTTTTGGTTTTGTTCAACATACCATTTTATATCTAAGGATTGGTTCAGTATATTGTGAGTAAACTTGGACATATGTTTACTTATATCATGGGGCTGGAGCACAATGATATCTGGTCAAAGTTCAAGGTCATTATATAAAGCTATTCTTTTCAGTAAGAATTTTGGTTTAGCTCAACACATTGTCTTATATCTCAGGATTGATTCACCCTACTTGAATTTAACTTGGTCATATGGTTACCTATATGAAGTACAATGGTATTGATGTCAGAGATCAAGATCATTGTAACATTTATATAAAATGCAGAGTTTAGCAGTTTGTTTCTGCTTAGCTCGCCTGGCCTTTGTTTCAGAATTGGCCAAATTATTGGAACTAAGCCTTGTAATATAGTTACCTCAACCAGGAGGAGCATCACAGACATTCAGACTCTTGAGGTCAAGGTGATTGTGATCATGATCTAAAGCTAGATTTGCAAAATGCCAAGATTTTCATCAATGTCCCGTCAGTGTAACACTGATGTCTTGTTCGTTCATCCATTCATTCATCCATTCATTAGCTCACCTGGCCAGAATGGTGACCGTCCGTCGCCTGTCCGGCATCCGTCCATCAACTTTTTTCTTTAAACAACTCAAGAACGACTGTGCTGATTTCAATTATATTTGGCAGGAAGTATCCTTAGGACATAGGGATCCAAGTTTGTTCAAAGAAAGCCGATTGGGCAATTTGGCCGGCGGCCATCTTGGATTTTGGCCGATTTTAGGAAATGTCTAAAAATCTTCTCCGAAACCGCTTGGTGGATCGATTCAAAACTCATGAAATATCATATAGAGCAAGAGCTGAACCAAGTTTGTTCGAAGGAACCTGATTGGCCAAATGGTTCGGTGGCCATCTTGGATGACCTAGTTTTCGTTAAAATGACTTCTGCAGAACCGCTGAACGGATCTGGCTGAAATTTTGGGGATATGATTATGGACTAAGGGCCGTTAAAGTTTGTTCATGGGAAGTTGATAGGTAAAAAACATGGCCGCCATGGACCAATCAAATTTTAACGTGTTTGGCTGCCATATTCAATTTTCTGATTTGATGGATTTTGAAGCCGAAATTGGTTTTCTTAACTCAGCTTACTTGTCAGTCAGCTGTCATATAGCGATGACCTCATCCGTCTTCTGTATGCCCGTCCATCCATCTGTCTGTCCGTCACCAACAATGGCGGCTCATTTTGTTATTTCTTGATGGATTGACACCAAACTTGGTAACAATGTTAATGTCGGCATCTAATATCTGTGTTGTGAAAATGAAACTGATAGAACGTAAATGCCAGAGTTATCACCCCTTAAATATTTGCAGTCTCACTTTCATAGGGCATATACAGGTTTGTTCCAACCGTACATTGATTTATCACCATGTCAGATTTTATTGCTGAAGTAAATATTAAAATTTTTAGGTATGTATTATGTGCTCTGACATCTATGCTCTTAAAAAATTTTTGAAATGTATTTTGATTGAAAGTTGTTGACTTTTAGTCAAATTATTTTCTAAATCAACTCCAGCACACCCTACCTCTGCTGCTAACTTGGTGATTCAGCCAGATGCACAAATGGATTGTGTGGTGGTGGGAAATAACCTGCTATAAAGACCACTACCTGCCTTTAGAAACCATTTTCTTCAATTGTATTTAAACCTCTAGTAACCGTCTGACGACCAACAACTTTCAGTCAAATTGTTTTCAAAATATTCAACAAGTCAACAGCTTTTGAAAATTGAAATTGTTGGCTGCACTGACTTGCAGCAGTGAGACAGTTAAGAAACCAGCTGTAGTTAGCACTGATATAATCTATTTTCGCTTAAACTTTGTTCAAAATCACTAATGCAAAAAAACAGTCCAGAGATTGTTGTCAATATCTCGAAAACTAAACCATTTGACCGAGTCATTGGAAGTGACACAGATGGACGTAAAACTTAAGTAAGATTAGTTAAAATGCCAATGTTCCAGGTGAGCAATACAGGCCCATTGAGCCTCTTCATTCATTCATCCATCCATCCATCCATCCACCCATCCACCCACCCACCCACCCACCCACCCATCCATCCATCCATCCATTCATCTAGCCAGGCGGACAGTCAGTCATTAATTCATTCATCCATCCATCCATCCGTCTACCCGCCCGCACACCCATTCGTTCGTTCGTGCGTTCATTCTGTCAATTACTCATTCAGTCACTCATTCATTTATTTAGGTAAACAGGACTGGAAGAAGAGCAAAAAAGAAATTAAAGCCCAAAAGGCTCAATCCGAGAACAAGTGGTCAATACAGAAAATTGTAAAGGTGAGTACATTTCTAGAGAAAATCAAACAGGTTCTGTAGTACCATAACATTTTGAACCATATTGATGATGTACACATATGTCTCTGCAGATTTCATGTCTCTGCAGGCTTCATGTCTCTGCAGGCCTGATGTTCATGTCTCTGCAGGCCTAATGTTCATGTCTGCAGGCCTGATGTGTGTGTCACTGCAGGCTTCACATCTCTGTCTCTGCAGGCTTGATGTTTGTGCAGGCTTGATGTTTCTGCGGCTTCATGTCTCTGCTGGCTTGATGTCTCTGCAGCTTCATGTCTCTACAGGCCAGATGTCTCTGCAGGTTTGATGTCGCTGCAGGCCTGATGTCTCTGCAGGCTTCATGTCTGCAGGCCTCATGTCTCTGCAGGCTACATGTCTCTGCAGGCTTGATATCTCTGTCACTGCAGGCCCAATGTCTGCGATGTCTCTGCAGGCTTGATGTCAGGGTCTCCTTCATGTCTCTGCAGGCTTCATGTCTCTGCGCGCCTGATGTCTCTGCAGGTCTGATGTCTCTGGCGCTTCAGGCTTCATGTCTCTGTCTCTGCGGCAGGGCTGGGGTAACTGTAACTGACTGTAACTTAGTTACATTTTTCACGTAACTAAAGTAACTTGTAACTGAAAGTTTTTTTCAGTTACAGTAATGGAAATGTAACCAGTTACATTGCAAAAATAGCTGAAATTTCAAACTTTTATAACAAATTAATTATGATCTTAATTTGGAGCATAGCTGTGCCACTCCAATATCCCAATTTCAAAGTAATCATTCAAGTAAGATGTTGAATATATTGAATCTAATTTTACTGGAAGATGTTGATGCCATGGGCAGCAACTTTATTTCCAAGAATCAGTGATATTTATTTTTGAAATTTACAATGGAAATGACTAACTTGATTAAAGCGACAGTCATTCCAGTGTAAATAGTTTAATATTAATCTTGTAGCCTGCAAAATAGACATTTGCTGGGCCAAAAGTTAGATTTTCCTTACCAATCTTGACCATTAAAGGGTTAACCCACTCTATATCTGTACATGTGATATTTATTACATGCTTTTATTATAAAAATATGCTTGTTAGCAATGATAATCTAACTGAAAGTTATTGCTACATCAGGCAACAACAACCTTTAATCAAAATCTTATTCAGCTTTTACATTAATCTAGCTCAGAAACGCAATCATTATTGAATTATAAAGCTCAAATTTTTTTTGTTTTGTCATAGTAAATGCCCATTTGCTGACTAAGATTATTTGAGAAAGTTTACTGCTGGAATGACTGGCTTGGTTGTTGAGACAGTCATTCCAGTGGTAAATTTTCCAAAATGTCTTATATTTGTCTGAAAATGGACATTTCTCAGGACCACTGTAAAAGTCTTTCTGTCCAGCTTTAGTCTTAAGGTGTTAAAAGGATTAAAAGTACCAAATGTTGAGTCGTAAAGAAAGTTAAAATCCGCCACGGTATGTGTTAACAGCATGTCATGTTCTTTTCTTTATATCCTATTGATTAGGTCAGCTTAGGACATCATTGCTCAGCAATTATACTCAAGCTCAAGTCAATTCACATAGTTGTGGTGATAAAGATCAAAGGACAATGCCATTGATAAAAGTCAAGCCATCAACCATTTTGGTGTAGCTAACAAATTTATAAAGATTGTGAAATGAAACGAGTGTACTGGAAAGCTGTTGAACATTCTGAAACTAATCTTACCTGAAAAAAGCTGTTGCTGCCATATGAAGCAACAGCTTTTGAAAGTAAAATAAGTCTAGAGTACGCATCAGATTAAAGGATCGGAATGAATATGTGATTGCAACATTTGAAAGAAAGAAATATTTTCAAAATATTTAAATTCCTATTTTAAATTAAGCATACATAAAAGCTGATGGACATTTTGAAGCTAATTTCCGCATGGTAGATGGTAAATTCTCTAATGAAATCTGTTGAACATTTTGAAACTAATTTCACTGAAAAAGGATGATACCTATGACATCAATGCTTTCAGTCAAATTACTTTCAAACCATTCAACCAATTGTTTCTTAGAATGAGATTAATGTTTGTTATAAATGATATGTCTGGGCTGCATGGTTGAAAGGGTTAGAGGAAGAAATATATATGCACATCTTTACAATGAAAGCATATTATTTTGGAAACAAGTTGAATGAAATTTGTTATTGCATATGTTAGCAACAAAATTGAGTCAGTTTGATTAGAGATTTTTCAGCAGGTTTTATATTTTATATCTGAAATGTGGATTCAGTTCTGTTAGTATATTTTACTAGTCGTTTTAGTGAAATTTTGACATTTATTTCCTACTGTATATCCCAAATTTGCTGACAACATTACAGTTTTTATGATGACATTCATGTCTGTGTAGTTCTTCATAGTAATTATCAGACAAGGTAACTAATGTAACTGAAATGTAACTTTAGTTACATTATGCAAAGCTACTGAAATGTAACTAGTTACATTATGCAAGGCTACTGAAATGTAACTAGCTCAACAAATCTAACTGTAGTTGACATAGTCCTATTAGGGCTTCATGATATACCGATATTATATCAAATACCTGTATCATAGCTATACCATTAGTCATACCGATATGATTTTGCTGAAACCAAAATATCGAGATATAAGATAAAACTGATTTAATATTTTGTTAGGCAGATAATCTGCTTCCCATTAGTAATATTTCAATAGTATACAGCTGTCTAGCAATATAAGTTACTGCTGTTCACACGGGAAAATTATATTTTACCTGTATTTAACATAACCCTTTTCTTATTTATCCAGAGCTGTCAAATTGTTGTTTTGAGGCTAGTGTTAGAGTAATTGATAAATTAACGATTACGGCTACGAAAGTTGCCTACTTATAAGAATGCACTTCTCGCAAAAAAATGTAATAAAACTTATTTTAATTACCATCATAGGACATCGGATGGTTAAAAATGTCTAAAACCTATCGTTTCCTGCGCTAATATTTTATAATTTTGGCCCGTTGTTTGCTAGAAAAATCATAATATGAAATGAATATTTTGAGTGATATTTTATACCAATTACTACAGTCTGGTTAGTCAGCAATTTCCCGGAATTGTGATCGCCAAACAGCCCAAGTAAAGAGGAACCCGACAATATGAGAAAAACTGATCAATTCCGTGTATTCACTTCTTATGTTGCCGGTTATCACTAGGTATCAATCAATACTAGCTACTCTAACGAGAGCGAACTTAGGCCTATGTATTCGCAGCATATGGTAGTCTGTTTAGTATGTGTTATAATGGCTAAGTTGTATCCCTGCGCTGAGATTTCCATGTTTCCTGGAGGCTTCGTCCCATTACAAATTCATTTTGTCATAGCTGACCACATTAGGCCCGAAGGATCCTTAGGTGATAGGGATCCATGTTTGTTCAAAGGAAGGCAATCGGCCAATTTAATCGGTACATCTAGGATTTTGTCCAGTGTTTAGAAACCGCTTACGATTCAAAACCCAGGAAACATCATCTAAGGCAAGAGCTGAACCGAGTTTCTTCAAAGGAACTTGATTGGCCAAATGGTTTCGTGGCCTTATAATCTTGGACCAAAATTTGGGCGGTATGATTAAGAACTAAGAGCCATTAAACGTTGTTCAACGGAAGTTGATAGATAAAAAAGATGGCCACTGTGGACCAATCAAAATGTAACACGTTTGGCGGCCATATTGAAAAGTTTGGTCTTATATAGGTTTTGGGGTATGTTGATTTCAAATTTCCCGTTTTGAAACTGTTGGTCATATTGAATCTTTTTGTCCACCAAAAAGTCCCATACTAAAGCAATGTGAAAGTTAAAATGTCTTCTCGAAAAATACTGCACCATTTAAATTATATTTGACAGAAAGCATCTGTAGGGCATAGAGATCCAAATTTGTTCAAAGGAATCTGATTTGCCAATTTGACCAGCGGCCATCTTGGATTTTGACTGATTTTTTGAAACGTCTAAAACTCTCTGAAACCAAATCCAAAATGTTATCTAGGGCAAGAGCTGAACCATGTATGTTCAAGAGAACTTGATTGGCCAAATGATTTGGTGGCCATCCTTTATGACCTCATTTTTACTACAACAACTCCAGAACTGCTTAATGGATCAGGCAAAAATTTGGCCAGTATGATTAGGGACTAAGGGCTATTAAAGTTTGTTCAAGCAAAAAATTGGCTGCCATGGACTAATTAAAATTTAGCGTGTTTGGCAGCCATATTTGATTTTTTATTTGATAGATTTTGAATCCGAAATTGATTTTATATAGGTTTTTGGGTATGCTGATTTCAAATTTCCACTTTCGAAATTGTCCCATACTAAAGCAATATGAAATTTAAAATGTCTTCTCAAGAACCTCTGGGATGATTTCAATTATAGTTGGCAGGAAGCATCCCTAGCACATAGAGCTCCGAGTTTGCTCAGAGGAAGCGAATCGGCCAAGTTTATTCAAAGCAAGCCGGTTGGCCAATTTGGCTGATGACTATCTTGGATTTTGATGGATTTTTAGAAACGTCTTTAAAAATCTTCTCCAAAACAGCTTGGGGGATTGATTAAAAACTCATTAAACATCATCTAGTGATACAACTGAACCAACTTTGTTCAACGGAACTTAATTGGTCAAATGTTTCAGCAACCACCTTGGATGAGGCTGATGTTTTGAAGATAAATTGAATCTTGAAAGGACACGAGAGCTACATCAGACATACCAGAAAATAATATTTTACGCAAAACATTATGACATAAACTCAAAGACTTCTTCTGTAGGAAGAATACATATAGTTAATAGAAAGTAGTCCCTCGTGATTCCACTTAAAATTGAAATCGGACGCACATAAAATCAGGCCATGAAAGTTTTCTCAAATTGCATGGCCTTCAGTTCAGGGGGAAATTGCTATGCCAATAGCTACTTGTTATACACAAGTCTCTTCTCGTATCCTAGGAGATCTCGTGAGACATGAATGCTCGCAACTGATGTAAATAGGAGTCTAGCCTCGTGTACCTAGCCGAATATATACGAGAATGCTAGCCTAAACGCACCCAATTAAAATGAATCAATATTTAGAGCTAGCACTCGGTAGAATCGTCTGCGATTTACAGACCTAATATACTGGAATCAGGAACTCAGGAATTACTATATATATTCTCATTAGGTGATTGTGACCAATTTCACATTTGATCCGATCCGCATAATGGGTACCTATTTTTCGTTGATAGGAGTCGTTTTATACAAAGAAGTGCGATAATTTTGATGGTATTTCCACGAAAAGTTATTGCAACATGCCAGTAAAGATTGATTTTTTTCCACATCACAAAAATGTGTTGAAATGTCGGCTGGGTTCATATGACTGGGTACGCATTTTGTGTAATGTGCCAATATCAAATTTTTGCTTTTGACTAATGGCGCGAGACCAATATCGAATTCGATATGCACACCCATTGGTTAATGATACATGGACCAATATCCAATTCCCTATCTGTGTGCACAGTGCTCAATGGCGTGGGGACCAATATCCAATTCGACCTTGGCGCACCCATTGGTCAATGGCACAGGGACCAAAATTGTATTTATATTGTGTGGTTTTGGACAGTGGTGAATGGGACCATTATCAAATTCACTATCGGCACGCCCATTGGTAAATGCTGCAGGGAACTGATATCAGTTGGCATATTTGTTCTGATATGAAACAGTATCAAATTACGGTAACATTTATGCTTGCATGATTGTATCGAACCTTATTAATGGTAAAATGTATAGATGTTTGTCTCAGGTGTTTAAGAGAAAGTTGTATCAGCTCAGTAGTTGTGAGAATGTCAAAGAGAAGTGAAATGTTATTCAAGCCATTGACAGGCATAATAAATAAAACATGATAACTCAAAAACTAATTCTTTACTAAATCTAATTTTTTAAGCCCTGAATGCAACCAGCACAATAGCACACATATGTACCTACAGAATAGATAGGACTCTTGTAATAACAACACAACATAATGTAATATAAAACGGATCTGAATAGCGGCGGCATACTATATGTAGAGTTGTATCGGTTCCATAGTTGTTGGAATATCAAGTATGGAATCAACTCAATGTGTGTGAGAAACCTGAGTAACCGTTTAACCCTCATATCAGCCAAAAACAGTGGTCTTAAGATATGTTAATTTGCAGACCAAGAGAAAACTATTTTTGAAAATTTACCACTGGAATATGACTGGCTCGATAACCGAGCCAGTCATTCCAGTGCTAAACTTTCAAAAATGGTCTTCTCTTGGTCTGCAATTTGATATTTTCTTTGAAAAAATGTAAATTTTCTTGAACAAATTCAAGGCTTAAACGGTTAAATATGGAACTAATTCAATTTATTGTGAGAGCCCTGATTAAATGCTTATAACCCTACTAGCAGCTGTTGCCCAATGGGTATGCCAATACCAAATTCGATATTGATCCCCATACCATTGCTCAAATTCGATATTGATCCCCATACTGTTGCTCAAATTCAATATTGATCCGCATACTGTTCAAATTCGATATTGATCCCCATACTATTGCTCAAATTTGATATTGATCCCCAATTCCCCATACTGTTGCTCAAATTCACTATTGATCCCCATACTGTTACTCAAATACGATATTGATCCCCATTATACTGTTGTTCAAATTCAATGTTGCTGATATATAGGTCTTTTCCTTTTCAGGATGTGCTTTTGATTCTGGTGGCATTTGTGGGCTTGTGTTCAGCTCTGTATTTCACGTTGTATTGTTTAATCAATAAGGATATCACAGACACAGATGATACCATGCCACAATTTTCAGACTTTGATAAGACATGAAATATTATAGAATTGTTATTGAACGTAAATTATGTGTTGTTATTGCTATAATATATTACATTTACTAAATATTTGCACAAACATTTGCATAATAGTAGTTACTTGAACAAACAAGGGATGAAGCAAATTCAGATATAAATAGGCGGTGGTTATGTGGATGGATGGATGGATGGATGGAGATGGATGGATGGATGGGTAGTACATGATTGCGCTGAACTCCATGCAACAAATATTTCTAAATCTTATAATTTCTATGTTGTGAATGACGAAAGTAACGAGTGATTTCTAGCGCATTCAAAAATGGAATGCCCAGAGAGCGGGTTTTTACCTTTATAAAGACTCAGACCTTCACGTGACCACTAATGTATTGAAACAAACAAGTCAATTGGATCGAGTTTTGTCAGTTGTGTCAACTTACAATTCAATCGGATTGCGAATTTTGAACCAATTCACTAAACTTGATTTCAGTTCTCCTTAAATGTAGGAGAGACATTCTTCTTACTCAGTGTTTACATGTCACATTTCAAGAAATTAATATCATGGAGTTCGACAGTGCAGATGGATCAAGGTCTGTTGTAAGTACTGGACAGCTGAACACAAGTAGCTGACCACATTTAGTATGGGAATGCGTTCATTGGATGAGTAGTTACCATATAACTAGTCATAGGAGATTAACACATATTTTCACCGGTACAGCTTTTGTTAAGTTCCAGATTTGCATGACAATTAGCAGTTAGCCCGACATGGTAACCCTCCTATTTTTGATAACCTGTTTAGAGATTCTGGTTAGGATGCTGGCATCTTGGAATGTGTCTGATTTTCTTCAAATATGCTGCTGAAAGTTGTTGTAAGTGCACTTTGCAATGACTTTCAGCCATTGTTTGACGGATTTCTCTCATATTTCTTTGACCGATGCTTTCTTGACCAGGGTGTTTGGCAGCATTCAGAGATAATACGGGAGGATGTCAAATTAGAGTTATCCTCAGGCAGACCGTGCTATTCCGGTAGCATGTACTTTGAAGTTTTATGAAAATGTCTCAAAAGGAAAAATATGCACAAAGTACATGCTACTGGAATAGCACGGTCTGCCAAGAGAAAGAAAATCTGAGACGACTGAAGTTTTATGAAAATGTCTCAAAAGGAAAAATATGCACAGTCGTCTCAGATTTTCTTTCTCTTGGCATCTGTGCTCAAACGTAGAAACATAAAAAATATGTGTCCCGCTTACGTGGTCTCTTGTTAACTTCTAAAATTTTGACAACTGTAGGCCTAAGTTTCTTGAAGTTCTAGTCGAAAGAAATTAATTCTTCAACAATGTTTAACATAGTGTAGCGACTTGGTTTAATATGAAGCCAGTTATAATTTGTGTGCTCTCACCGTATTAATTTCTACTGTTCACATTTAACGTGAAAGGCTAACTGGTTAATCCATAGTCGATTGTACTGTGCGCACTTTTCGTAATTTGTGGCTAATGCAGTTATTTCATTCCGAGTTAAATGTGTTAGCTTGAGGACATGAACCCGGGACACAAGATGTCAAGAGCTAGGAGGCATCTTTTCGCTGCTTAACAGCAGGCAAATATCTGTACCGATTTGCCTCCTATAGCAAATTATTTAGAATAAACCTTCAGTTTATTCACTTCCGTTTTTATTATTTCCACTTGTGTTTTATCAAGCCCCTTCTCTTTATGAAGAGGCAGGGATAGTGGAAATACAGTCCATTTTATAGGGTCCTTTATGATTCAATTTCAAGTAACTGGTACAGAGGCACCTCGCAATATTGTCTGTTAGATTTTGTCATAATTTTTACTGTCTCTGAGGAGAATTTTGAGAACACTTTGCTGACCCAGTAGAAGCAAGTTTCCAGATAGCAGAATTTACAGATAGCCAGCGCTGAGATGCTATTTTGTTCAGTAAATCCTGCATAAGCAGAGAGCCAGCGCTAAGATATATCTTATTGTCCAGTAGATTCCGGGTTTTTGTTGAAGCAAGGTGCAGACAGCAGTCAATTCATAGACAACATTTTCTTATTATTCAGTAGATTCTGCTCTTGTTTTTTAGGAGCATGTACAAAGTTTTTTACAGAATCATTGCCATTGTAATCAGTTTAGAATCGCACCACGTAGGCACACTCGTTAACATTAGGACACGCAGAAGGTGAAGTTGACTATTTTTTACACTACACTTAGGAGATATTTTTCAGTAGTATTTTATCGTGCCATTACTATTTGTAAGTGCCTTGATGATGTCAAGAAGGTGCCTGCCTGCCTTAGCAATGGATCGAGCATTGTGATGTCATAATCTTTCTGTATCGATTAATTATCTAGTACGTCTGGACTCCCCTTTGGTTAGGCTAGGATAGGTGAACCGGATATGGTTTCAGTTTTTGGATGCAAGTAAACAAGTACTCGAACAGCTTCATGATAACAGTGGACATTTAGCAGTTAAACGTACTCATGGAATCCGCATCCTGAAACTAAATTGACTAATCCCGTTTTATGTAAACCAGGTGTAGCGTTACAGGGAATGCCCCGGGTCATCCTTAACACGGTAGTCTAAACTTTAATTTTACTTGATCGATTTAGTTAAAACTTGATCTCCGTCATACGTGATTTCAAACCGTTCAATTTAGCTAAATTCAGTCCAGGAACTCGGACACATTTGTAGAACACAGCTCATAGGTCAAGGTCATCAAATAAGTTCACCCGTACTCGCCCAATAGTTAGAGAGGTCACTGCTTTCAATAGAAAGGTGAGCTAGGCTCTTTCTATTCCTGACTACCAAATTTCAAGGAGAGCTTTCTTATACTTTTACACTTGGTCTTATTTACCGGCTGTCTCAGGATTTAGTCACTAGGAGTCCCAGCTCTCTTACTTATATAGTTCTTAGAATAACTTTCAGGTGAAAACATCTTGATTACTTGTCCAATAAGCGACACAAGATTCTTTACTTGAACAGGTTGTCCTAGGATGGTAGGCCCAACATGCTTATAGATAGTGTCCGAGTCCTTCGGTCCAACATTGTTGACTTTCAACATCAGTTAGCAAATATTTAAGTTGGATAGAATTTATATTGGAGTGTTGTTGCCAGATAATGTGCTCAATCGCTATCATTTACGGTACAGAACCTGAGCAAAGCTAACCGTTGCCAGATTGTTACCAGCACAACATTTCTAAAATAACCATCATCATCCGGCTGTCAACTTTTGCTTAAAAATGCTACTCCTCATTAACCGCTTGGCGGATTTCAACCTAATTTGGCTGGAAGGGACCCTATGGGGGTAGGCTTCAGAACTTATAAACAGAATTTTGATTGGTCAATTTCTTTCAGCGGCCATCTTGAATTTTCCGAAATATTGCGGGAAATTGTTTAAAACTACTCATTAACTGCTTGGACAATTTCAACCAGGATTAGCTGGGAGGATAGTATTCTGGTATGTTTCAAAACTTCTATACAGAACTTTGAGTGTTCACTTTTTCCAGCGGCCATCTTGGATTTTCTGAAAGTTTTGAGAAATCAGCTAAAAGGCTACTCATTAACCACTTGAACGAGTTCAAGCAAACTCAGCTGGAAGGACCCTAAAGTGCTATGCTTTAGAGCTTGTATATAGAATTTTGATTGGCCAATTTATTCGGTGGTCATCTTGAATTTTCCGAAAATGGCTGAGAATCATCTACTTATTAACTACTTGGGTGATTTCAACCAGACTGGCTGGAATGAGCCTAGGGTGGTAGGCTTTAGAAGTTGCATATAGAATGTTGATTGGTCAATGTTTCCGGTGGCCATTTTGGATTTTCTGAATATTTTGGGAAATCAGTTAAAAGGCTACTCCTCATTAACCGCTTGGCCGATTTCAACCAAACTCAACTGGAAGAACCCTAGACGCATACCCTTCAGAACTTGTATACAGAATTTTGACAGCTTGATTTTGATGGTGGCCATCTTGGGCTTTCCGATAGATAGGAATTCATGTAAAATACTACTCATTAATCGCTTGAGTAATTTCAACCAAGTTTGGCTGGAAGGATCCTATTGTCGTAACTTCTAGAAGTTCTATTCAGAATTTCGATAGGTCAATGTTTTGGCAGCAATCTCTGATTTTCTGAGTTTTCCGGAACCATTTAAAAACGGTACTCCTTCAATCAATAACCCGAAAACTTGGGTGGAATGATCCTATGATGGTATGCTTCAACATATTAAACGAGAGTCTTGATTGGTCAAATTTTGGTGGCCATCTTGGATTTTCCGAGAATCATCCATCATGTCTATTTAAATGCAAATGCTTTAAATGCCAATGGTCCAGGTGAGCGCCACAGGCCCATGGGCCTCTTGTTAACTGTTGCCAGATTAATTATTATTCAAACTTAGTCTCTGAGTTAGCTATTGTACAGGCTGCTTAGTTGACACTTATTTTCAATTTATACCAAGTTTGATGTAAGTCATCCTGTCAATTTTCATTTGATGATTATATAGGTTGTCCTCAATACAACTGCGCACTTTACACTACACGTTAGATAAATTTAACCCCTGGCTAAGCATTGGAGTAAGAAATTATAAGCTAGTTATTTAGTTATTTAGCCGATAAAAAATCTTAGAGCATGACAAGGTGTTTGCTAACTGAGGATTATTTGTGTAGACTAAGAAGTTTGCACTACCCCAGTGTTCAATCAACTTGATGTAATCTACCTTTGCTTAGCCTTGTAGCAAAATCATTTTCTTAAAAGAGCTGTTTTTCATTTCGACTTAGCATAATAGGCACCAGTCTTTAGTAATCCGATTAGGAATGTGGTGCAAACCCGTCCTTTTGCATTCTAACAAACTCAGCACTTTCACGGCCTGCACTAGTAACCTGCACTTCACCCCTTTTTCAAGACTGTTTTGTAAGGTGTACCTTGAGTGTCATCTGACCCACAGTATGAACTTTTCATCCGTTTGTAGTCATTGGATTGTTCAAGCGCTTGAGCGGTGCATGGAATATAGCAAGATGGGAACTCCTGTAGTCCTGGGGGCAGGGACAATGTTGTTCGTGACATAGAACAACTGGTTGGTGTGATGCCCAAGAAGGGAAAATAACTGTAGAAGTGGAAGGAGATGGGGCAATTGTGGTGCACACACACACGCACGCGCACGCACGCACGCATGCACACATGCACGCACGCACAGTTCGCCAAAGAGAACTGGGTGGCAACACAAAGATCGGCATGACTCTTAAACCAAATAAGACACACCATAACCAGCAGGACATTGTGCCCCCTCGCTACAATATTCTGAACACGTGCTCAATTGATCCAGCCTACGTCATAATATATTCCTGTTTATCATATCTCGGCCTGGAAAATAAATTGGAACTGTCTAATTGAATAGTATGCATGGATCTTTGTAATTGAAAATCTGATTGAATCGAGGTCAGTAATGGACTTCTGTATGTCAAAGAATCCATCCATCAGCCTTCAGTTCTATTCTGGTACCAAATTTGACAGTTTTCGCATTAGTCTGGACTAAACCTCTCTAGTATCTGACAGAGCAATCAGATCACTGCATGATTTAGTACACCTTACTGGTGTATGAGCCTGCCTTTAGATTAAAGTTATCCTGAAGTATTAAGATTAGAAAATATTTAGAAAAATTCAGTGACGATCGTCTTCTGAGCCGCCATTTCACGTTGATATTTGCAGGCGTCATTATTTGGGATTCTATTGTTCTCACGTCTGGCCAATGCTCGGTATAACACCATTTCCGCAACGCTAATTCTAGTCAGTGTACTCTTGGCCTCCGAGGTGAGTGGATCTACCTGTATGGCATGTAGTAAGCGCATATAGTCCAAGAGCTAAAGCTAGGTCAGAATCGTGACGTAGCACACCCAGTATTCGGAAGGTCTGACACTTGCTGTGGCTTGGGGGACATGTCCCACACATTATAAGCCCTGTTGTACAAACAAATTGTGGTAGCACTAATTAGTTATCCTGATTTCTTTGCATAGGGGGTCTAGGCTTTGGCTGTATCCACAGTGCACAACGATATAAGCATGATCGTGTCATAACTCAAAGTAATATCGTATTAGATTCACCATATATGATATTTGATGACTTAGACGCACTGCAAGAAAATTTCAAAGAGGTGTGTATGTACGTGAATAAATTGCAACAGCTGTTCAAATCCTTTAAAGTTGAGTCAAGCTCGAAATCACACCTGTTCGCATTTTGGAACTCATATATTCATATGGTAGAGCTGCTGCTTGGATTCATAAGAGCTGAGAGAACTGGAGATTGGCAGGCACGCCTATCTGCTACTGCTGCTATGGCGCCATATACCAATTATGCAAGATGGCTGCCAATATATCTTGTGGACATGAAGATGCTTCCAAGTACACATCCCCATGTACATGAACAATTCTTGAATGGAAATCATTCCGTAAGTCGCTCAGACCATCCATTCAATCAAGTGTGGACAGATATGGCCTTAGAGCAATCGATTAATTTGGATTCCAAAAAGCGAGGTGGTATTATTGGAATAACACAAAAGCCAGGAGCTCTGGAGAGGTGGTTTTTAACTAGCCACGAGAGGGCAGCCATAACAACGGTCAAAAAGCAAATGTGTGGGTTACAAGATAGTCACATGTTTGGAGTACATAAGGAAATGGGGACTAATCGAATGAACAGGGATGAAACCGATGTGCAGAAGATACTTTCGATGTTCTCATCAGATATAATGACCAATCCCTTTAATATAACAGCGAGTGTCTTCCGCTTGTAAACATTGCAACTGGCGTGGTATTGCCTAGTGAAATCGCCAAGAGACTTGTTTCCGCCTGACATTGGTAAGGAGATTATGGAAAATTTTGTTCAGGAGCGGCTGGACAATAACACGAGAAGCTTTTGGGACACGTTGCCACACTTAAAACTTAAAACATTTGCCAGCCTAGCACAGAAGAAAAAACTCAAAACAAATGATGAAAAAATTCACAATGTGAGATCTGACCGCGAACTATTTGGTCGATTAATTATTGCCGCAAGGTCCAGAGATGTTGATTTAAAACTAGTGATGACGTATGAACTGTCTGCTGTTCCACTATCATTGTCACATATGGATGGGACTCTAAGAAAGAATGTGAAAAGTGTTTTGTTAAGTGAACTAGAAAATGAAGTAAATGTTGATGGACGGCTTCCACCTGTTGACAAGACAGGCGCAACAGCTTATGTAGTAGATGGCATGGCAATTGTGCAAATGGTTAAAACTGGAGGTATGTCTACATTTGGAGAATTGGCTGATAAATACTGGCACATCTTTACAGTTCCACTGAATCAAGAAGACTGCAACAGAGTAGATATAGTTTTTGACAGATATGATAGACTGGAATCTCTCAAAGCGGAAGAGTGGCTAAAACGTGGGTCATCAACAGCATTGGAAGTAAAGATTGCTGGAGAAAATACTCCCGTTCCAAAGCAATGGGCCAAGTACATCAGCAATCCAAGCAACAAAAGTAACCTGGTTGCATTTCTCAGCAAGCGGTGGCGTGATAATGGTCCAAATATGCTATCTGCCGACAATTGCGTCATTCTTGCTGGTGGCTTTAACGATGGAATGGATGTTGTCATTTCAGCGAACAATTCGTCGTATTTGGAAGAACTTCGATCAGATCACGAGGAAGCAGATACGCGTATGATGTTGCACGCGCTACACGCTTCAAAAGACCACATGCGTGTTGTTATACAGTCTCCTGATACAGACGTGGCAGTACTTAGTATATATACGTATCGTTCGCTTCACTGTTCTGAACTATGGTTCCGTACGGGCACAAAGGACAAATTGCGATATATACCAATACATACAGTTGCTCAAGTATTGGGCCCAGCTATCTGTCTGTCTTTGCCTGGGTTTCATTCTCTTACAGGTTGTGATAGCACTAGTCCATTATTTGGAGTCGCTAAGAGAAAAGCATTCAATCTCTTAAAGTCATCAGCTTAGCTTAGCCCAACTCGGCGAACATGTTCACTTATCACCGATACTGCAATTCTATGTGAGAAATTTGTCTGTGAGTTGTATACCACCAGGGATGTGGGAAAGACAGCTGATGAAACCCGTTATTGGCTCTTTTGTCAAAAGAGACAAAGAAATGAAAATCTTCCACCTACATTGAATAGTCTAAAGCATCACACCGAAAGGGCCAATTTTCAAGCTCTTGTTTGGAGACGTTCATTGCAAGCTGTTCAGAATCTTCCATCTCCAAATGGACATGGCTGGAGTATAGTGGATGGTCTACTCAAGCCTGTTCTAATGTCAAAGGATCCTGCTCCATTTGGATTAATTGAACTCACATCATGTAGATGTCAAAAGTCTGCCTGCAAAAGAACAGATCTCTGTCAATGCAAGGCTAACAATCTACTCTGCACTGAAGCATGCCTTTGTATGGGAGGTGAAATGTGTGACAATGTTCAGCATACAATTGTCGAAGATGACTCTGACACGGATGAGTAACATTCTCTCATTTGCTCACGTGATAAATATGTCCTGCCAGCTTGTGTAGACATGCACTGCATGTCAGTTAAAAGTTTAATTATGAAAAATGTAGAAAACATGGGCATTGTTGTAGCTAAGGTATTGCTAGTCACAAGAAGACCTAAGTGCCCCAATATGTACAAAGCAGCATACGGGTGTCTTAAACGAGGTTGATTATGTATACATCTGCGATATACGATCACTCCTTTCCATTTTGGTTAAGATTGTATTGATATAACATGCGCTTAAGTTTGTGAAAAATTTACCATTGTGAAAATTGTTTGAGAGCTACATTCAACACCTATTGTAAATGGGCTTCTCACAGGTTAGTGATACCACCATTTTGTTGTACAACACGGCTCAGAATATACCCAAGACATCGGCCTAGCATAATATAGAGACAAACCTTCTGAATTGGCTCCCGGACTAATAGTACTTCGATTCTTATTGTGTATTTTCTTGTGTATTTTTATTGTGAGTTTTTCTGAAACGTGCTAGCCTAGATATTTTTATAACAGTTTGCCTGATAATTGTTGCTTCCAATAGCAGCAACAACTTTTCTTCAAATTGTTTGTGAAATAATCAGCAGATAGCTATCACTTTGAATGCGATTTAACTGAAAATCATTGCTGCAAGAATTTTCAACCAAATTGTTCTCAAAATAATCAGCAGGATTTTCAATGTATTAACACATTCTAAAGATATTTCTAGCAATTCGATTGACAGTTGTTGCTGACAAAGGCAGCAACAACGTTATCAACTTCTCATAATAATTAGTGTCAAGCTGCCAATATTGTTAGCCAATACATTCCTGTTTGTACAATTAGCTAGACCTGTGTCATAAACATGAGAGATACGCTGTGAGATATATTTGCATAGATGAGTAGGTCAGCAAAGCACATGCACGAGCTGATATGCAGTGACTTGCTTACCCACTGGCTGAGTAGTTTTGAACATATTGTTGTGCTGTCCGGAGCCTGGAATCTGGGTTTCCGGATTCCCACCATAGCCGTAGCTTCTTCCGGTTCCTGCGTGGAGAGACACTTTTGTCGTGCTCTGGTCGTGTTCGGTTTACCCAACTCGCGACCCGAGTGAATCCAAGCCATCCATTGCTGGTAAGTGCTTAAAGCATTTAATTATACAGGCAAAAGTACTACATTGGTGTCAGGAGTGGGATTACAATGTGCGGCTTAAGTGTCATACATTTCACCCCAGACGAGTGTCATAGACTTGGTGTTGCTACTGAGATGGATGAAGTATATGAGTTGGCCTCCCCTGTTATCAGCCAGGTCGCTACTCAAGAGTCGCCATGTGGGCCTCCATCTTGCACAACTGAAGATTTATAAAGTACCAGCTTTCTTACAAGACTTTTTCGAAAGATCCACTCCCGGTTTGTCTGAAGAGGAGTGTGCACAGGTAAAATCTCTTCTAGTTAACTACCAAGATGTTTTTGCTAAGCATGACCTTTATCTTGGTTTGTTTAAAGAAATCAAACATAGTCGACACTGGAGATGCCAAGCCGGTACATGCAAAGCTCAGGCACACACCGATTGGTTTTGAGGAAGAGGAGGAAAAACATTGGGCTGAAATGGTATTAAAGTCCCCTCAAAATCTGAGTGTGCATATGCTCCAGTTTTAGTCTGAAAAAAGGATTGTACCATAAGGTACTGTATCGATTTTTAGGCAGTCAACAAAGTAACACGTCGGGATGTTGACCCCTTGCCAAATATTGAGACTTGTTTGGTATAGATACATTGGCCAGCGCGAATTACATGAGTACACTAGACATGGCTGCTAGTTACTGGCAGGTGGAGGTCGAACCAGAAGATCGCCATAAGCTTGCTTTCATAACCAAATTTGGTCTGTTTGAATTTGTCTGGTTGCCTTTTGGGACATCAAACAGTCCAGCGACATTACAGAGGATAATCCAGCTAGTATTGCAAGGTCTAAACTGGCATGAATATCTCGCATATTTGGACGATGTAGTAGTTGTCGGTAAAGACTTGGCTAGCCACATGATCAATTTACAGGCTGTTTTCTTGCGTTTCCGACAACACCACCTGAAACTGAAACCCATGAAGTGTCATCTTTTCCGCAGAGAACTCTGTTTCCTGGAAAAAATAGCAGTAATGGAATTTCAGTCAAGCCCCAATGTACTGAGTGTGTGACTAAGTGGTCTGCTCCAAAACCAGGAAGGAGTTAGAATCCTTTCTTGGTTTTATGAATTATCACCGCGAACATATACAGGGGTTTGCCAGTATAGCCGCTCTGCTTTCGGCTCTGACTAGCTCCAAAGTTGATTTTATTTGGTCCATAGAGTACCAAACAGCATTTCAGGTTCTTAAGGATACGTTAAGCAATCCCATGGTATTGGCCTATCCATCACCGCATGGTGTGTTCATTCTGGATACAGACGCCTCAGAGTCTGCAATTGGAGCCAAATTATCGCATCTACAATATGGACGAGAGGTTATAATCAGGTTTGCCAGTAAAATGCTAACACCTGCTCAACGGAAATATTGTGTAACTCGAAAAGAATTGCTAGCAGTGGTTGAGTCAAGATGCCATTATAGAATGTATCTTCTGGGAAGATCTATCATTGTCCGAACTGATCACAACAGCCTTACTTGGCTCCTCAGCTTAAAAAATATAGAGGGTCAATTAGCTAGATGGTTGGAAGAGTTGTCAAACTACAACATCACTCTAGAACATTGCTCTGGCGAGAAACATTCAAATGCAGATGGCTTGTCCCGCATTCCTAGTGAGTTACCTATTTGCCACCACTACAAGCCGGGACAACCCTTCCGACTCCTGCCCTGCGGTGGCTGTAAAAAATGTACCAGACTTGACCATCAATGGTCTCATTTTGATCATGAAGTGGACGATGTGGTACCCCTGGCTGTCAGGTCCATCGTTATAAATCCTATTGACAGTAGCGATATAGTTTTAGATGACGATGATCTGGATGAGTTAGATGACAATGAAACAAGTCTAAATACCCCAGACTTACCTGATCAAGTAAACATCTGGTTGGATATATTCTCCTATGAGCACATGAGGGAACAACAGTTGAATGATCCAGGCCTCAAAACCATAATTTCATGGTTAGAACAAGACCTTGTACCTTCTGATGCAGAACTGTATCTAGCCAGCCCTTCTGTACAATTTTGGTGGGTTCGTCGAAGTAAACTATTGCTTGTAAATAGTGTATTGCAATTCCGTCATGAGAAATCCAGTTCTGCACATACGTTACTAGTCGTTCCAGAATCGCCTCGTACCACTATTCTGGAACACTGTCATGACTAAGTTAGCTTACCACATGGGTGAGCATAAGACATTGGCTAGGATAAGGGTGAGCTACATCTGACATGGTTATACATGAGACGTTGTTCTGTATGGGAAATCATGTTGAGTTTGCAGTCACAACAAAGAATCAGGCGTTCGACCTGAAGCTGAATTGGATACGTTCCATTCTGCGTTTCCCCTTGAAAGAATACATATGGGTATTTTGGGTCCCTTCATCACGTCCAGCCGAGGTAACAAGTATGTTCTTATGATTTTTGATTGATTTACCAAATGGGTTGAGTGTCATGCAATCCCGTAAAAGGGAGCTGAAATGATAGCCAGAACCTATTTTGTACATACCGACCAATGTCGAAATTTCGAGAGCACCCTTTTCCAAGACATAAGTAGTCTATTAGAGATCACCAAAACCTATACGACCGCTTATAGGCCTTGTTCCAATGGTCAAATAGAGCACTGTCCTACAGTCCATCCAGTGTTACTTGGAAGATCATGATCGCCAGAAAGACTGGGATAAATGCATTCCATTCATTGCATGTGCAATTAGATCTACCTTTCAGATTCTGCAGCGAAAATAGGTCAGTCCAGCAAATTGAGAACCCCTGTGGACGGGTCCTTTTGCTACCTACAAGAAAATGTCCAGCACTTTGTATGGTATCAGAAATCAAAGTCATAAATTGATTGTACATCATGACCGGTTGAAAATCTGCAATGACAGAGAGGTTCCAATCTGGGTTCAGCGCATGTAACGTTCTATCTTATCTGGTCTCCACATTACAAATGATGTGCCCTCTGTATCAGAAGACAATATTTCTGCTGAAAGACAAACGTTACATGTAGTTCATGATGAGGACTTGAATGATACGATTTCATATGGTATCGATGATTCTTACTTGTATGTATGATTACTGTATTCTGCGGCTGTAATAGTAGAAATATCCTACAGCTGCAATCAGTCCGCTTTTGCCCACTGTGTATTGTCCTCAGCTGAAATCCTTAGCTTCCTCAGGTCCATTCTTGACTTGAGTGTACCGAGTCCTGCTTTCTTGAGGTCACCTCGTAGCACATTTAGCAGATTTATGCAATGACGTGTTCTCCTGTCTTTGTATTTGCTGGCTCCGAGTAGGGCGAATTCCAAGGCTCTGTGCTGGTGTCTCTTATGGCATCCTTAGCACATGGCCAAACATGAACCATCTTTGCTGGGCGACTTTTAGTGACAGCGGCGACGTATTAACATCTTGTATAGTGCATCGTTGGAAATTATGCCGTCTGGCCATCGTTGTCCAGTGATGGTGCGTAGGTGTTTGCGGTGGCAGGTCTCGAGTTTGTCTAGGGCTGCCCTTGGAGCTGCCCAGCTGTTACAGTTATACAGCGTCAAGGATACGCAGGTCGTATTGTATAAACGTAGCCTCTTTATCAAGGGCATATTTGATCTAAGAATCCATAGCTTCCAGAAGCACACAGCGTGCAGAAATGTCAGCAGTACTGCAAAGCAGTGAGCCCATGATTTTACCCTTCCTCAATGGTTTGCCGCCACGAAGTGGGTCGTCATTTTCTAGAGGTTCATGCTTTGTCGATAGGTATCTGAGGGTGAACTGTGTTTTAGATTCATTCATAGATTCTCAATTTTTAGTTTGCTTGCAGCTATTGGGAGAGGTTCATCAAGGGGTTTCTTTTCCTCGTCTATGAAGTCCACATCGTCGGCATATTCCATCTCTAGTGGCATGCCCAGTATTGACACTGGGGGGTTTGGTCTTGTGGAACTTTCTCGCACGGATTTCAATGCAGCAGCAAGGCAGCAGGTGAAAAGCACCAGAGATAGAGACTGATTAATGTCTCGAGCTCCACAGACTTCACTGACTTAACTCGTACTCTCAGCTTGGTGTGTGCAAGCCGTAGTCTCACTAGTTATAGCTCATCTTCATTGCAATTGGCCTGGCGTAGTAGATCTAGGATCTTTGAGCGTTTAATTGTGTCGAAGGCTCGTGACATGTCAATGCCCATTTTGTGGAAGTCCCAGTGTTTGGACATGACTACCGACACAAGCATGTGTTGAGCCCATACAATGTCTGCGCAGCTGCATCCACGTTTGAAGCCACTTTGGCACGATCTTTTGAAGTAATCGATCTTGTCTCGGATGTGGCATAGAATAACATTGGATAGGATTTTCCGTATGCTGTTGAGGAGCACACTGGGCCGTATATTGGCTGGGGCCCAGGTGGGTTCTTGGGCTTGGGTAGTGCGATAAGGGTGCCTTGGCCTACAGCGTCGATGGGAAGGTGGTGCATAAAAGCTGCATTGATTAGGTGCATGATCGGTTTTGAGATAATGTCACTTGCATATTTGAATAGTTCATTGCCCATGCCATCAGGTGGAGATGCACATATATTTTTACTTAGAGGAACCTAATGCTTATGAAGTTATAAATCCTGGTTGGAGTTCTAACGATAATGCAGAACTCGATCCTGATGCAGACGATCAATTTCAGTTTGAAATCCTTCCCCAAGCTCCTAGTGGCATGGATAGCTGTGCCCGAGGAGACCCCATTCCGTTACTTCCTAGGAGTATGGATAGCCAAGCCCGAGGAAACCCTACTCTGCTACCTCCTACTCTGCCCGAGGAGAACTTAATAGACCCATTGAGAGACAACAAGGAAGAAGGCAAGTCAGAATTCCTCCCAGGTTTCTGGATTATGATCTTTTGTAAGAAGAAAGTGTCCATGTATATAGTCCAAATGCTGTTTGTAAATACTGATATTGTCTCCAGATCTTGCTTACGGAATGAAGATTTCTCGTTAATTATCTTAAATTGCATATCTGACAAAATAATTTAAGATATTGCTTCCCTAGCCTCTTCCCGCGTAGAGCCTTCTTGTTTATATAGCCGACCAAATATACTTAGGCCCTATTACACGTATAAGGCTATAATGATCTAAAAACTATAATTTTGCCAAATCGTTCAAAAATCCTATATTAGTAGTTGTGAGTGGTCAAGCACTTGTATATACACATATGTTTACATTTATTTTCATGTGGATTTAAAACTGACAGTATTTACTGCATTACAGAGTCTACTTATTTCAAGACAATCATAATCATGCTTCGGTAGAATGGCAATGGAGTCTCATTTCTCCATAAGTTCAGGTTCAGTTTAAATTAACATAGTTGTATTTATATGGTATGTAATGTTAATCTCAGGAAGAAAAGGTAATGTACATAATATACTGAACCAAAAATGTTTAGCAACACTGAGAATATTACTGTATAAATGTTATTTAACAAAAACAATAAATTGATTCAAATATATTATTTAATTGATAGGTCATTTTCCAATTTGAACAACAGTCTCTTGTTACTGTAATGCTAGCATCGTGCCTTTAACACGGCATCATTCAACGGAAGGGTCCAATTTAAATAATGACACTGAGCTGTCAATACCTGTTCTGACCTCTGCATGCATTAACCACCACCGTACATCGCTTTCTAATGCTTCGAATTAAGCACCTGATGTCACGAAGAGGAATTGCATCCCATTCCTGGAGCAGTGCAGCTTCCAGCTCCTGCACGTTGTGAAGATGTGGACGGTTCTCACGCACTATACGGCCAAGAATGTCCCACACGTGTTCGATAGGAGACAGGTCCGGTGATCGCGCTGGCCAGTCCAACACCGGAACGTTGTTAGCCTCAAGGAAATCACTGGTGACCCTAGCTGAATGAGGACGGGCGTTGTCTTGCTGGAACATAAAGTCTGCATGATGCTGCATAAAAGGGATGAGAACAGGGGCGACAACCTCTTCACAGTAACGTTGAGCCGTTAAATTTCAGCGAATCACAATAAGATCTGTTTTGCCATTTTCATGGATTCCAGCCCACACCATGACACCGCCGCCACCGAATCTGTTGTGCTGAATGATGTTGGCTGCATCATACCGTTCTCCTAAACGTCGGCAAACCCGTTGCCTACCATCCGCTACATCCACACAAAACCTCGACTCATCACTGAACAAAACGTGGCTCCATTGTTGAGCATGCCATCGCTGATGAGTTCTTGCCCATGCAAACCGATTCTTGATGTGACGCTCTGTAAGCGGAACAGCAACAAGTGGACGACGGGCATGCAGTCCAGCATCATGGAGTCTGTTTCGCACAGTTTGTGGATGCACTGTAGTGCCGGTAGCAGTGTGCAAATTACGGGACAGCCGCGGCGCAGTGTCAAACCTGTGATGTCGTGATGACATCACTAAGTAGCGGTCTTCTCATGGTGTTGTTGCTCTCGGTCTGCCAGATCATGGTCGGTCATTAACATGTCCAGTTTCCTGCTCACATTGGCGGAGACGGGAAATGGTTGCGGCGTGAACATTAAAATGTCGAGCAACAGCGCGAACGCTCTGCCCAGCAGCCAGTCTTCCCATTGCTTCATGGCGCTGATTTTCGGGTAGCCCTGGGTGGCGGCCCATGTTCGGTAGGGTAAACCTTTAAGCGTTTTCTGTTAACGTTCGTTATCTGCTTTTGCAATATGGTGAATTGTTGCCTTCGGTACCCGCCAATGTGGGCCAGTGCATGAAAAATGCATTTTCACATGCAGTAAGCGTGCGGCCAAGAAATACAAGAAATTATTTGCATTTCTTCATGATCAGCGAGACATTACATTGACGAAACATGCCTGCAAATTTGGTTATAAATGGACGCATAGTTTTAATACAACACACCAAACTTCACTGTTGCTAAACTTTTTGGCTCAGTATATATAGGTATATAGGATGGTTTGGTTTAGTTTTTTTTACATGAAAAGACAAGATAATTGTTTATTAACTAATTTTCCTTTATTTTCCCAGTACATATTGCTAGTAACCAGCAGCATTCGAATTGCGTGGCAATGTGGTAATATAGTCTGTCGCCTTGAGTAGGAAAATTGAGACTTATATGCATTTTCTGGTATAGTAGCTGTAACTTTTTAGGGAAAATTCTTCAATCATCTGGGAATCCAAAATCACTTGATACCAAATTTTCAATTGTCGTTATGGTGGCCATATTGGATTTCAAAATGGCCGCTATCTGAAAAACCGTTTTTCAACATTTTGACTCATTAATCGCCTAGTGTCTTGATTTTAGTGTCTAGGTATATGTTTTAATGCATGTAACTTTCAGGGAATATTCTTCAATCATCTGGGAATCCAAAATCACGATACCAAATTTTCATTTGTCATTATGGTGGCCATATTGGATTTCAAAATAGCCGCTATCTGAAAAACAGTTTTTCAACATTTTGACTCATTAATCGCCCAGGGTCTTGATTTTAGTGTCTAGGTATATGTTTTAATGCATGTCAGATCATGTATGATGGTTGATAGGCAATATCATAGTAATATGTTTAACCCTTTGAACCCTGAATACCAAGAATCTTAATTTCAAGGCTACTATAAAGGGTATGTTATTGAATATTTCATAATTAATTTAACTGGAACATGTTGCTGCCATAGATACTAACATAAGCTAGTCAAATTAACCTCAAAATATTGATCATAATAATTATTAAATCGTAAATGAGTGTTATATTCCAAACTTTCTTGTTTAAAAGGTTAAAAACGTATTTTTATAATAATACATGGCCCAGGATAATTTTAGAATCTCTGGATCAAAGTAAATTGAAAAGACGATCTTGCGCTTAACCTCAAATTTTATTTATAAAAAGCGCTGTCGTCTGCTAACAAACAGACAAACTGCATATCTTTGCCATTTGGTGACACATGTAATCAACGATGGCGAGTGAATTAGAATTGCCGGCAAAAAATAAACCAACTGATTACAGTTTATGTATTAAATGCCAAGAATATAATAAGAAAGAAAGATTGACCCCCCCCCCTGAGATGTAGAATCATATGATACATTTTTAGCGAATGTCAATAAAAGATCTGAATGGGGCAGTCATGATTTTATTAATGTAGGTAACAGATTAATAGGTATAACAGCATCAGACCTTTTGCAAAAGGGTGCTAAGTGGCATCGCAGCTGTTATAGTGAAACCACAGACAAGAACAAAGCTAAAAGAGACGAGATTAAGTATCTCAATAATCCTGAAAAACGTAAGGGGAAGGGGCGCCCAACCTTATCTGTAGAATCTAGTAGCGTACTACTGAGATCTGCCACAGAGCGTTTTGATCGTGAAAAGTGCTTTTTCTGTCAAGGTCAAAATACGGAAAAAGATAATGAAATTTTATATGCCTGTCGTAGTGAGAATAGCGGGATATATGTCAAAGAGATAGTAGATAAAAGTGACAATGCATCCTGGAAAGTACAATTGGCCGACATAATATCAGAAGGGGACTTTCTGGCTAGGGACATTGTCTATCACAAATCCTTCAAAACCACATACTGGGGAATCTATGTTCATTTCCCTGAAAGACGCACTGAAACTAATCAGAATAGTGAGGAGACGATTTTCTTTATAGCTGCAGAGATGGAATTTTACGATGAGTTGCATGAAAGAATAGAATCTGGAGACTATATAACGACTGTTCAGGCTGAAGAATTGTATTATAATATGATGCGTGACCACGGAGTCACTGGCAATATCCAGACGAACACTAATAACAAACATCACACACAATTTACCAGACATTGAACTATCCCAACATAGAGGTAAATTACCTGGCGTCTTCCATTCAAAAAAATGTGGACGTGAAGCAGTCGATATTGCTATTTCTGAACAAGACATAAAAGGCAACCTTAATATAATATTTAAATGTGCCAAAATCATCAGAAAAGAGATAACTAAAGCCAGAAAAGAGAAACCTTGGGTATTTACAGGCTCTAGATGGTGTTGGCGAATCTGGATTGCCAGTAGAGGTATTAATGTTAAACAGATGGATCTTGCAAGGTTCTAAGGCTGCGACTACTGAGTCGCGAGATCAGTCTAAGAATTTCTCAAATGATGATGCAGGAATTTAAAACTTCAAAGCAAGTAGCATACACAACAAAATCCCAGTCTGAATTGTCTACTTTTCGTTTCCAATGTCCATATGCAGTCGGATTATCTTTGTGAATATATCACAATTTACGCAGCCAGACCGCTATAAATCTGCTCAGCCATTTATGTTGTGACCAGGGTTTGTAGTCAGATAGCCAATGCTGTGCAAGAAAACATCAATAAAAATGGTATTTTTGTCCCAGTTGGTATTGTGAAAGGTAGAGCTATTCGGGCTTCCGCTGATAATGTTGACAAGAAAGTTGATACTTTTGATGGAAAGTCAAGTTTCCATGCAATGGCAGCTTGTGTATATCAGCCAATATGTGCTGGAGAGACCGTGGTAGAACCACTTGATCTATATGAAGTTTCTGCTGGTGGCCTTTTAGGTGTTCCGAGCACATGCATCAAGATTCTTAAATGTGACTTAGAAGGCAGTCCCAAACCTCAATTCAGTCCCCATTATGCATCATATAAAGTGGGTTCCTACGATGTACATTTTGATAGAGCGATAAAGCATGATACGTGTTGGATGATGGCAAGATATTTCAACAGATCTCAAACAGTTGATTTAAATTCGTCTGATGTAGAAGTTACGATTCCTGCTTTTGATGTTACCAATATTTTGTCAGATAATGTATAAGGTATGCTTTCAGTAACTGGCATATCAAATATGCCAGCAGTGCGAGAGGAGCACGAGTGTTTATTGAGTTCAGGTGAAATATCTGTACAAATGACGAGAGAACAACGCAAATGATACCAGTGTGGGCTGCATACAAGTCTTTCAAACACACCTGAATCCACGAATTATTCCTCTTTGATTGTTGATAAGGCATTTACTCTACCTATCATAAATGCCCCAGCACACGAATGGTCAACCCTGGTTACCACTTTAGACCAACTTTGTAGATTGAACAGACTGGTGTCTGGTAATGGGCGGAAGCTTGTTGTCACATTTGACATGGATCTATACAACCGAGTGTTGAAGTTAGAATATTTGGATTCACGGTTCAAGGATCAGTTTGTTGTGTGTCCAGGTGCATTCCACACTTCATTATGTGCTCTCAGCTGTTTGGGAAAGGCCATAGAAGGAAGCAGGATTGATGAGGCTTGGGTCGAAGCAGGTTTGTACAGTTCTGTGACTGTTAATCAAATTATAAATGGGAATCATTACAACAGAGCTAGGGAAGCTCGCGAAGTCACCCTGCAGGTGTTGTTCGATCTTTGGATAGGAGAGTTTTTTGCTGAAAGGCCTGCTGTCCGCGGAGCTCTTGAAGAGAGTATTAAAATACTGTCTGATGCATGCACATCGAAACAGAGCATTCGTGAGTCACACAAGGGATTATTAATCACACTTGAGTCACTTAATATAGAGAAACAGCTTGCCGACTTTGATGCTGAGCACAACACAGAGCCCATTTTCAAATGGGCACGAATGTACATGAAACAGGTCTTGACCGTACTGCAATTCCAGCGTGCTACCCGGCTAGGTGACTGGTTCCTTCACCTGTCGTCACTTGGAAAACTGTGTGTATTTCTTTGCTTATGGGAGGCATGATTATGCACAGAATATTCCAGAATATATTGCACGAATGTGTCGGCTTCAAACTACTGATCCAGAAATCTGGCAGGACTTTATGGCACATGAATTCACTGTGAACACTTCCAACCAGATACCATTCACCCGCATCGGTATTGATCATGCTCAAGAACATGTAAACAAAAATCTCAAAGGTCAGGTTGCTATTGGTGGCATCACTCAGTCTCCTGCTACTCTTCTGAAGTTTTGTATGTGCGCACCAGAATTAGCACGAATTGCCAATGAAACAGAGGCATGGATGACTTAAAGAAACAGTAAAATGGATCACCATGAACTCAATAAGTCAACAACACTCAGGCAAGAACAAGCTATTAAAAAGCTATTTGATGTCCAAGCACCTTGTGGAATATTCAAGAGTGGCGATACAGCAATGGTTAAGCTTGTCACTAATGAGATAGTTCCTAAAGCTGTTGAGGAAAGCATCCTGTCCTGTGAGCTCGTGGGAAAATCTGCAATGCAGAAATTTGTTGATGAAAGAATATGTGGAAATACAAATCTTTGGGGCAAGATGACAAAATGTAAGTCGTTTACATGGACTTCTGCAACCAAGGAGGTTAAAGTACAGGCAAAGTCTGATGTTTTAACCCTCCAGGCAACGTCTGGTCTAATGTCTCGACTACTTGTTGTAGCGCGCTCATCTCGTGAAATAGATATGGAAGAGGTGATTGGTAATTATGAATTTACAACTGTTAATCAGACATTAATGAGACCAGATGGTTCTGTGCACCCAACATTAAATAAAGGCTAATTGATAACTGTCTTAGAGAATCTTCCAGTGTCACCGATGGAGGATTGCCAAGACAATCTCATTTCAAATGGTGCATACGGTTCCACAGATGCACAACGCTGTCTAATTGTAGACGGTATGGCCGTAGTACAAGAACTCATGGCTGTGAAGTCATTTGAAAATGGTAAAGCCCTTGGCAAAGCTTATGTTGAGCTCATATATCAAATATCAATTCTGTAAGGGTAATTTTTGACAATTACGCTGTCGTTGGCTCATTAAAGGAATCAACACGTGAACGACGCAGGGGTGGAAAGGCACAGCCAAAAGATTATAATGTAGAAGACAATACCAAAATTCCTGAATTAAAAGTATTCCTTGGAAGTGTAGCTACAAAAGATTCGTTGACACTTTGTCTTGCACAGAGATTAATAGACCATTCTAAAATGTGTATGATAACAGCCACACGCAAAGAAGTGATGTCCAACTACACCAATAATGCCACTCCTGGTGTCAGTACACAAGAAGAAGCCGATACCTTAATGATCTTGCATGCAGTGGCAGCAAATAAAGCTGGATATACTGTTCACATTTACAGTCAGGATGCAGATGTTTTGATTCTTGCGCTGAGACGTACAGCTCTTCTTGGCAAGAAATCTGCCCTGGTGATGGGCACGGGTGATCGACGACGACTAGTTCTACTTCAACCTATTTATGATGCTCTTGGACCGGAGAGAGCAAATGCTCTCTGCAAATGGCATGCTCTCACTGGTTGTGATACCACAGGCTACATAAGAGGAAAGTCTAAGAAAGCGTGCTTAGAAGCCTTCCTAAAAGCAGATACCAAGATTGTAACTTTAATATCCGGCCTCGGCTGTAACATCCAGCCTTCTAATGATACATTAAATGGGTGCTTTTCCTCTTTATGTAGTTTATTCTGTAAGAAGAATGTTCACATTACTGAGCCGCATCACCTCAGATGGCACCTATTCAAACAACAATGCATGAACAAAGGTGTCGACATGCTACCACCGACACGTGGAACATGGGTTGAGCATATCCAGCGTGCTCACTGCCAAGCTTCTGTGTGGGAACAAGACCTTGTTGTCAGTCCACTATCACCAGATCCCTTACAGCATGGCTGGGTGAAGGAAGAGCACAGGCTTGTACCTCTGTTATCCAAGGTTGCACCAGCCCCTGCAGCGGTGGTTGAGTTAGTGAGGTGTACGTGTGGTACCACTAACCCAAGCTCAACAAATAAGTGCGCTTCAGGTAGATGTTCATGTCGATTAAAAGGTCTAGTGTGTACAGAACTGTGCCGGTGTGAAGGAGAGGAAGACCATTGCCAGAACTTAAGTAGTTATGTTGACCCAGATGATGCAAACTGATCTCAAAATTAGGACTTCAGTGTATTATATTTACAATAAGCGAATTTGAATTGTTTAATCATCAGTTTTGGTCAAAGAAATGGTAGCAAATTTGCAGTTTGGGACGAGGTGGCAAACGGCTGTCGTAACCAAAAGATCAAAAGATTATTTTTAAAATGTTAAAAATGGTAAAAAAAAAAGGTATCTATTTTGGATATATTACAAGTGAGTAATGTGTATTCCAGTGGCGTAGCGATGTCGTTTGGGGCCCCCTGGTCAGAACATGTGTGGGCCCCAATTCTGGATGTCCTCCCCAGAGGTTTAAAAAAAATTTAGATGCTCTCAGAGGTATATATATATATAGACTCATTTGGTTGATTGTGCAGAATTGAAAAATATTTGCCAAAATCTTTAGGGCTTAAGCCCCTACACAAGCCACATTTGTCTACGCCATTGCAGTATGGAGTGGTTCTGAGTACTACTCACCATTAAAGTTGGGAAAGTAGATGATCTGAGAAGTCATCTACTGCAAGGCTGCATTCTGATAAAAAGGTTTTTATCAGAATGCAGGAGATGCAGGGGTTATTTCTGGTCACATTATTATTAAAGAAACTTCAAAACCTCTACATAAAATAATATTGCAGGCTGGTGGGGCCCCTAATGGTCAGGGGCCCATGTTCCTTGAACCTGCTATTGCTACACCACTGGTGTATACAATGTATATATGTATATATGTTCTTTTTTTTCTCTAAACATATACCAATTAATGTAGTCTTACTCATTTTAAGGCAAGGACCAGTTGGATAATTTTTGTGTAATTTAATAGGGTTTTTTCCATATCAGCGGCCATTTTGAAATCCAATACGGCCGTTCTAGGGGACACTGTTGTTTGTTATCTTTTTTTCTATCATTTTACATGAATCCCTAATGCAAACACATGCTATAGAGTATGGCATGTACGTTGATATCATGTATGCCAATAAACAGCCGGCGACATAAGTAGAAAACTAACTTGAATATGGCGGCCATTTTGAAATCCAAGATGGCGGCTTATCGATAGATAGGAAAAATTGGTATCAAGTGGTTTCATGTATCTTGATATCATGAAAATACTTCCTGAAAGTTTCAGCTACTATACCCAAAAATGCATATAAGGTACACAAGCTGACAGACTAATAGCCGGAATATGTTCAAATGTTGCTCGATTAGCAGGAAAATCGATTTTCTTTTTCTTTTTGGAATTTAATAACTTTCCATAAGATAACCTGTTAATGTGAAGACTGCGTTTGGCCCGATGACACACATATGCCCAGTCAATCAAATTAAAATACGCCTGTACTTTATTACCAGCAATATGGCGTGTTATTAGAAGGGTGGTGGGGTGGGGGTGCTGGGTAGGGGTGGGGGAGTGGTGCTGTCCAGAACCTGGAATCTGGGTTCCCGGATTCCCACCATAGCTGTGCTTCTTCCAGTTCCTGCATGGAGAGACACTTCGTCGTGCTCTGGTCGTGTTCGGTTTAACTAACTCGTGACCAGAGTGAATGTGAGCCATCCACTGCTGGTAAGTGCTTAAAGCATTTAATTATACAGGCAAAAGTACTACAATATTTCACGTATGAGCTTGACAACGTATATGACACAGACCTACCGAATTGTACGTACATGTTACAGTGTCAAATAAATGGCATCATTTACATTAAAAATTTTGAAATCAATCTGGTTTCAAAATTTAAAAATATATGATGCCATTTATTTCACACCGTGACACACAAATGCTAGCTAACCATATTGAAAACCTGGCAATGATTATTCTGGGAATAATTTGATACAGTTGTTGCTGATTTAGTCAGCAATGACTGTCAACCCAATCGCTCGAAACATCGTCGGAATTTATTATTACATTGATATTCCTACTGATTATTTCGAAAACAATCTGGATGGAAATTGTTGCAGCAACGATTTTCAGTCAAATTGTTTTCAAAACATTAGATAGTAGAACTTGCATTTTCTGGTGCTCATCTTGCAAATAACTTGAAGGAAAGTTGGAACTGCTATCGGCAATTATCAGTCAAATTACTATAAAAATATCTACCACATGTTATACAGGTAGATCAGCTCACCTCGGAGGCCAACAGTACAATGGCTCGCATTGGCCTTACGAGAATGGTTTTGTACTGGATTTGGCTCAACAGCGAGAACAATAGAATCCCAAATAATGGCGGCTACAACAATCAAAGTAAAATGGCGGCTCAGAAGAAGACGATCATCACTGAAATTTTCAAATATTTTCCTAGTTTTATTGCTTCAGGATAACTTTAAAATAACTACTACAGAAAACGATCGATACGCACCTATACTATGTGTAATTCGTAGCTCTAAAGTTGATTTTATTTGGTCCATAGAGCACCAAACAGCGTTTCAGTCTCTTAAGGATACGTTAAACAATCCCATGGTGTTGGGCTGCCCAACACCGCATGGTGTTTTCACTCTGGATACAGACGCCTCAGAGTCCGCAATTGGAGAACAAAAGAGTTGCTAGCAGTGGTTGCGTCAAGACGCCATTATAGAATGTATCTTCTGCGAAGATCTATAATTGTCCGAATTGATCACAACAGCCTTACTTGGCTCCTCAGCTTAAAAATATAGAGTCAATTAGCTAGATGGTTGGAAGAGTTGTCACAATACAACATCATTCTAGAACATCGCTCTGGCAGGAAACATTCAAATGCAGATGGCTTGTCCCATATTCCTAGTGAGTTGCCTATTTGTCACCACTACAAGATGGGACAACCCTTCAGACTGTTGCCATGCGGTGGTTGTAAATACTGTACCAGACTTGACCATCGATGGTCTCATTTTGATCATGAAATGGACGATGTGGTACCCCTGGCTGTCAGGTCCATTACAAATCATATTGACAGTAGTGATAGTTTTAGATGACGATGATTAGGATGAGTTAGATGACAATGAAACATGTCTAAACACCCCAGACTTACCTGATCAAGTAAGCAACTGGGTGAATACATTCTCCCATGAGTACATGAGGGAACAACAGTTGAATGATCCAGGCCTCAAAACTGTAATTTCATGGTTAGAACAAGACCTTGTAACTTCTCATGCAGAACTGTATCTAGCCAGCCCTTCTGTAAAATTTTGGTGGGTTCATCGAAGTAAACTATTGCTCGTAAATAGTGTATTGCAATTCCGTCATGAGAAATCCAGTTCTGCACATACGTTACTACTCATTCCAGAATCACCTCGTACGACTTCTGGAACATTGATATGACTCTAAGTTAGCTTACAACATGGGTGAGAAGAAGACATTGGCTAGGATAAGGGTGAACTACATCTGGCATGGTTATACACGAGACGTTCTATATGAGAAATCATGTCGAGTTTGCAGTCGCAACAAAAAATCTAGCGTTTAACCTAAAGCTAAATTGGGCACATTCCATTCCGCGTTTAACCCTTGAAAGAATACATATGGATATTTTGGGTCCCTTCATCACGTCCAGCAGAGGTAACGAGTATGTTCTAATGATATTTGATCGATTTACCAAATGGGTGGTGTGTCATGCAATCCCGTAAAAGGGAGCTGAAATGATAGCCAGAACATTTCATAACGGCATTTGGTTGCTCCTATTTTGTACATACCGACCAAGGTCGAAATTTCGAGAGCACCATTTTCCAAGACATACGTAGTCTATTTGAGATCACCAAAACCTGTACGACCGCTTATAGGCCTTGTTCCAATGGTCACATAGAGCACTGTCCTACAGTCCATCTGGTGTTACTTGGAAGATCATGATCGCTAGAAAGACTGGGATAAATGCATTCCATTCATTGCAGGTGCAATTAGATCTACCATCAACCGCCAGAATGGGTACACGCCTAATATGATGTTTGGGCAGGAAGTGTTGATGCCAGTGGACCTAATCTGTATGTCTCTAGTGTCTTCTACTGTTAATGCATCCCCTGACAGGTTCGTACAACAATTGCAATTGACACTGCAAAACATGCGCGGAATGGCCCGAGAACACCTTGGTATGGCCCAAATGCGCCAGAAACAGGATTACAATGTGCGGCTTAAATATCGTACAGGTGACGTGGTCTACCTTTCAGATTCTGCAACGAAGATAGGTCAGTCCAGCAAATTGAGGCCGCCGTGGACAGGTCCTTTTGCTATCTGCAAGGAATTGTCCAGCACTTTGTATGGTATCAGAAATCAGTCGTAAATTGAATGTACATCATGACCGGTTGAAAATCTGCAATGACAGAGGTTCCAATCTGGGTTCAGTCCGCATTTAACGTTCTATTTTATTCGGTCTCCACATTACAAATGATGTGCCCTCTCTATCAGAAGAAAATATTTCTACTGAAAGACAAACGTTACATGTAGTTCATGATGAGGACTTGAATGATACGATTTCGTATGGTATCGATGATTCTTACTTGCATGTATGATTACTGTATTCTGCGGCTGTAGTAGTAGAAACATCCTACAGCTGCAATTAGTTCTTCGCTTTTGCCCGCTGTGTCCTCAGCCGAAATCCTTAGCTTCCTCAGGTCCATTCTTGACTTGAGTGTACCGAGTCCTGCTTTCTTGAGGTCACCTTGTAGCACGCTTAGCAGATTTATGCAATGACGTCCTCTTCTGGCTTTGTATTTGCTGGCTCCGAGTACGGCGAATTCCAAAGCTCTCTGTGCTGGTGTCTCTTCTGGCATCCTTAGCACATGGCCAAACATCCACCATCTTTGCTGGGCAACTTTTACAGACAGCGGCAACGTATTAACATCTTGTATAGTGCATCATTGGACATTATGCCGTCTGGCCATCAGTGTCCAGTGATGGTGCGTAGGTGTTTGCGGTGGCAGGCATCGAGTTTGTCTAGAGCTGCCTTTGGAGCTGCCCAGCTGTTACAGTTATAGAGCGTCAAGGATACGCAGGTTGCATTGTATGAACGTAGCCTCTTTATCAAGGGCATATTTGATCTAAGAATCCATAGCTTCCAGAAGCACACAGCGTGCAAAAATGTCAGCAGTACTGCAAAGCAATGAGCCAAGGATTTTACCTTTCCTCCATAGTTTGCCGCCACGAAGTGGGTCGTCATTTTCTAGAGTTTCATGCTTTGTCGATAGGTATATGAGGGTGAACTGTGTTTTGGATTCATTCATAAAGAGATTCTCAATTTTTAGTTTGCTTGTAGCTATTAGGAGAAGTTCGTCAAGGGGTTTCTTTTCCTAGTCTATGAAGTCCACATCGTCGGCATATTCCATCTCTAGTGCCATAGGGTTCTCTAGGCGGGTTTGGTCTTGTGGAACTTTCCCGCACAGATTTCAATGCGGCAGCAAGGCAGCAGGTGAAAAGCACCAGAGATAGACCATCTCCCTGTGGGGAGCCGATTGATGTCTCAAACTCTACAGACTTCACTGACTTGACTCGTACTCTCAGCTTGGTGTGTGCAAGCAGTAGTCTCACTAGTCATAGCTCATCTTCATTGCAATTGGCCTGGCGTAGTACATCTAGGATCTTTGAGCGTTTAATTGTGTCGAAGGCTCGTGACATGTCAATGCCCATTTTGTGGAAGTCCCAGTGTTTGGTCATGACTACCGACACAAGCATGCGTTGAGCCCATACAATGTCTGCGCAGCTGCGTCCACGTTTGAAGCCACTTTGGCATGATCTTTTGAAGTAATCGATCTTGTCTCGGATGTGACATAGAATAACATTGGATAGGATTTTCCGTATTATGGATTATGATCTTTCGTAAGAAGAATGTGTCCATGTATATAGTCCAAATGTTGTTTGTAAATACTGATATTGTCTCCAGATCTAGCTTACGGAATGAAGATTTCTCGTTAATTGTCTTAAATTGCATATCTGACATAATGCTAGGGTATTTAACCCTGTCATTTAAGATATTACTTCACTAGCCTCTTCCCACGTAGAACCTTCTTGTTTATATAGCCGAGCAAATATACTTAGGCCCTTTTACACGTATAAGGCTATAATGATCTAAAAACTATAATTTTGCCAAATCGTTCTACCTATATTGGTAGTTGTGAGTGGTCAAGCACTTGTATATACACATATGTTTACATTTATTGTCATGTGTATTTAAAACTGACAGTATTTACTGCATTACAGAATCTACTTATTTCAAGACAATCATAATCATGTTTCGGTAGAATGGCAATGGAGTCTCATTTCTCCATCAGTTCGGGTTCAGTTTAAATTAACATAGTTGTATTTATATGATATGTAATGTTAATCTCGGGAGAAAAAGTAATGTACATAATATATAGGTATATAGGTTGGTTTGGTTCAGGTTTTTTTACATGAAAAAGACACCCTCAAGATAATTGTTTATTAACTAATTTTCCTTCTTTATTTTCCCGGTACATGTTGCTAGTAACCAGCAGCATTCGAATTGCGTGGCAATGTGATAATGGCCCGAATATGTTCAAATGTTGCTCGGTTAGCAGCAAAATCGGTTTTTTTTGTTTTTTTCTTTTTGGAATTTAGTATCTTTCCATAAGATAACCTGTTAATATGAAGCCTGCGTGGCAATGTCGTTTGGCCCGATGACACACATATGCCCAGTCATTCAAATTATAATACGCCTGTACTTTATTACCAGGAATATGGCATGTTATTAGAAGGGGTGGGGTGGGTGGGGAGAGTGTGGTGCTGTCCGGAACCTGGAATCTGGGTTTCAGGTTTTCCACCATAGCCGTAGCTGTGCTCTTCCGGTTCCTTCATGGAGAGACACTCGTCTCTAGAATCCCAAATAATGGCGGCTACAACAATCAAAGTAAAATGGCGGCTCGGTAGAAGACGATCATCACTGAAATTTTCAAATATTTTCCTAGTTTTATTGCTTCAGGATAACTTTAAGCTAACTACTACAGAAAACGATCGATACGCACCTATACTATGTGTAATTCGTAGCTCTAAAGTTGATTTTATTTGGTCCATAGAGCACCAAACAGCGTTTCAGTCTCTTAAGGATACGTTAAGCAATTCCATGGTGTTGGGCTGCCCAACACCGCATGGTGTTTTCACTCTGGATACAGACGCCTCAGAGTCCGCAATTGGAAAACAAAAGAGTTGCTAGCAGTGGTTGCGTCAAGACGCCATTATAGAATGTATCTTCTGCGAAGATCTATAATTGTCCGAATTGATCACAACAGCCTTACTTGGCTCCTCAGCTTAAAAATATAGAGTCAATTAGCTAGATGGTTGGAAGAGTTGTCACAATACAACATCATTCTAGAACATCGCTCTGGCAAGAAACATTCAAATGCAGATGGCTTGTCCCATATATATAACTTGAGTTACGGTATCATTTCATAAGTTTATAATTTGAATCGGTATTAAATGAAAGGACCAGGGAATTAGCAAATGATGCTGGAAGGATAACTTCATGCAATAATCAAACCACACCCACCAATACAAACATAAATAAATCAGAATTTGAAAAAGCAGCTAAATTCCATTTGTATCACTCATGCAGGAACCAGTGTTCCAGAGTAATGACGTCATATGACGTCATAATCAGCTAAGCGGCATAAATGATTCTATTAGGCCCGTCTTTAACTCTTAATAGTCTTTTTTTTAGCCGTATGTTTTTGCTATTTAATTAACATGCTGTTGAATATTTTGAAACTAATTTGACCATAGGCAGCAACAGCACCCAGTCAAATTAGTTTCAGAATATGTAACAGCTGTATAGTTTTCTGGAAATTGATAGTCAGGGAGTTCAGAGATCCCAACATGGGCGAGATGTGGGTGGAGCTTAGCTAGAGATGGGCGGGGCATAGCTAGAAATGTAAGCAGATGAATAAATAATAGCTGCCGCTAAAGTCGGTCATATAATCTCAGCTATATTGGCGCTATTCTGATTAGCCACTACATCCTACAGGTAAAATACGATTTAATTCTAAAACACTTTGAATGAAAGTCGTTGTTTCCAGCGACAGGACATTCTTTCAGTCACATGAATTTCAAAATCTTCAGCAGGTATCATGTTACGTCCCTGGAAACCAGGCGTGTAGGCTACTTTTGAAAACATTTTGACTCTTTTTCTCAAATTATTCCGCCTCATTTCTGTTCTTTACGGGTGGTAGTATATTTATTAAACATCATTTGCTAGTTCCCATTTCGATTCCTTTAAGCAAATCTTCAATAATTTGATATCCTTCACTCTGGTGAAGCACTCTGATGAAACACGTGAGAACATACGCAGTCCACTGGAATCTGGATTTTCTCCTTCTCGTCGCAACTGTAATACACTGTCCGCCACTCGTAAATCTGGCAACACATGTCCACGTGAAAAGGTACATTCTGGCTACTATACTCATGGCAGTTACACCGACTGTCAGAATGAAAACAAGCATACAATCACGTAGGCTTGCGCGATTATACGATTAAATCGAAAATCGCGATTATGTTTTAAATCGTGAATTTATATGATTAAAAATTAAATAATCGAATAATCGTGAATACTTTCTATTGAATAAAATATTCCAAAACCTAACTTTCACATACTTTTTAATGCGATCGATCATGAAAAATGACATTTTGCTTAGTGAATGTATGCCCATTTGCAGGGCAAGAGAAGACTATTTTTGAAAATGTATTACTGGAATGCCTGGCTCGAAAATCGAGCCAGGCATTCCAGCAATACATTTTCAAAAATAGTCTTCGCTTGCCCTGCAAATGGACTTTTCTAAACACCATTGCAACTTTCGTCATTGATATTCCTTTGTTGTTATGTCTTGTTAATTGTATCCAAGCTGATTAATCGAGTAATCACGATCATTTTTTAATAATCGATCGCGATCAGTCAAAGCAATAATCGCACAAGCCTACAATCACATTGACGGGTGCATTTTGGTGCCTAAAGGTTGTGATTCAGTCAGGCAGGATATCGAATAACCAAACGGTGATAATTCTCGTTAAGTAAATTATGTGATCAAGATAGTCCTATCACCCTTACGTTAGCAACGGATTCCTTGTGACCCATTGGCCTGTATTTGGTTGCGAGACATGTGCTTGTAAGAACCACCAGGGCTCATGATGGGAATGGCTGGATGCTGAACTGCAGCACCCATAAAATGCAATCGATCACCCATGATCGGATATATGGATTTTGATGCATGCGTGCGTACGTTGGTGCGCGCGTGGGTGGGTGGTCGGTGGTTGGTTTCGTGCGTGCGTGTATAGGTGAGTGGGTGCATGGGTACACGAGTGTGTGGGTGCATACGTGTGCGCGAACGTGCGTGCGTGAGAGAGAGAGAGAGAGAGAGAGAGAGAGAGAGAGAGAGAGAGAGAGAGAGAGAGAGCGAGAGAGCGAGTGAGTGTGTGAGTGCCATTGCGCATGCGAGCTCGTGTTCTTGCGTGCATGTGTGCGTGGATGGGTCAGTGTTTGCGTGGGTGGGAGTGGGGTTGTGTGTGCGTGCGTGCTGTGTGGGTGTGTGGGTTGGTGTGTGCGTGCGCGTGCGTGAATGAGTGAGTGTGTGCGTGACTGGGTTGTTGGGTAGTTGTATCCTTGGGTGGGTGGTTGGTTGGGTGGGTGGTTGGTTGATTGGGTGGGTGGCTAGGTGCGCGCGTACATGCACGTGTGTGTGCGTGCGTGAGTTCATGCTTGCGCGCGTTCGTGTGTGTGTGCGTGCGTGCATGCGAGCGAGCGAGCGAGCGTGCATGCGTGCGTGTGGATGGGTGGGTGGGTAGTTGGGTGATTTGCTATGTTGGTGGGATGAATGGTGGGTGGACCGGTGTATGCGTTCGTACGAGTGAGTGCGTGCGCGAGTGCGTGCGGGAGTGTGTGCGTGCGTGCGTGTTTGGGTGTGTGGGTGTGTGTGGGGCTGAGTGAGCGAGTGTATGCGTGCATTTACTTTACCATCATTTTGAAACGTAACGTATAGTTCATGGGGATTTGTGGCAGATGCTTGCTAATGACAAACATTGATAAGGAAGCAAATGTAATTAAGCAATACGCGTACATACCTCTGCGCGCATACAGTATATGTGACGGTGTTCATGACTAGACGTCCCATAATGGTAACAATCCGCCAGACTTTGGATGAGCAGTATGGACATGGTAGTCTTTGGCAGGTGTATGGCTGACCACTGGTGAGAGATCGCGAAATAAAATAACTAACACATAGCCTACTTACGCTTGGAGCTGGGTCACTCTTCACGTATGGTTAATGCACATTTATGTACCGGTTGTTTTTTTTAGATTTCGATTTTGGTTATGAATGGTCTAAATGTAAAAAAGCTTTGGTCACCTAACCTTGATCACACCGAGAGAGCATCCAATTTGCATTCAAAATGGCGACCATTCTTCGCATAGCTTGATGATTATTTTCGGAATTCTCATCCCTCTAGCATAGGACTTGCCAGCCAGGACTTGTTCAGCAGCTTTATGACCGAGCAGGTCTTTCAACCAATAATCTAATACTCCATATGACTGAATGCGATTTTCTGTGACCTTGCGGATGTTCATTGACGTATGGAGTCCACCAAGCCTGGCATTTTCTGTTATCCGTTTTCATTCTAACACTTTACAAATGAGTGTTTCATCTACTGTTAATACTGTCGACCAAATTTACCTGCCACATGCCTACCGTCTACCATACTACCATTGTGTTTAACGTGTTCAGCTCATGTACTGGGGCTTAAATAATTGGTATATACCCCACAATTGTTAACCCTGTTTCTCCTGTGCCGTGCTGTCGGTTGCCCATCCCGTGCTAGTATTTTCGAGTCTTGACGTGTAACAAAACATTCCATATCGGTTGCTTCAGCTCGGCATACATTTGACTTTCACGTGTTTGTTTATTAAGCCAGTTTTTCACCGTGTCTTTAGTTAATGTTGGTTCTGAAATTACTTATATGTCACAAGCTGGAAATAGTTCTTCCATCACTTTAGGAACTTAGAGAGTTCTTGATGTGTGGAGGGATTTGAACCCCCATATCCTATGCTGGACCCCTTTGTCAACGAGCAACCGACGTGGCATGGAAACTGTCCTTCCGATTAACACCAATGTAATTAATATCGATGTTATCATATGTTAAATAAAGTTTTACGTAGAAGCTGAAATGCGTGAAGTAGACTTTATCATGTCAGCCATCTCGAAATCTTAAATCGATGCCATATCTACTGTTTATAATGCACATATCATCATATCAAACACTATGCTTCCAGATGTAGTCACGCACATTTGTCAAAATAATAAATATCGTTGCTGGGTTTAACGCAAGAGGAATGTAACATATTACTTTGCAAAGTCAATTGCGACCATTTAGGGGTTTTGCCATTTTGGCAGTTATAGAGCCTCGGTTGGCAGACAGCAAAATTTCAGCAGCCTCAAATCCTATTAAAAAGTTCTCTGCCGACTTTCACCCAAAAATGTCTCGAAGAATTTATAGAGGCATATTTCTCTGATTTCAGACCTGAGTAATGGGATGAAACAAACTCAGCATAGATATGGGCTTAAGGACCTTGGAAATTGGGACTCGACATATGCCAATAAAATAAACCTTCGCCTGAAATACACGACTGTATTACTGGCCCCTTACAGTGGGCAGACTGACATGCAAGACTAGAAAAATTGCTGCTAGCAACAGGTACCGAAGTTCCATTCAAATTTACTATGAGAACTGTGAAATGTTCTAAATATGTTAGTAGTGAATCGCAACAAGTACAAGGCTGTCTACATGCCTGCCCAACTGCTCGTCCGCCCACTCGTCTGTCCATCCATGCACCCACGTGGCTTCCCGCCAACCTGCCCACCCACCGGGCCACCTGCCTGTCAGCCTGCCTGCCTACCTGTCTGTCTGTCTCTTTGTCCAGCTGTCTGTCCTGTCCGTCCATCCGTGTATCTAATATTTTGTCGAAAAACGCGGCCTATGTTGCGATAAATATAACGCCCATAGTTGCTTAGAATAATTTGACTAGTAATTGTTGTTATCTAGTAATAGATATATTTTGATATAAGATCTGTATTCTGATATGCATTCATTTAGTTACCCGATTAGTTCTTCAACCGTCCAAGTATCCTGTGGCACAGCAGGCCCATCTTCACAGGCTTGTACGATGATGCACGCGCACACGCCCAACAACAGCAGCAAAACCAAGGATAACTGAAATAATAATAATAATAATAATAATAATAATAATAATAATAATAATAATAATAATAATAATAATAGAAGAGAAAGAAGAGTAGAAGGATGAAACAAAATGTATTAAATAAATGCAGCTCTAAAAATGAGATGGCCACTAGAATGGCGATTGAGTGCAACGATATTACGTACTAAGATGGTTCTAAAGTCAGGCAGTCATTAGAACAGGCCGATTGTATGTAAACGATCGCCTGACCGACCGACCGTCAGACAGACAGACAGCTGGATGGATGGACAGACGGACAGACAGACAGACAGACAGACAGACAGACGGACTACTACTATTCTTCTTCTTCATCGTCTTCTTCTTCTTCTTCTTCTTCTTCTTCTTCTTCTTCTTCTTCTTCTTCTTCTTATTATTATTATTATTATTATTATTGTTAATACATATACCTTCATGTTGACTATCTATGTAGATACGCAGACTGTCTGGCAACAATTTCTAGGATGGTAAAACAAGACTCTTATGTATACGTCTTCCAGAAGTGAGCTTCAATGTGGTACATGGGCCCCACACAGGAGGAAGATATACGTGCCCAGTACCCCTTAGGCAATGCAGCCTAGGTTTTTCCACCAGGACAGGACGTCATTGGAAAAACCGGCACACAATGTTATTATTATTATCAAACAAAGAATATCAAGTCATGCACATCTTGACAAGCCGCAGGTGAGAGTTACATACTGCTCATGATCTAACCAGTTGAATAGTATAGCCAAAATATGATAACATATATCCACAACGTTTGTCAGATTTTGTGGCAGAAACTAGTTACAGTCAACCTTTTTACAGAATAATAGGCTTTTCCATTTTTAGCCATGCCCCGCACATCTCTGGCTTAGCTCCGCCCACACCTCGCTCATGTTGGGATCGATCGATCTCTGAACTCTGACTATCAATTTCCAGAAAACTATGGAAGTAAGCTATTGAATATTTTGGAACTAATTTGCCTGGGCGCTCTTGCTCTATGGCAGCAACAGCATCCAGTCAAATTAGTTTCAAAATATTCACAAGCATGTTTATTAAATAGTAGCAACATACAATTCGTACAACGTGTCGGGTTATTAAGAGTGAAAAACGGGCCAAATAGAATCTTTTAAGACGTAATGATTATGACATCATCCTACACAACGCTTAGCTGATTATGACGTCATATGACGTCAGGTGATAGATAGATACTCTGGAAAGGTGAATTAATACCTTCGCTGTATCTTCTTCTTCCCGATCATGTTTTTTCACATCGTGCGTTTCGGATGTTCCACATTAACATAAAGCTTATTCAATGAAATTACACATACTGACTATGTATAGCTCCACTCTGTGTCAGTTGAAAGGAATTCGAGGCAACCACCACATCTAATTGGTTAAGAGCTCTGATCGCGTATGCCATTGACTTCTTGGAAACTTAGAGTTTACATCCGTCCGCTGGGCAGCTCCCCAACCTCCCCTTCTGCTCATTCTGGTCTGGAACTTTATGGCACCATCAAAGTCAACTAGTAATATTGTGCCTTATATCGGCAGTATCAGTATTTATTAATTCATAACAGCTTCTGCAGTTACAGAGCAGCAATAAATTGACACCATCAGAGTATAGATGAGACTTGATCGTGCCCAGTGCAGTATCAAGTAATGTCGAACGCTTGATGCCGATGCCTGGACTGTAATAATTCGACTCTCAGATAGTACCATTCTAGTCACTACCGTACGATCTTAGTAGTAGTAATGGGGGTGGTGGTGGTGGTGGTTGTAGTAGATGTAGTGGCGGCGGCGGTAGTAGTAGTAGTAGTAGTAGTAGTAGTAGTAGTAGTAGTAGTAGTAGTAGTAGTAGTAGTAGTAGTAGTAGTAGTAGTAGTAGTAGTAGTAGTAGTAGTAGTAGTAGTAGTAGCAGTGGTAGTAGTAGTAGTAGTAGTAGTAGTAGTAGTAGTAGTAGTAGTAGTAGTAGTAGTAGTAGTAGTAGTAGTAGTAGTAGTAGTAGTAGTAGTAGTAGTAGTAGTAGTAGCAGTGGTAGTAGTAGTAGTAGTAGTAGTAGTAGTAGTAGTAGTAGTAGTAGCAGCAGCAGCAGTAGTAGGAGTAGTAGTAGGAGTAGTAGTAGTAGTAGTAGTAGTAGTAGTAGTAGTAGTAGTAGTAGTAGCAGTGGTAGTAGTAGTAGTAGTAGTAGTAGTAGTAGTAGTAGTAGTAGTAGTAGTAGTAGTAGTAGTAGTAGTAGTAGTAGTAGCAGTAGCACGAGTTCTGAGGCTGGTTTCTCGATAGAACAATCCTTACATTATCGCTGATCGGTATGCTGATATCAGAGCCTCATATCACACAAATTCGTTGGCTTTAGTGTCATTAGCGTTAGAAATATATATATATATATATATATATATATATATATATATATATATATATATATATATATATATATATATATATATATATATATATATATATATATATATATATATATATATATATATATATATATATATATATATGGCTAATTATATAAGCATGTTCCTTTTATATGTTGTTTATTAATATTCATCAAAGACAAAGTGAAATTTCCTGCAGGTTTAACACATATAGGTCCATATTTATCTATCTCATTTGAAGCTAGGCAGCCTACATGCTAATGAACCACTGTAACTGCCGTAACATAATATTTTATTATTATTAGATTACTTGTATCACTGAAATCGGTTCTATTAAAGTTTTTTCACGCAGGCACCTAGCTGTTAAACTGTAGTCGGATAACGAGAAGGCCTAGCCAACCCAGAACCAGTAAAGCGCCGTCCGTGCTATGCCCCGGCTGCCCTATGGATGGCTATGCTCAATGCACACGAAGATAAGAATGTCTAAGACATGATTTGTCCCCTCTGCGCATACGCCGGACCATTGAGAGAACCACCACAATAGACAGGTTTTCTTTCATAGGGGTCGTTGCCGATGACTGAGTGGACACTTTTATCTTGTATATATAATCTTTGTACGACTTCTTCCTCGAAATAATGGCCATGATCACAACCGTTCCCGTGTATGTTTGGTACCATTTAAAAGCCTAAAGATTCTGCTTCCTCAGGATAACAACAGCGAGTCAAGAAGAAAGCGACCCCTGAATTCTTAAATCCTTGTGCATACTCAGAAAAAGATAGTTCAGGGCACGACTCTGCCATTCTGAGTCCTGCTGGAGGTTGCTGACGCTAGCGCCTCTGTACAGACAATCACAGATTGGCTGGAGATATCGTAAGAAAACCATTCATCGAAATATAAGATGCAGAGCAAAGAGTTTAAAAGCTGCTCGCTCTATGACTTTAAGCACTGCGACACCCATCCTCGCCAATGTCCCCGGTCGATGGTAATTGTTCCTCTTCTCTGCTCTAATACCTGACAGGGAAAGTACAGAGGAACTTCTGACTTAAACCTCTCGGAATGGGACGTCATTTACGTAGTCAATAGTGCGACAACCTCCTTCTCTAAAAGGCAGATTAAACAATGGCATAATAGCAACCTAAATTCTTCCTCTTACAGAAACTTCCTCCATTCTTGTGCTACTCAAGAAACCTCGTGATCAGAATAGTCTTTCTCCCGACACCAAAGAGAATTAGACACCAGCTACACTGCAGCTGAACCTGCCAAATCTTCCTGTGCCACAACTTCATCAAGAAACGCAGCTGCCACCTGCCACTTGCTGCGAAGTAACTCAGAAACCCTCCGCTCGGTACTAGCTTCAGACAGAGTTCTGCTTCTGCTCCATCTTATCGTCTTATTCTGAAGGACCCTTGCCCCATGACTGAAGAACATTCTTGTGAAAGCTAACTTCCACCATTCCGCCCTCTTTTTGACAGAACGAAATTCTGCCCGCCCAACTTTTGTGATCTCTGGCCCTCAAGGATTAAGTCACCAGGCGAACCTGTGCCTTGGGAATATACCTACCATGGGTGGTTCAAAGCCGACTATGCCCACAATAGCAAAATCTATACCCATCAACCACAGCACTTTTTTCTACCATGCTTCTAAGACCTGAACTGTGCATGTTAAATCTGAAATGTACTCACTAATCTAGTTCTGTATTCCTTACAGATTCATAGCGATATCGCCGTTTATTAATTCTTCCTCTCTTCTAGCATCAATTTCATTTTGGCCTAGGAAACGCTCTAAAACAGATCACCATTCTTAGCCATCATCTGGGGATGATGATCTTGCGAAGACAAATACTATCATTGTAGTGGCATCGCTTTTCGAACACTTGTAAATACAAATGAGGACATTCATCATTTTCACCGCTTTTCTAGGTGGGTGATGACCTCAGAGCCTCGCTCAACATACAGAAATGTTTAAAAACCGCTTCAACCATTCTCTCTGCCAAAAAGGCTATATTCTTTTTCTTATTTCATAGATCCGCCACGCTTCACTTGGACCTCCCGCAAATAGAATAGAGTTGTCAGTGGACGTTTCTGCCACATCCCCCAACCCCCACCCCCACAAAACCCAGTTTGAATCTCCCGCAATCGACACATGCCTTTTAACACATCGATCTGTGCAGTTTCGGCTGGCCTTGAGCCACCTTGAGTAGCAAATATTGTTATGACTGTGAAAGCTAAGTCCCTCGCCTTACCTTGTCACTGACTCCCCATGTCATAGCGAATGGTTTCGACGATGCGATATTTCATTGTGCCATGTGAGATCGCTCTCCATGGATGCATTCTGTTCAAGGCTTCGATAATCCCCCTTATTCTTTCGACTGTTCCTATGGATCCTGATAACCAGATAACCACCAGAATCTTTCCAAGTTTGTCATGCCTTCTCAGCCTGTCATCGTTTTAGACCCCAGTGTCACCCATACTCGGGAGGGATTCCAATAATTTCTTTCCTCTTTAATTACATGGGCGGTTTGCGAATCTGCACCTCGGAATGATAGCCCCTTGGACCACGTCAAATTTTTTTTACATTGATCAAGTCGGTCTAGGCCCTGAGCCAAAGATTCCCCCGACCTTGTGAGGATAGAAGTTCTCACTTAATCTAATCGATCACATCCTTCTGCGGCCGCCTACAACCTTAAACCGGGAAACATCTTAGGTAACTAAACCACTGCCTCATGCGGGATCCCTTTAAATGTTAGGGTAAGGAACACACAACAGGCCCGCCTCTGGACGTCTGCTGAGAACATCGGATCAACCAGGCGCAACTACTAAAAGGTTCCCCATGTGTGCTACGTTTACAGGCTGTGGGTATGGATATCATCAATGGTACTACCGATCAGACATAAATTGTAAACATCTTTTACTGACATAACAAAACCGAAGCTCCCACCATTAGGAGCACCGTAATTACTATCTAAGCTATAGGTATATAACACTATATCCTCCTATTTCAAGGATGAAATATGATTAGTACATTAAGAACATTAATTGGCAATTTATTACTAAAATTATAAGTTCAGTTTGTTAGGCTTCTCATGAAACGACCACTTCTCGCAACCTGCATTGGATTGTCACCTGCATTATTAACTGCATGTGGCACCATGTCATTGGTGTCATCATATTCGATGAATGTTGGTGAACTATCGCTATACTGTGATGCTGCACGAGGTAGAAGGGTTGACATTCGCTTTGGAGTTTCACATCTATGGACAATGTCCGAATTTCTATGCGCAAGCTGAGAGCGATTGCGTCTATGGAAACCTGTACGCATTTTGATTATATATGAACACTCTCCGGCCTGTCTTACTACTACCCCTTCTGTTTCATAGGGTTTCTTTACCCAAACTGCTTGACCGGGTGTCAGAATTCATAACGATTTTGCTTTATGAATCTGATTAAAGTTACGTTTCTGTCTGTTCTTTTGCACAGTCTGACGCTGTTACTTTACGCATGTTGAATGGTTTAGGCTGTAGTTGTGAAGGCATGACTGGAACTTTGGGTTGTAACTTATGTCCCATGAGTAACTCAGATGGGCTATAACCATTTTGAAGTGGTGTTGTGCGGTAGTTAAGAATAGCTATGTAAGGATAAGATGCTTTCTTGAGCAAGTTCTTTACCATTTGTACTGCCCATTCAGCTTCTCCGTTTCCTTGTGGGTAATAGGGACTACTAGTTACATAACTGAAACTGTACACAACTGCAAACTGAGCGAATTGCTGTGATGAGAATTGAGGGCTATTGTCTGACACGACAATTTCTGGTATCCCCTGTCTAGAGAAAATAGACTGAAGATGTTCAATGTCTGTATTTGAGCTAGTCGAATTCAAGTAAGCTAACTCGATATAGCGTGAAAAGTAATCAATAACAAGAGGATATTGTCCTCCATTCCATTCGACTAAATCCATGCCAACCTTCTGCCATGGACAATCTGGTATTTTAGAAGGATTTAGCGATTCTGGTCTTTGGCTTCTATTTCTCTCACAAATCATACAGTTTTCAACTAATGATTGAAGTTGGTTTGATAGGCCGGCCACCAAACTGGTGCTTTTGCAAGTGCATGGCATTTAACTATTCCTTGATGTCCCTCATGGATATGTGTGAGAATATCTTGCCTTAAAGCCTCCGGAATAACTAATCTGTTGCTATATAATAGAAAACCTTGCACTGTGAGTTCAGATCTTACAGACCAGAATGGCCTAATGTCTGGGTCAATTTTTGCTAAAGTTGACCATCCGTCACGACAAAAGTCTATAACTTTTCTACAAACACAATCATCTGCTAGTTTCGATCAAATTTCTGATAATCTGCATTCTGTTGTCGGCATGCTTTCAATAACTGTGCGAACAAATTTACGATTTCTGTTTTGCGTACAATGTCTGTATCACCTAGGGAACTAACTGGTGCTTGCGAAGGTGCATCTGCAATTGCCAGATTTTTGCCCGGTGTATATTCAATGTCAAATGAAAATCGCATCATTCTCATTCGAAATTGTTGAATACTGGTTCATCTAAGTGTTTTGACTTTAACAGCGCAAGCAGAGGTTTATGCTCAGTTTCTATTGTAAAAGTTTTAAGTGCAACTAGGTAGTCTGCAAACTTTTCACAAGCTCATGTGACTGCTAAGGCTTCTTTTTTAACTGTTCTGTGGCACTAAGGAATCGCGATGCATAGAATACAATTTCAAATTTTCTCCTTCCTTCTGAAGCAGAACTGCGCCGAGTCCAAATGATGACGCGTCAGCTGAAACTTTCACGTGTTTATCTATGCTGTAATGCGCAAGTATTAGAGCTGAACTAAGACATTTCTTTATGGCGACGAATGCTTGTTTCTGTGGGTCACTCCGTATTTACTGATTTAAATTTTTCAGGAGGTCGCACACTGGTTTCGTTACTTCTGCAACGCTTGGAGCAAACTTAGCTACATGGTTAATTAAGCCAAGAATTTGACGTATTTCTGTAATGTTCGTCGGTCTAGGGAAATTTGCAATAGCTGTGCCTTTTTCTGGATCAATTGTGATGCCTTTCATTTATCATTCAGTGTCACGCCTGCAGTTTGTAACTTTCTCAAAACTTGATCGAGTCATTCATCATGCTCTGTCGGAGTGCGACCTGAAACGAGAATATTGTGGATGTGACAGATAACTCCAGGAATATTATCCAAAAGTTATGTCATAGTTCTGTGAAAGATTTCTGGTCCTGACGAAATTCTGCAGGGTAATCTCCGAAAGCAAAAACGACCGAATGGACTGATAAAAGTGGTTAGTTCTTGCGAATCCTCATCCAATGGAATCTGATAAAATCCACTATTACAGTCTAATTTAGAAAATACTGTAGTGCCTGACAACTGTGACAGAAGCTGTTCTGTAGATGGCAGTGGAAAATTTTCATGACAAACGCTCTCATTTAACTGTGTAAGATCAGTGGCTGTCCCATAATTTGCACACCGCTACCGGCACTACAGTGCATGCACAAACTGTGCGAAACAGACTCCATGATGCTGGACTGCATGCCCGTCGTCCACTTGTTGCTGTTCCGCTTACAGAGCGTCACATCAAGAATCGGTTTGCATGGGCAAGAACTCATCAGCGATGGCGTGCTCAACATTGGAGCCATGTTTTGTTCAGTGATGAGTCGAGGTTTTTTGTGGATGTGGCGGATGGTAGGAAACTGGTTTGGCGACGTTTAGGAGAACGGTATGATGCAGCCAACATCATTCAGCACGACAGATTCGGGGGCAGCAGTGTCATGGTGTGGGCTGGAATCCATGAAAATGGCAAAACAGATCTTATTGTGATTCGCGGAAATTTAACGGCTCAACGTTACTGTGAAGAAGTTGTCGCCCCTGTTGTCATCCCTTTTATGCAGCATCATGCAGACTTTATGTTCCAGCAAGACAACGCCCGTCCTCATTCAGCTAGGGTCACCAGTGATTTCCTTGAGGCTAACAACGTTCCGGTGTTGGACTGGCCAGCGCGATCACCGGACCTGTTTCCTATCGAACACGTGTGGGACATTCTTGACTGTATGGTGCGTGAGAACCATCCACATCTTCACAATGTGTGGGAGATGGAAGCTGCACTGCTCCAGGAATTGGATGCGATTCGTGACATCAGGTGCTTAATTCGAAGCATGAGAAAGAGATGTATGGCGGTGGTTAGTGCCCGCGGAGGGCACAACCGGTATTGACAGCTCAGTGTCATTATTTAAATTGGACCTTTCCGTTAAATGATGCCATGTTGAAGGCGCGATGCTAGCATTGCAGTAACAAGAGACTGTTGTTCAAATTGGAAAATGACCTATCAATTAAATAATATATTTGAATCAATTTATTGTTTTTGTTAAATAACATTTATACAGTAATATTCTCAGTGTTGCTCAAGTTTTTTGGTTCAGTATATATATAATTGTGTATGTATTGTGTGTATTTCATTACCTGAGTGTCATTGCCAATCTTTCCTGAGCAGGAATCGTCTGTCTGAAACTAGTATTTCAAATTGGAAATTGTATGTCCTATGAGTAACAAGATTTCACAGAATTGTTCCTTTGTCAAGCGAAAATATCGCCTGAACCGATCGCTATCGAGTTCAAGTTCTTTCAGAAGTTGGTGATACTCCCCATATTGATGTCTTTTCTTCAAGTCATGAACCCAATACTGTCTCTGACTTCTTTTTCGAAGTTGCAATCTCCTTCTATACAGATAGAATAAAATTAAGGTTTCTTCCGATTTGCACCTTGAAGTGGCCATTTTTGCTTAGCGAAAATCTGGTCTGCTGCTCTTGAAGTGCTGCTTATATGTGGGCATAAATGCTGCCTTGATATTGACGAGCTGCTGGCGCGCTGCTCTAGTGTGGGACGCACTTTAGTCTGAAAAACTCTAGTATTCCAAACTCAAGTCCACATGACCGCACCAATTTAACCCCAAACAAAAATTATCCTTTTGCTGTGACAGTTAATTTTATAGAAACCGAAGGCGTATAATGTCGTGATTGACTTGAATTAAGAAAGCACAGTGGCCATCTCATTTGATTTAGCCACTATTCACTGACCAAGCTGTTAATCTTAATTAAGTTTCGCAACAATGTGCACTGTATAATTATTGTGTGTTAATGTCAGTCTTTATTTTAGTGTTTCAGTAAAATGGCGGCAACACGAAGTCAGAGTCACTCCAATATGTACGTAATCCAACCTGTTTATGAACTTTCTGACATTCGTCTGGCCTCAAACGGAGAGGCATTAGGGTTGCTATATCACCTCCATCTCACAAATAGACAGCCAATGCGCCAGGCAGCAGCAACCGTGGCCCAAAATGTTATAGAAGTGTGGAATAGAGCTCGCATTCAATCATGTCGTAAACACCATGCTATCACCAAACTGGAACAACGTTACAAACATTGGATGAATCTGAAGAAACACAAAAATCGGAATTCTGAGTTGCATTCTATACAGGGAGATCGATTTCGTACTAGACTGCACATGCTGATGCCCTCACAGTGATCAAAATACAAGAAGATCGTGACTTCATCATAGCACAACGAGAACCACGGTTGCGTGGTTATATTGGTTTAGTTGATACTGTACTGAGTAAAAAAGAACAGCGGATAACTCAGCGAATAAAAACAGAGGAGACAAGACGTCATAAAGCTGCATTAGATTCGGCATCCTCCAGCAGCACTGTGACTTTAGTAAGTAGCCGCGGTAAAGACGAAGCACACAAACTAGTTTCTGTCACAGATCAGTCTGAGGACAATGCTCCGCCACCTATTAAGAACACCCGAGCAACTACAAATGTTATCACGCCTAAATTAGCAGCTGCCCTAGATCGTACCAAAATGAGTGATAGAAAAGCTGTTTTTGTCATTGCAGAAACAGTCCAAAGCCTTGGACACAATATTGACATTCTCAACATTAATCGGAGTTCTATTAAACGTCAACGTGAAAAGCACTGAGCTGAATTTGCAATAGCCTTGAAAAAAAAGTTCTCAGCTGATGTATCACTTGTAGTTCATTGAGATGGAAAGCTCATGTTGACCGCCTTCCTGTAATTGTGTCAGGCAATGGAGTCTCTCAGCTCTTGAAAGTAAGCAAATTGGCTAGTGGAACAGGCGCGAACCAAGCATCTGCAGTGATTGACGCACTTGAGGAGTGGGCTTTGAAACCGCATGTGGTTGGCATGTGCTTCGATACAACCAGTTCCAACACAGGACGTTATATAGGGGCTTGCATAAAGATACAAAAACTGTTGGACAGAGACTTGCTATACTTTGCTTGCCGTCACCGTCGCCGTTGGCTGGGCTGCATTTTCGGGCTGTCTTGCACCCAAGTCTTCTCCGGAGGTACAACTCTTCAAACGGTTTCAGAAACAATGGCATTCTATTGAACAGAGTAACTACTCCACAGGTGCTGATATGGTTGAGTTGTCGGGTATTCTCGCCCCCTTGAAGGAGGATGTTAAAAACTGTGCAGAGAGACAACTGCTACAAGAGAAATCACCTCGTGACGACTACCATGAGTTCCTAGAGCTTGCAATAATCTTCCTGGGATATTCTCCCCCACGTCGTATTCACTTTATGGCACCAGGTGCAATGCATCATGCGTGGTGGATGGCTAAAGTAATATATTCCATAAAGGTCTGGATGTTTCGAGAACAGTTCAAGCTCACTGCTTTTGAAGAGAAAGGACTCTGGCAGATGTGTCTCTTCGCCGTAGTTGTATATCTCAAGGCGTGGTTTACTGCACCATTGGCAGCCAGCGCACCTTAAAATGATCTATGTCTGCTTCGAGACCTCTACAACTACAAGCAGCATAACGAAGCTATCTCAAATGTCACGAAAACCATCTGTGGTACCTGTCAGAACAATTGATCGGTCTATTCTTTTTCGATCCAGATGTTTCGTTCTCAACAAAGCGCAGAATGGTCACGGCATTGCAGGATAACCAGAGGGAACACAATGACAATTCACCACCAGCTAAACGTATTACCATAGCCGCAAACAGTGCCTCGGGTCACAGCTTGGAGGACTTTGTCACACATAATACGCATGCTCTTTTAAGAAACCTCGGTATTTCTGTGGACTTTTTAACTTCTGATCCTGATACATGGGTGAGTCGTGATGACTACAAGAAGGGCACTACAATAATTAACATGCTCCATGCGAGGCATTGAGCTTGTCCAGGAACCTAATAAATTGATAACTTACGACGAGGATCAGTTTCAGTTTCTCCTTCAAGTCGTCGCTGATCATCGTCGCCAGTATGATTACAGTGGTTGAAAGTCAAGCCTGTGACAGCACTCTTTGTCTGTGACTTAATTGCAGATCATTTTCTGTTCCATTTAGATGTGCTAAGCACACAGTTAACAGTTACCTATTACTTTGTTGCTAAGGGTTTTCTCTAATTCAATGATGTTATGAACACAGATTGGTTTATACAGATTTATCATACTTATGCTCGGCGCGGAAGAAACCCACAAAATTGGCTTTTCCTGGGCATGCATTTAACTTTGTCTGATTGAAGAGAAATTTTGCACAGCAACATTTTTCAACAAAAGGAACACATTCAAGGGGTGGGACAGATAAATTTAAGGATATATATATATATATATATATATATATATATATATATATATATATATATATATATATATATATATATATATATATATATATATATATATTTGTAGGGTAGATCTTCTTTCAATGTGGTTGACCGGAGAGCGTGGCCCAGCTGGAAGAACCAGAAGTCTGAGGGATAAATTAAAACTGGTTACTGAAAGATAAATGGGGGAATCCGATCTGCCACTCAAGTATGTGACGTCATAATCAATTACGCTACTAGTTAGATGACTTCACAGTCACAAAGACGCATAGCTCCGACACAAAGATAAAAAAGACCGTCATTAGTGTGTGAATTGTATGGCTTTGATGAACTGAAAATTTAATCAACAGCAACCGTCCATGTCAATTCAATTTCAAAATATGTAACCGCTTACTTGTATAGTTACCTTTCAATTTAAATTCTGGGAATTCAGTATTCAAAGTTCCAAACCAATTACAACGAGCGTAAAAATGTGGGCGGTGCTTAGCCTGAATTGGCCGGAACACATTAGGAAGGATTCCTTCATTAAGAGTGCCTGTTCTCATAGTATGAGATTTAAGTAATAGGTTATTAGGACATATATTGGTAGAATAGCTGATGCCTCTGTCCAGATGGACCTAGTTAGTATCTAGGGTGTGGTGTGAGCCTCTGTATATAGATCCGGTTATCGTCAGGATCACTGTTTTAAGATCGACATACAAAATAGGGTCCTATAAGTATCATGACAATGGAGTTGGTATCTTCTTATTTAAGTTGGGCTCTATGCCTCTTCCAAGAAACATGCATTCTCACTTGGACATTTTCAGGTACCATAACGTTGCATAGGCTAGAATAGAATTGGTAACCCATTTGCAATTTAGCAGCGATAGCATTAGAAGAAACTAACCACATCTTTTATAAATACTAGCTATTCCGGTGCTATAGCAAGCCACATATAAACTACGCGTGACAATTTTAGCGTTTTATCATGAGAATATTCAGGCTTTAATAACTAAATATTGATACATTTCTCTAATCGACAATTGGCAGTCATGATTTTCTTTTCAACTAATCAGAAAATACTTGGCCGTGTGCCTCAGTATAGAAATAAGCTTAATCATAGAACTGCAATCTATTGTTTAAAAACATATTTTATTGTACTGATAATACAACGGGATTGGGCACAAGTTCTATCAACTTAGCTAGGCCCTCTCCCTTATCCATCTGCAATCTATAGGTTGGCAGTGTTAGTATCAAAGCAACAACACAGTTAAACTGTTGACTATTTTATAACTTACTAATTTGACTGGAAGTAGTTTCAAGATATTCAATCTGAGAATTATTACATAATAAAGCATGTTGTATTGGCACCTACATGGCAATATTCAAGTTAATGCTCAAGCTTATTTACAGCCCAGGTCTCATCGTGCCATATGGGTTATGTCGCGTACAGTAATAATTGTGTACACAGTAGCTTATAAAGAATACATCAAGTGTAAGATATTACCATTATCAACACTATTTGATTAATAATAATTGTGTGAAGACCATCGTCGTCGTCATCATCATCAGCTCTGGTATGTCATTGCCGTCAGTAGTTATTAATGTCTGTGTCATTAGTCTTGTGCTAGGCGTAGGCTACAGTATGCATTGAATATTTGCGATTCCAGTTCTGTTCTGTTCAATTCAGCCTATTTTCATCCAGAGGTATAACAGTATGTGGGAGACAATAAATCATCTATAACTCCTTTTGTGTCAACAGCGCCTCAAAAGGCTCAAACTACTACTTAATATGTCAATTAAGCGCTTTGATGGTCAAATTTGTCAAGAAATGTTAATTTTAGAAGACTATTTTTGTAAATTTACCAATGAATTTCTTTTATCCGGCTTGCCCATTAAAGGGGTAACGTTAATGAAAATGTAGGTTTTTGGCTAGCCAGTGGTCAATTGACGGACAAGAGAAGAGTATTCTTGAAAATTTACCCCTGGAATGACTGGCTCGGTTACCGAGCCAGCCATTCAAGTGGTAAATATTCAAAAATACTCTTCTCTTGGCCTGCAAATAGACGTGCCTCTAGAGCACTGGTGTAGTTCGGATCGACCGGTCAGGTGCCGGCCGTACCAGCTAAGCTGGATACGCACCGCCCATCCTGGATTCGTTCCCTGAACACGCCCCCAGGGTAGAGCTATAAGCGTTTATGGGACTATGAGAAGGATTGCGTTGTAAAAACGACTAAGTTCGTTAAAGAGCGTAGCGCGCATGCACGCTCTTAATACTATTTTTGACAGAGCGTATATTTTACGACAAAGATAGGATGGCGATTTTAGTGTACCGAGTAGGTACGTTGTAATCCTTTCTAATTACTTGTTCCCGCCGAATCTGGCATCAGTTAAGACCAGAATTCGACGGGCTTTCCGAAACTGTAAACCATTTCAAAATCAGTTAAGAAATGGTTGAGTTATCCACGGAAAACCCCTTTTTGATTATCTTCAAAATTTTGTCGTGACGTCGTAACCACGTGTACGCAGAAATTCTAGAATGTTCTAGAACATTCGACTGCGTCATTATTAGCTACACGCTGATTGGCTAGTGCTCGACCGATGATTGGTTGAAACCTGCGCCTATGACGTCACAGGTAGTATAACAGGAGATGAAATCCAGAACTCGAGAGCATCCTCGACCAGGGGCCGAATAGGTTGGATCTGTATGCAACTACTATCAGCAAGACAGGCATTAAGCAGATCACTTCTGTTTCTGGAGGTTTCTCTTCTGTAGCCACAGCAGCAATCCAACCCAACGCACTAAAGCAATTTTGTATCTCCCGATTGTACGGGGGCATTTTTGGACTTTTGAATATTGTTCACGAATACATCAAGAACTAACTCGGAACACAAACTTGCGGTGAGGCCTTTCCCGGCCTGAATATGTGATTCTACAGATGTAGAGGCAGCGATGTTCTTTGGTGGATGGCTCGCCGGATCTGCCGGCCACGCAAAAAAGTGGTAATCCAACCTACCCAGCACTGATGTCGTGCAGGTTTATTTTAACTTTTTGACCGCAGCACGTAAACTTTGCCCGGTACGTCTTCAGAGCAAACTGACGTACCCCGCACCGTTAAGCTTAGTTATGTATCTTCATCCATATTCAATAACCCCCGCTTATGAACGGGTTGTTATTAACTTCCATCCATACCATCGGTTTACGCTAACTTTTGTCTTAGCAGTAATGTTATTGTATCTCTTACTGACTACTCGTTAGACATTCTATATTGTGATTACAGTCCTGAGTTCGATCCGCTCCCATCCTGGACTGCATGTGGAAATCCTGTCTGCGGGAACCGACATGCAGGAACTTTCCAGCTTCCAGAGAACGTGTCAACTCACGTCACACCAAGGATGACGTATCAATTTCAGTAACACGATAGCCCATGCTTAAGAATGGCTACCAATTATGCAAGTAACTATACTTAACATTTTAATTATTCCGTTAATTACAGCTTTAATAATTATACTTTATCTGTATAAACGGTCCCGATGACTAAAAGGAACCGTAACGGTCTTAGGACCGCTAGTTATAATTTCTGTATCTGTTTCTAGTTATTCTTATTTTCTGTAAGGTGTTTTTACTAAACGCACCATAGTAGGTTTCTCAACCTGTACTTTATATATTATTCTGATCATTTTACATTGCATTGTTTATTCTGGGTAGTTTTATATATGGCAAATAGCCATCAGTTTATATGTTTTGTTTACTTATAGAAAAATATAGGACTGCAGTGCACGTAGGAAACACTATACAGCAACATTTATATATGCAGCAGGTTCTCCTGCCACCAACAATTTTTCACTGAGGTCGCTGTCCGTGCTATAATTCTGTTTAGCCCGGCATGCTACCGACTAAAAACCTTTCTATTCAGCTCGATAGGATAGGGTTAATATGAATGAGACAATTTCTTCATTAAGAGACACATAGTGTATGCCTCTTTTCCGGTAGTTTCGATAATTTAGCCCCACACTCCAGCAAGGTTGTGTAAAATTGGCCAACATACCTAATGGGCCTCATATTTATAAGTTATTGTCTCTCTTCATGTTCCACTAAGCCTTATGGCTTCGTAATTGTTTGGATGTCCCTGTCCGCACCATGGACTAATCCGACCCTGGGAAACTATTGTGGTTTCCGAGTGGTGATGGTGTAGCTCGCCGTGTAGTGTCTGGCCGTTCCAGTGTAGTATGTCGACTAGCCGCGCCGCAAGTGCACGACAAGTGATGATGCTGGTTAGCATCCAGTCTCGGGGTGACGGACCTTGTACGAGACTGCCCTGCGGGAAACAAAACCGGCTCCTAAGGCCGGTGGAACTCAATCGTTCCAGTGGGGTCGTGCGACCATCGTCGTGAACATTAAACACAACTGTCTCATTCCACGAGTTTGTGTCACCAGTATGCCTGTCCATAGCAATTTCGTGATCTATGGAAATACAAGATTTGATTTGGTGACCTAAAAATATAAGTCTATACAATGAGTTTACCTAAACAATTAAAAATATGCTAGATAACACTACAGTAAGAGCATGCGAAAATACGAGACATAGAGACAGGTAGATGAACTTTTAAACATGGGGCTCCCGGAGGTACCACACAGACTCGTAGGTCCGCAGAGGTATCCTCGCAAGGGAGCCTCCCGCACACGAGACTTAACTATTTAACTTAATATAAGTTACTCACACGGGCACTACTCCTAGTGCAAGTTCTGGGTGAGGAGTATTATCCTGGCATGGACCGTCGTCGCTGAATCCTTGCGAGAGGCAAGGGCCTCGCGTGGGCATCCGTCTCGGGAAGGTGTCGCCACTGCTTAAAGCGGGAAAAGAATAGTAGGCAAAAATGGTCCTACTCTAATATTTCAATCAGAAATGCTTTAGAAAGAAAAAAACCATACCTAGTGAGATTATGACTATAGGGTGCGTACTGTTTTACGTGAAGACGGGACGGGGGATTCCCGATGGATTCCATTGTTACCGTCTTATGTAATTCTTGATTTGCTGTGTTAGTAGTTGCCGCTTTATTTCTGGGGGCCTTCTGCTTTGCTTAATTCCTTTTAGTTGTTTTCAGAACAAGAATTATTTTAGGCTGCAACTGGCTGATATCTATCTAGCTATTAGACACGGCTGTCATGGAGAACAGATGCCCCAAGACATCAATACTAGAGACAGCGCTCATACATGTTACGTAGCAGGATCTCCGAACTGGATAAGAATCCGGACATCCCGCCCCGTAACCACATAAAACATTACAGGACACAGGTTACTTTTCACGAGAGCATTATTAGACAATTGTCATATCGTTATGGTGGAGGTAAGAGAGATGAATACCCACTGTAAATGTCCTTCCCGTAAGGGCGTGGCAGATCTAAATATCATGCCCAGACATTCTTATGGAATTCGGTGGGGATACGTATCTCGCTCGACACCGGGTCCTATGGAACTAACCGTTTTACCTGTCATTAGGTTTATATACAAGTTGGCAGTGTTGCACTGCTGTGCGGCAGGATTGTCAGTAAATAAAATAGTAATTAATACATGTGTTCGCAGTGCTTTCCTACATTGGCTTAAGGTGCTAACTACTAAGTATCCAAAGATACACGGGAATGTGTGTGATACTGGACCCTGGCCATCACCGCTCGGAAACCCCAACAGTTTCCCAGAGTCGGATCAGCCCATGGTGTAGATGGGGACATCCAAACAATTAAGAAGCCACAAGGCTGTGTGGAGCACGAAGAGAGACAAAATCTTACTTATGAGTCTTACTGGAGTGGGGGGGGGGGGGGGGCTAGATTATCGCACTACCGGAAGAGAAGAATATATTACACAATATGTAATGAAGAAAGTGTCTCTAATCATTTTGAACCTATCCTATTGAGCTGAATAGAAAAGGTTTAGTCGGTAGCATGCCGGGCTAAACAGAGTTATAGCACAGACAACGACCTCAGTGAAAAATTGTTGGTGGCGGGAGAAAGTGTTGCATATAAAAGTGTTGCTGTATAGTGTTTCCTACGTGTACTGCAGTCCTATATTTTCTATGAATAAACAAAGCATATGAGCGAATGGCCACTGGCCATATATATATACATAATCTAACCAGAACAATCAATACGGTGTCAAATGATTAAGATATATATATATATATATATATCAGTACAGGTTAACGAACCTATTACAGTGCGGTTGGCAACACATTGAGGAAAATGAGAATAATTATCAACAAAGACAGAAATTATAACAATCGGTCCGAAGACCGTTACGGTTCCTTTTAGACATCGGGACCATTTTTACGGATACAATATAATTAACAAAACCTATATAGAGAAATAATTAAACTGTGAAGCATAGTTACTTGAATACTTGGTAGTCATTCCTAAGTTAGGCTACCGTGTTACTGAAATTGATACGTCAACCCGTAGTCGACGGGGGATGATGCACTCTCCGGAAGCTGGAAAGTTCCCGCAGGTTGGTTCCCGCAAACAAGACTCCCGCAAGAACACTCATGGCGGGAGTACATCACTCAGTGCTGTAGGGCTAATAGAATATCTAACGAGCAGTCAGTAAAAGATACGATAGTACTACGTGGTGAAGAAAGTTCCCGTACACGGACGGCACAGATGGAAGGTGTAAACAACCCGATCACAAGCGGGGGTTGTCAGAGGCAAACGAAGATACAAAACAAAGCTTCACGGTGCTGGGTACGTCAGCCAGCTCTGAAGACGCACCGGGCAGAGTTTACTTGCTGTGGTCGAAAGTAGAAAGAACCTACATGATTAATGCGGCTGCAATTGAAATACCACTTTTAGGCGTGGCCGGCTGATCCAGCGAGTCATCCATCAAAGAACATCCTGCCTCTACATCTGTAGACTCACATATTCAGGCCGTAAAGGCCTCACCGCAAATTTGTGTTCCGAATGTAGATGTTAATATTCGTGAACAATTATCAGAAGTTCCAAATTACTCCCGTAAATGGGGAGTTACAAAATCGTTTTAGTGCGGTGGGTTGGAGAACTGCACGCCATGGGATAAAAACCCGACACATAGTGAAGGAAGACGCGTATTGTCTGTCACGCTTGTTAGTAGCTGGTACACATCCAACCTGTTCGGCCCCTGGCCGATGATGCTCTCGATTACTAGATCGCGTCTCCTTTTATACTCCTTGTGACGTCACAGGCGCAGGCTCCATCCAATCATCGTTCGAGCAACAGCCAATCAGCGCGTAGCTAATAATAGCACAGTCGAACGTTCTAGAACAGTCTAGAAGTTTTGCATCCACGTGGTTATGACATCACAGCAATATTTTGAAGATAATCATGAAGAGTTTTCCCTGGATAACTCAGCCATCTCTTAATCGATTTTGAAATGGTTTACAGATTTGAAAAGCCCGTTGAATTCTGCTCTAGATTAATGCCAGGCAACGGGAACAGGCAATCAATAAGGATTACAGGGTACCATCTCGGTACACTAAAAGCGCCATCCTATCTATGTCATAACTACATGCTCCATACAAACAGCATCTCGGCACGCGCATGCGCATCATGCGCTTTAACGAATTAAGTCGTTTTTCGACACGCTATCTCTCCCATAGGCCTATATACGCTTATGGCTCTACCCAGAGGGGCGTGTTCAGGAAACGAATCCAGGACGGGCGGCACGTACCCAGCTCAGCTGGTATGGCCGTTATCCGACCAGTCGATCCAAACTACACCGGCCAAGGTGTGGTGTCACATACATTTCCCGTGTATCTTCGAATACCTAGTAGTTAGTTATCCTGGCCAAGGTAGGAAGCACTGCGAAAACATATTTTAGTTATTATTTCCTTTTTCATCTGCTAGACAATTCTCCCGCACCGCAGTGCATAACTGGGCAACTTGCGTTTAAACCTAACATCAGGTTAAAAAGATAGCTCCATAGGACCTGGTGACGGGCAAGATGCGCATCCCCACCGAATTCTGTAAGAATGTCTGGGCATGATATTAAGATCTGCTACGCCCTCACGGGAAGGACATTCACGGTGGGTATTCGCCTGTCTTACCCCCACTGTAACGATAGATCAGTTGCCTAAACTTGCTTTTGTGAAAAGTAACCAATGTCCTGTGACGTTTTGTGTGGTTACGGAGCAAGATGTCCGGATTCTTACCCAGTTCGGAGATCTTGCGAAGTAACATGTATGCACGCTGTCTTCAGTATTGATGTCTTAAGGCATCCGTTCTCAATGACAGCCGTGTCTAAAAGCTAGGTAGACTCCAGCCATTTGCGGCCTAAAATAGTTCTTGTCTCTAAAAACTAAATGTGAGGTTAGGCATAGAAGAAGGCCCGCATAAATAAAAGCGGCAACTACTAATTCAGCATATTGAAAACTACATAAGACGGTGACGTGGGAATCCTTCGGGAATTGCTCGGAAGACGTAAAACAGCACGCAACCGTATAGTCATAATTTCACTAGGTATGGTATTTTCTTTACAGCATTTTGGTTGAATATTAGAGTAAGCCCTTTTTGGCCAATACTCTTGTCCCGCTTTAAGTGATGGCAAAAATTTTCTGTGACGGAGGCCCGCGCGAGGCACTTGCCTCTCGCAAGGATTCAGTGGCGACGGCCCACGCGAGGATAATACTCCTCACCCAAACTAGCACTAGGAGTAGTGCCCGCGTGAGGCAGATGGCTTTTCGACAATATAAAAGATAATTTTCTTTCCTTTCAGCTTAGAGGTATAATAGCTTATATTAAGTTAATTAGTTATCTCGTGTACGGGAGCCTCCCTTGCGGGGATACCTCTGCGGACCTACGAGTCTGTGTGGTACCACCGGGAGCCCCACGTTTAAAAGTTCATCAGGCTGTCTCTATGTCTTGTATTTTCGTATGCTCATTTTTATCTAGCATACTTGACGGTCTTTTTAGGTAAAACCATTGTATCGACTTATTTTAATTAGGCCACCAATCAAATCTTGTAAGTCCATAGATCACGAAATTGCTATGGACAGGCCTACCGGTGACACAAACTGTGTAGTGTTTAATGTTTGCGACGATGGTCGTACGGCCCCACCGGAATGATTGAGTTCCACCGGCCTTAGGAGCCAGTCTTTGTTACCCGTAGGGCAGTATCGCACGGTATCCATAACCCTGAGACAGGAAGCTAACCAGCGTCATCACTCGTTGTGCACATGCAGAGCGGTGAGTCGACACCAGACACCGGAACGGCCCAACACTACCCCGCGAGCTACACTACATATCTGATTTCAGTTGGTTTGAACTAGAAGGTTTGAAGTTTGAAGGGTTAAGTTGACACGAGAGGTTAAATATACACACATAGTAAACAATATTGATGCAATGTTAAAACCGCATACAGGTGATACGGATAACGGATTGCTCAGGAAATGGACAGATATAGAAGGCGATCTATATGCCATATTCTCTGTGTGCAAGGTAGGATTCCAGTTTATCCATCAATCATGTGACGTCATAATCAACTACATGGCGTGTAAGAGGACATCATAATCAATTACGTATGAATGGCATAATTGATGATGGACTAAGCGTTGTTGTACGAATTGTATGGCTTTACTCTTTAATAAACATGCTGTTGAATATTTTGAAACTAATTTGACTAATCGGTACAGGCAGCAACAGCCCCCAGTCAAATTAGTTTCAAAATAGCTTTTTGGAATTTGATAGTCATGGAATTCAGGGATCGATAGATTCCAACATGGGCAAAGTGTGGGTGGCGCTTAAGATGAGATTTATATCCGTTTAAGGCAGTTCTTTGTTGAAGGTTAGGTTTATATTACTTGTTATAAATATAACGATCCGAAGATCCCGGTGCTCAGGCTGATGTCCACGTTGTTAGGTAACGGATCAAATCAAAGCTTTATTTCGTGACAATATACTGGGATCAGACAGTTGTCGTTTCACAGGATGGCTTACGTGTCGAACACCGTGTATCTGGAAGACATTTGATGATTAGGTCGTGTATTGGAATTAGCATTTGCTTACGCAATGGCTGACATGTGTCAAGATAAAATTAATATTCACAGCTGACAGTGTTCACGTTCTCTTACTAATATCATATTATAAGATGACTGATGATATCTTGTGTGTACATTTCTGAATCCCCTATGTGTCAACAGCGTGTCAAAGCGCTCAAAATGCTTTTTTATATTTTTACCAATCAACCCTTTCATTTGTCTAGATTTTTAAAGAAAATTCAATTATTTGCTCAGCGAATGACCATTTGCTGGCCAAGAGAACTGGTTTTTTTTGTGTAAATTTACCACTGGAATTTAAGAAAACAATTTTTAAAGAGTTGGGCTTTTGACCGGGTTGACGATTATAGGGGTAATCGTCTAGGACATCTAAATGCTTGCTTAGTCAGTGTCCATTTCTAGCCCAAGAGAAGACTATTTTAGACAATTTACCACTAGAATGACTGGCTCGGTAACCGAGCCAGTCATTCCAGTGGTAAATTTTCAAAAATAGTCATCTCTTGGCCTGCAAATAGACAGACCTCAAGACTAGTGCAGACGCGGTGTTACCATTATAACGACAAGGTGACACAAGAAGTGTTAACAAACGTGTTTTCTTAAGAAATGACAGGATATTAAATATTCAACCACTGCACAAAGCTGCATAGCTTGTGGCAGCATTATCTGTCCGACTGCTCTAAGCTACCAAACAATAATTTCAATGGCCAATAACTAGACCTGCTGAATATTTTGAAAACAATTTGACTGAAAGTTATTGGTGGCTTAGTCACCAACAGTTTCTTTAGTCAAATTGCTTTCAAAATCATCAGGACATCCCTAGTTTAAAACTGCACGGAAATTGTAGTCTGCTTCACTTTAGCGGGCAAACAGTTACTTAGCGAACGCCTTTAGCCATGGTATGAGAGAATCTCCAACTTGAAGCAATCATACAGGCAAGCTGTTGAATATTTTGAAACATAATGGACCTCTTCAGTTTATCCATCCATCATATGACGTGTAGTCGTGAATGACTCGAATTAGTCCGTCTTAAGGTCGAGATATAGTCCGTCGTATCGTGGTCGTATCGCCATCGCGTGGCGGTGTCGACTGTGACACGATGGCTACACGATCTATAACGACGATAGAGCGAAAGAAATCGTGATATGAACTATAAACTTTCACGCGATTGCCTTAATGACGGCAGCTGCATGTCTTCTTGTTCAAAGACGTAGGAAATTACGACGATCTTCCTACGTTTGTATTATATTACGCGGTGCTCGGACAAAAATCCCACCGGACAAAATCCCACAGGACATAATCCCACCGGACATAATCCCACCGGACATACTCCCACCGGACAAAATCCCACCCGGACATAAGCCCACCGGTCATAATCCTACCCGGACAAAATCCCACGGGACATAATCCCACCTGGACAATATCCCACCGGACAAAATCCCACCAGGACAAAATCCCACCGGACATAATGCCACCTGGAAAAAATCTCACCGGACATAATCCCACCTGGACAAAATCCCCCTGAATAGATTCACACCAGGAGTTCATGCCCACCCCATTATGGATCAACCTGGATCAACTCAAGAGTGTAGAGGAAGCCACATAGATGGGCCGTCACATTTCGAATAGTTGCCAGTTTGTCAGCGATCTCGGGGTTATTACCTCCTTTAAATTCAATTCAATTCAAGTAAATTTTATTTGCTTATTTAAATATGAGGTAACGAATTCCTTACATATAATATTTATGCATGACATAACATTACAAACCATGAATACACAGGAGACATTAAACAATTACATACACTTATCTGTTCTGCTTGAAAAGTTTTAAGCGTGGGAATATATGTGTGTAGCGTAGGGACAGTCTGGAGGGGAGGGGGTTGGAGTCGTCGTGTTAATTAATTAATTTATTATTATTAAATGTGCACATTCACACCAGAATGTATGAAAACAAAATTGTTTAAATTGTAACATTTTAGAAGGGTAATGTGTGTACCTCAGTGTAATGAAGCGAGATAAATTTTAACATAGGATGATTTCATCCCGTACAAATTATTATATAATTATTATATTGCGAATTTGAATTATGGACTCGTGTCTCTAATTTAATTTCGCAACTTAAACAATTATGTTAATTTATGTGGAGCGAAATCGTCATTTGTCGACGAGGCCCACAATGTAAGCTTCTAAAAGTGTACAATTTTGACAATTTAATCTTCAAGCATTCTGCTGTGAATGTGTACCTTTAAAATTATTATTATTATTATTATTATTATTATTATTATTATTATTATTATTATTAAGCCTCGAAATTTGGCGTAACCAAACGGATTGTTCCCTTGTTGGTTAGGTAACCGCACACTTTTACTGTCTAACATATTCCAGTCGAAGTTATTTTCAATTTAATCAGCATTTTATGCGTTTCACTGAGGGTGGTCATCAAAGATAGTGATAGATAGATAAGGATGTGGAAAGGATGAGGGTGGCTGCATTGCGTGAACGTAGCGCAACCATGTTACTACCGACACAAAACTTTGCTGTGCTGGAAAAATAGAACATTGCTCTATTTCACCCAACAATTTAACCAACTTCTTCAGCAAACAAGTTACGCTCAAAACTGTTCTTTCGCTGCCGCTACTTCTGCTGCTGCTGTGAGATTGTGTCGGGGATTCATATTATGTAGACGGTGGTAATATACACACATGAAGCACTGAAATGTAATATATTAATATAATTCATACCGACTTATAGGCCTGCATAATAAAATGGAACAAGCATATCCAATCACATTCAATAAGTTCACTTCAGTAAATGTTCTTTGACACTCATCACATGCTATTAAAACAAAGATCTCTCTCAACGGTACATGGTACCCCAGTCAAAAATATTTACTCATTGACCAAGTGAATCTGAAACGCTGTTCTTGCCGTGACCGCCAGGGCCAAGTGGTAATTTTCTATGTTGAAACTATCAATTAGGATCACTTTCTTCCTCCGGACCCAGTCCGATGTACGTAGGGAATTGTAAACCGATCATACAATCCTTAGCATACTTATCCTCCAAAAACAGTTTTCTGTATAAAAAGATAGCACACGCACGCACGCACACACGTACGCGCGCACACACGCGCGCACAAGCACGCGCGCGCACACACACACACACACACACACACACACACACACACACACACACACACGCACGCTCTCGCTTTTAATCTTCTAAAAATTATTGAAATAACGCTTGATATATCCGATATCCTTTGGACAACGACAGTACAAGGGCTGACTTATCAGTCTCCACACTATTTGCCATCCGCAATACATCTATACCAAAAAATTACGTTTGAAGACATGACATATTAGAAATGTTTATAAACGAGTACAGACTGGAATTGCATGAACCAGGCATCCAGACTGATAAACCAGGCCTTGTGTTGCCGTTGTTCAATGGAAATTCTTATCATTTTAGATTAAATTAATTTTATTAAATTGTCATTTACTGAGTTCAGTTGAGAAATAACATGATATGGACGTTTGTCTGCTGTTTCTGATTCTATTTATTGAATGGAAAACAAAGACTGTGATAGATAACACTTTCACAGTGTGTGACCTTTCCGACTGTTCGATCATCTATGACATCATTTTAATTAATTATGTAAAACATATCTTCTAACTACCAACAGACAATCAGGGCAGTTGTATGTCATCTTATTCATGTCACTTATGCTGTAATATTAACTGTGTTGATTGCTTGTAAACGCAGTTACATCCACCACCGAATGTGACAGATTTTATTTTACCCCATGTACGTTTGTCTATTAGCAGGAACATCTAAAACGTTTAGCCTGGATTCTGATCAAATTTGGTAGAAATGTTGGGTATGTGAGCTAGACATAATGATTACATTTTAGTGCCGACCCGGATCCGAATCAGGATCAAGATATGACATATTGAACGCGATATATCAACGAAAATTTATGGGCGCAGTCGGGAAAAAACTGGGTGATGATTTGAGTATATAACATCGATAGCACGATTACATATGGGTACCGATTTCCAACTGTTTTCTTTCTTCTGCCTATCTTGAAAATCGGCCCTGGCATGTCTGTAAAGACATGGGTATTGTTTTATAGTTGAGATAAGTTTCTCTACAAAATCTCGGTCTTCATTCATTACGTTAGTTTTGGCATACAGGAAAATCGTGCGACCAGCGCCAGAATAGACATGTTTGCTATTCACAGCGATTCGGGAAACGACGAACGCACAACTTTCTTGCTACTGTCATCGCGCAGACGCGCTTAACTATAAATTAATCGCTATGCGACAACGACCTCTAACCTGTCGCTCGACCATCACGCGACGCAAATGCGACGGACTATAAACCGGCCTTTAAACGGTCTGTACTGCCCTGAATTCCTCTTCAAATCCGTACCGAGCGTCGACTAAAAATTATAATGATTATTTTAGACTGAAAGCTGTTGCAGCAACAATGTTCATTCAAATTAGTAACAAATCTATGGCAGGTAGTAATCACATTACCTACTATTTATTTTGACAATACTTTGACTAAATGATGTTGCTGTCATTGATAGCAACAACTTTCATGCACATTATTGTCGAAGTATATAAAGGCTTTCTCCTATTTTCTCCTGGAAATTGACACACTTTCCCTGAACAGTACTGAAATACAGACTGTCGAATGTACTGCCGTGAATAGGTCCTACGCATGCTTACGCTTCCAGAGCTGGCGGACAAATGACGATTTGCACGCGCAAGCATGTTGGTTTTCTTTGAGAAATCCTGGTTTGCGCGGACAATATGTTGAATTCGGGTTCGTTGACGAGTTACTCCGCTTACCCTGATCACATATCCGAACGACGAGAGGTACGCATGCGTAGACATGTTAACGAATATGGCGGCTTTTACCAAGAGTAAAGTAACTATAACAACAGTGTTTACATTTCTTTTCAAGCTGCCATTTTTTAATCCGATTATACTCTTGCGCTCGGGAATGACACTCCTATGTGTTTATATAGTACGCATGCGCAAGCACCATGTGATAATTCGACATAATGCCGATAATGCGACAACATATCCGAACTTAGCCATAGACTAAACGAATATGGCGGCCAATAGTTACAATGATTATGGAGCCAGGGCATTGCATACTGGGTAACATTGCACACTTTAACGGGACACGAGAACCGTAAACTCGTGTCCAACACGTTGTACGAATTGTATATCTTTACTATTTAATAAAAATTCTCCTGAATATTTTAAAACTAATTTGACCGGGCGCATTTGCTGCCATATGCGGCTGCCACAAGTTATTTGATCCAGTAAAATACTTTCAAAATAGTCAACAGCTTAAATTACCTGTATAGTTTTCTGGAAATTCATAGGCAGGCGTTTGGGGATCGATCGATCCCAATACTGGCGAAGCGTGGGTGGAGCTTAACTATGGATGGGCGGGGTATGGCTAAAACGGGAAAGGTCCAGGGACATGTGCCATAACCATCAAGAGCTCCTACTCAAAATGACATCAAATCTATTTCAGATACAGTAAAACATTTGTCATACTTGCTGTTTTCTGTTGCAACAGAATTAATTACATCCATCATAAATCATAATTAGCTTCTAAACGTTACTGTGTTTATATGGCGCCGTATGACATAGTAGTGTGGGTGGAGCAAGAGAGAACTGGGTGTTGGGGTGGGGGTGGAGGGAGGGTGTGGTGGGGGTGGGGGTGGGATGTGGTGGTGGGGGGTATTGAGTGTAATCAAAGAAGTTGTCAGTATTAATCTATTGCGCGACATCAAGATATGCCTTTATGATATACGAGTTTAATTAAACATTATACATACTTCAGGCTACTAACCCTGTAACGGCTAGATTTTGTCAGGAAAATCAAGCCAGGCCAATTTTCTTCTCCTGGCATGCAAATGAGAATTCCTCATGACCACTGCAGAGGCCGGTTTTAGCCGATTCTTCGTGAAAGGGTTAAATTTCAATATGAAAATCATACAACGATATTTTATTCAGCGCCGAATATTTCGTTTGATGTCTTTTTTCTATATTACTATAAGATTCATAAATGGTGTAGACATAATTCGCGTTTCATGATTTTCTAGGTGGTTCCTTATGAACATATTCTATTAGTCCAGTCAATCTAGGCCAAAAATATTTTAACCCGGAGCAAATTGCAACAGAATTTTTTTACCTCGCCCAGTGTATAGGGGGCCATCATGTACAACATATCAAAAGTCCTCCAAAATTCCAATAGGGGAAAGGGTAAAATTTGCATAATTATTACCAGATTTGGGCCATTTCACCTGAAAAATCAATTTTTCTTTATTTCTTTAAAACCGGTATGTAATATATGTGTGACTGGGTATTTTTGGACTTTTTTTAGTAATAAATGAATACGCTTGACAGATTCTCCACAAATTAAATGTATTGTGTTATGCCACTTGCATGAATTTACCTAATACCATCATTGATATTGATACAATACATATTATATTTCATTATGTCACGGTATTGTGTGTTTCTAAGCTAAGCTAAGATGAAATAGTATGGCATAGGTACCTGGTTTCTACTAATTTCATCTTGCATCAATTATCCAAGTCATCTTCCTCAATGAGCGTTATTGAATTCGAGCAACTGAGACCCTTACAGTCTTCGCAGGCGGATGTACAGCTGAGCCCATGTTTTCTACAGGTGCATCTCTTTGATTCACAGCCAGTTTTGCAGCTGCATCTAAATGAATACAGTAAATCGTCAGGTGCTGCCAGCATGTCAGTCTTAACAGGCAGCATTTGGTGGTTGAGAACTTTCCAGCCCCATTCTGTTGTATCCATATCTCCAGCATCTCCTCTCCAAACCTGAATTTGGTAGTACACGCGAAGACTGTGAAACTTTGCGGATGCGGGTGTTGGTGTAAATCTCGTGCTTCAACATACTTGGAACTTTTTGCAACCTTCTCCCTGAATCGCTTGTACCGCAAAGCAACTAGACTATCCATTGAAGTGCCATTGTATAGAATAAGCATTGCCTTCTCACCTGCTTTTATCACGTCATCTTTATTCGCATTACTCATTGTAAACACTTCAGCAATTTGAGAGAGTTCTTTGCAGCACTGGATTTTGCTAAGGGATGCAGATTTTCCAATTCCATAAAGCCTAGATGTTGAGTCACAGCCAAGGATAGCATGGATAAATAACAGCTGTGAGCACAAACAGAACCCGAGTTTTTCCTTTGCCATTTTGATATTCCACAGTCGGGGTTTGTTTGCATTTTGCTTTGGCTCTGGTCTGAAAAATAGCTGACAGCCATTCATATCAGTATGGTATAGAAGCAACACCAGTAGGTCGGTATCGTCTCCAACAAGAGCAGTATTTGTTTACTTTGAAGCCAAGATAGCCGTTTGCGTAATTAAGACATCAGCATCACCGCTTGCCTTTATCGTTAAGCATCCAGCCTGTTCGAGAGATGAACTTAAGATTGATATGAACCGATGTTTGTTCTGCTTGTTGCTAAGAAAATCAGGCTTACTCAGAGTTACAACTGTTTGCGGAGTCAGTACAACAGTTGCGGGTGATCCACGAGTTCGCCTCTTATGTGTTACATCTTTTATGTCTGGGCCTTGGTCATAACCATAAAAAACTACTGTAGCCTTTCCATATTTGCTTATGCAACATTTTACATATCTTTGACACACATTTGCAAATGTCTCTCCACGCTGCCATGGAACACGGTGTAATAGAGCTCCTCCATCAAGCACATAGTGGACAGAATCTGGAAGGACTGCATCTTCATTTTGAATTAATTTCCACAATGCATCAGCAAGTGCCGGCTTATTTGCTTCCCATGGAAGAGATGAATTATCAAAGAGTGCGGGCGGATGAGTGCACAACTCATACTCAAAATAAGATGCTGGATTCCCTTTTGATCCATTTGTAGCAATTAAACTGAGTCTTTGTACAAGGTGTCAACAATAAATCTAGATCCAAATTTATGGTGCATCTCACATGACAGCCCGAACTGCAAAGGTGCCAAAATAACTCTAGGACGAGTTCCTTGCATAATAGCCTGTCCAACTGATGCCTGTTTCATTTCTGTGTCTTTTCCAGTAAACAAAATCCGCAATAATTCCCGCAGTGTCTCTGGTAAATAATTCAATGCCTTTACTGGGTCGCTCATTTGCTCCCTTGATGGATAGCTTTCAGATGATGTGCATGAATCAATTAACTTAATATCGTGTCTAAGCAGTTTGGCAGCTGTCTGGATGATTAGCATGCTCTCTGATTTGGAATCCTTTCTCTTCTGTTCCTTATAGAAGTCAGTCAAAATAGTAGATGCTTTAGAACGAAAGGTAACAACGTTTGCCTTACCATTCACAGTGCTAATACATATTTCATCGCCATAATTATCTTTTATTTTATCCTGCATATATCTTGTACTGTATGCTTTATTCTCTTTATCATCGAGATACTCTTGCATTTTATTAACGAGGTCGTGCAGGGTCAGCTGCTCATCATCATTATTTTCAAGAAATGCCATTGTCGCACTAAATGCTCTTACTCTGTCCAAGTCTTCTGGCCTTCCATGTTTTTGGGATGAGCAAGATGAGTGCAGCTGAGGGATATTTTTCATGGTTCGAAAATTTACGCTGCAGCTTTGATGGTATACTGCATTGACAACGCATAAATCCGGCGTGAAGGCAAGCCGCCCAGCTACAAGTTTGCCCCATTCGTCTTTTCTCTGCTCACAGGCCTCGGCGATACTACATTGAAAGTCATGAGTACTTACTGGATAAATATCATAGCCACGTTTCTTTCCATCTTGAATTTTTGCAGGGTATCCGCATAGCAAACAATGTTCACTAAAATTGAATGTTGGACTTTCTGAACGGAGTGTTCGCATGGGTGGCGGAGATTGTTAAATTTTCTCTGCGTCACGGGCAATCCGCTTGGGATCAATGAACTCCCGTCGACATTTTACATGAACCCTCTGTCCTACTTCAGCTATGACATCGCTTTCACGGGCTCTGCTAGCATTGTTAATACCGTCACAGCCTTTAACTCGAAGCTTAACAGTTTGTGAGCCATTTTCTAGGCTCTGGTTACAAATAACGCATGTATCTAAATCCATGTCCATATTCTGATTGAATTGTATAGAAATTTATTCAAATTGTGAGATAAAAGTGAAAATTAAAATGCAATTTATTTTAGATAAAATTTTAAAAGCGAAAAACAAAATTAAACTTACTTTAAATAAAATTTTTTTAAATTACCCCGGCCCTGTGCATACAACCATATTTAATCTGTGGTTTGGAGAATTTGTACAAGTGGTTCAAGGCAATATTGCCAATTGCTTACTGTCTTCCGTGACCATGAAATTCAGAGCTTAGACAACCTTTCTACTTCGTTTATTTGCGGAATGAAGCAGGTAAGGGAAGTTTCATTATTCGGATAATGGCGGTAGCTAAATATGCGAATTTACCCACTTTCCCATCGAGGGATTTTGGAGGACTTTTGATATGTGACACCTGGCAGTCCCATGAATGCCGCAGAAAAGAAATAAATTCTGTTGCAATTTGTTCTAGGTTAATTTGTAGTTTTACTGGACTATATAGTATATATGTAAAGTTCATTATGACCGATCCGGACACCACGTTTGTAAAGACGACGAACAACAACTACTACACCACCACCACCACCACATTTATACACCTGTGCAAAAGTTAAGCACCACCCTATTTTTACGCACATGCGAGGGTATATTCATGTGCTATGAAGAAAGCAATAACATAAACATTTATGTACCCATCCATCTTAGTGCAAGAGGTAATAATGCAACTAGAGGAATGCTGATTATGATGGTGGGGAAACACTGTATGTTTTTGTTTGAACTTGAAAACGAGGCCTGAATATGGTTACGTTGACACAACTGACAACTGTTGCCCTACAGTTGACACACGTGGCTAGATTGTCAGTAATGGTGTCTGAAAACGAAGTTTAACATCTGTGCACGAGTTTGAGACTGTCATTATTAATACCGGGTATATCCACCTTGTGCCTGGATGACGGCCTGGACACGACGTCTCATGCTGGTCACCAACCGACTGATACACCATTGTGGTATTCGTTGCCATTCAAGATGGAGTGCGTCTGTTAATTCCTGTAGGTTCTGCACAGGAGGATCTCTCCTTCTCACCATGTTTCCCAGAATGTCCCAGATATGCTCAATAGGGTTCATGTCAGGGCTCCTTGCTGGCCATGGTAGGGTTTCGATGGCATTCTGGCGGAGGTATTCATGCACAGCTCTAGCACGATGTGGTCGGGCGTTGTCATCCATGAATATAGGGTGGGTTCCAGGTGCATGATTTACAAAATGAGGGACCACAACTCTATCCAGTATGGAATCTTGATATCTTTGTCCATTTAGTGTTCCAGGTACAGTCAACAGATCCAGCTTACAATCAAATGAGATGCACCCCCATATCATAACGGAACCTCCACCAAATGGAACTTCTTCCATGATGTTACGTTGGTCGTACGCCGTGCGTCTGGACCTCCATACACGAGTTCGACCATCTGTGGCATGAAGCAGGAACCGACTTTCATCGGACCAGTGTACCCGTCTCCAGGATCTCATGTTCCAGTGTCTTCTTTCGTTGCACCACCTCAGACGCTCCTCTTTGTGGTGTGCAGTGAGGAGAGGACGTCTGACAGGTCTCCTAGCTTTCATGCCAGCAGCATACAGTCTCCTTTTGACGGTAGACATTGACACTCTATTGCGCGTTTCCCATTGCTGGCTGAGCACTCTGCTGTTGGTGAATGGAGATCTCCTAACAAGGCGTACTAGGGCTCGATCATCACGGGCAGTAGTCTTCTTCGGTCTTCCAGATCTAGGCCTGTCCTTCACCTCGTTAGTTTGCCCATGTTTTGCAATCAAACGACTGATTACAGTATGGTTAATGTTCAGCTGTCTGCCAATCTCTCTGCATGACATACCAGTGGTATGCATGCCTATGATTTGCCATTTCACACGATCACTTAACCTTCGTCTTGCAATAGCGGTTCACAATCAAGAGCTAAATCTCTCTGTACAAATAAGCCACGGTCATGAACACAAAATTCCTAATCTTGTCGCCTAAATCTGTATGTAATGTTCTACACCTCAAACTGGACTTTTACATAACTGAACAGGCGTGCTGTTTCCCGCCACGCACGGACATCAAGCGGCGTGAAGTCATGCATGCATGTGCATTTCGTACTTGGAATTATGTCAGCTAACGCGGGAACAAAAAGTATGGCAGCCTAGTTGTACCATCATGTTTCTACGTTCTATTGTTTTTGCTGGTGCTTAACTTTTGCACAGGTGTATATATTGATTAATATTATCATGTTCATGTCAAACTCTTATGATGATGTAATGGAGGGAGCCGATCTGTCACTCAAGTTTATGACGTCACGCTAAATTACGTCGCATGGAGGCTGACGTCACAATACATAGTGAGGTATCTAGCTCCATCATAATTTACATGGAATAGGAGCTGTTGCTGCGATAGGTAAATCCTGGACGGAGCTGTGGAAGACAGACGGGTGTTCGATTTGGAGCTAGACATTAAAACGTTGGATTGTTTTATTTCAGGTTTTGCCTTACTTTACACGTACATAAAAGCATCCATACAGGACGTTCTTTCAGATTAGTGTAATATATTTTCACGATATAAGGATCATAGCTTCATTGCTCAATAATGAGACATGAATTCCTTGACCCGCTTCATGATTACAAATATTCAACCCGTTTCATATTGAGACCCCAATATAAGATTTTTCTCCAATTACTTTAACCTTTTAGTGACTAAATTCTGTCAAAAAATTAAAATATTTGTTTATCGAATGTCTATTTGTAGGCCAAGTGAAGCCTATTTTTGAAAATTGACCACTGGAATGACTGGCTCGGTAACCGAGCCAGTCATTCCAGTGGTCAATTTTCAAAAATAGTCTTCGCTTGACCTGCCAATGAGGATTTCTCAAGACTACTATAGAGGCCGGTTTGTTTGCTAGTCTGCAAAATAGTAGCTTATGTGTTTTCTAGTCATTTACTAATTACGACAATTTTAAACCCGCAAATGCTACGTGTTAATATTTTCCTTCATAGCTAGTATCACACTGGTTACGATTTACGGCTTACCCATACGTCATAGAATAGATCCTTAGCCATTTGAAAGTGAAACCAAATGAAAATTTACTGGACCCTGATTTAACCACTACCAACTAGGACCACTACATCACTGGTAATCAAATATTTCAGTTATCACATTGCAGCTCATAGAAAGAGGAGACTACATCAAAACTATTTTCACTTGGTCCTTCATTGAGTGCTATATCCTTTAGGGTTAGGGTTAGGGTTAGTTACACAAGATTCGCCCTACTCGGAGCCAGCAAATACAAAGCCAGGAGAGGACATCATTGCATAAATTGAGTGCTATATCCCGTAGATTACACAAGATTCGCCCTACTCGGAGACAGCAAATACAAAGCCAGGAAAGGACATTATTGCACACATTGAGTGCTATATCCATTAGGTTACACAAGATTCGCCCTACTCGGAGCCAGCAAATACAAAGCCAGGAGAGGACATCATTGCATAAATTAAGTGCTATATCCCGTAGATTACACAAGATTCGCCCTACTCGGAGCCAGCAAATACAAAGCCAGGAAAGGACATTATTGCACATATTGAGTGCTATATCCCGTAGGTTACATAAAATTCGCCCTACTCGGAGCCAGCAAATACAAGCCAGGAGAGGACATCATTGCATACATCTGCTAAGCGTGCTACGAGGTGACCAAGAAAGCAGGACTCGGTACACTCAAGTCAAGAATGGACCTGAAGAAGGATTTCGGCTGAGGACATGGCACGGTGGGCAAAAGCGAAGAAGGACTGATTGTAGCTGCAGGATGTTTCTACTACTACAGCCGCAGAATACAGTAATCATGCATACACAAGGTCTCCTGGTCATTGTCCTGGAATCGAGTTTCTAGTCCAAGTAACACTTTGTTCAGTGTGTCCTATGCATTTATATTCTATGGTGAGATTCTTGTGTCATTAGACGTGTTTCTGTTGGCGTCTCTCCCACTAAAACTGGTTGTTACCATGAGTTCATGTTCTGTGGAACTTGTGCTTCCTTACAGTTAAATACAGAGGCTTTTAATTTTTAGAGAAGCATTTCGCTTGGCTGCAATAACATTCACATTTTTACGTTGCAGATACTTAGAGAGACTGCTGGTACACAGCAATATGACGCCCAAAACACACAGACCAATTACAAATTTAGAATCACAAATGGCCATGATTGACAACATTCACTACTTCCCCGTGACAGCACCACGACCGTTACACATATTACACTTAATGATTTTCGTAAATGTCCAATCACTGTCAGTGTAGCCTGTATTGTCAGCTGATAGTCACTTTTACTACCCCGTGTGGAACTTGCCCCATTATTGACTCGGTAGTATAAAACAACAATTGTTTTGTACCAGCTGCAAGATAACTGAGACACGATGCAACCTGTTCCGTAAGGCTCTGCCTTTGATGGACTGCCCAATTGTAATGTCTGTATATTGTATATTAAGCATGAAATAAATAATCTTGAATCTTGAATCTTAATGCTGCTATCATGTCCCATGCATGAACATGGAAAGCGTGCCACTTGTCTAAATATCATGTGCAATGCTCTCAAATTGTGGTCTGATATTATGGCAAACGTCCCATTTTGAATAAGTGCTGATGTCCACTGACCATGGTTTTTAAGTGTGTAGTAAGCTTTTTTGCACATAGATATCCATAGATTGAACGCTACGCATGTCGGCGGCCTGTTGGAAACTTGAGAGTTATGGGGGAATCCTACTGTTGGATAGCAACTTTTTCGCTAGAATCCAACTGGGCGTCTTCAAGAGGTCATAATTCATAATATGCACATTTAAACGATTGGCTGTTTGTTTAGCACACTAGATGAGATACGAATTGGTCGAAATTGCCTAACATAGACGGGTAATGTGTTTCCGTGAATCAATGAAATGACACAAATGGCCCTCTAACTCTAACAACCCTTCAGGTCAAGAAGTTATACATTTCATCCAATTTTAGCTTAAAGTATAAACCTTCACCTACTTAATGTAGATTATGTGATGTTAGACTATGCTAATTTTTTCTGTAAAGGCCCCTGCAAAGAAATGTAATTTTTCTTAAATTTATTGTCACTGCAATAAAAATGTTCAATTTATGTATATTACTATGTTATTCATGTGGTCAAAGTAAGTTGGTTAGAAAGGCAATTATCTTAATCACAAAACATGTGAATGATTATTTAAAATAAAAGCTAATTTAATGATGTCTCGTTCTCAGTAGCTGTTTGGACTAACTATATAAACACCAAACAATGCATGCCTTATATTAACCATTTAATGACAAAACTGACATTTGCAGTGACCTTGAGGAATGTTCTTCTGCAAGTCAAGAATCTCTATTATTTAAAGTAAATTGATGACTATAGACTGGCTCGATAACCGAGGCCGTCATTCCAGTGCCAAAAATTAAAAAAATAACCTGTTACTCTGCAAATGGACATTTTTCAAGCCATGTGGTTGAGATCCTTCGTCCACAACAGCGTTGAAATTTACATAGTTGTTTTGGGTTGAAAACCTGACTATTGAGTGGGCCAAGAAAGATCCATATTTTATAAACAGGAAATTATATTTGTTCATGAAAACAAGGCGAGAGCGATTCATCAGATATTGCAATATACAGTATCATCATCATCATCATCATCATTCATCATCATCATCATCATCATCATCATCATCATCATCATCAAGCTTGCGCTAGAATGTGGCGTCGATGACACACCATCGCAAATCCACACGCCGTTGCCAATTTTGACAAGGTTCTCCATCACCACCATACCACCGCTACCCCAGCCAGTGGTGGAGCCAAATGCAAACATTGCTTCACAATCCACAATCATATGAGTAGGGCCACAAAGCAAATTTGTTTGAATACCACCAACTTTGCCATCCTGTCCACCCTCAATGACCCCCCCCCCTCAAATGCGGAACCTAATGTTAACAACATCTTACACCGCAATCATATGGGTAACTAACATACCAAACTTGGTTGAATTCTGGCAACTTTGATTTTCTGCGCACACCCCCCCCCCCATCATATGAGTAGGGCCACAAAGCAAATTTGTTTGAATACCACCAACTTTGCCATCCTGTCCACCCTCAATGACCCCCCCCCCCCCCCTCAAATGCGGAACCTAATGTTAACAACATCTTACACCGCAATCATATGGGTAACTAACATACCAAACTTGGTTGAATTCTGGCAACTTTGATTTTCTGCGCACACCCCCCCCCCCCCCCCACACACACACACACACACCCACTCAACCCCCGTACTCACCCTGCCACACACACACGCACGCACGCACGCACGCACGCACGCACGCACGCACGCACGCACGCACGCACGCACGCACGCACGCACGCACGCACGCACGCACGCACGCACGCACGCACGCACACACTACTAATATCTGACATCCTTGTGTTTATATTTCAGAGTCTGATATCCAGATCATTCAAGGGACATGGATGGAACGTTACCAGGTAGGTTTTGGACTGGATACTTGCCCTGCTACATTTCATTTACAAACTAACCAGCTAAGAATTGATCAGATGATTGCATTGCCCTACTTCGAGTGGAGTGTTTTATATCTGTGAATGGGCATTTTACCTGATTACACCTACCGACATACAACACTCGAAACATTCTTTATACACTTTCTAGTAATTGCTGTCTTGCACTACCAAAATAAAATAATTTTGAAACCATTGAGCGGGTTTTATATTTATTATCACACGGAACCAAAGATAGACTCAGGGTTTATCTAGACAAATCCTGGAAAATCAAGTTTTTCCAAGTCATAGATAGGGCTTGTAATAGTAAACCCTTTGAATGCTGAAATTCCAGGATATATTTCAAGACAACCATACAGTTAACTCATTAACCCTTGGAATGCCAGTGGCTAAATGTCATGACAGCTATGCAGAAAAGCTGTGCAATATTTTGAAACCAATTCTATTGGATCCTGCTGCTTCTTATGGCAGCAACAGCTCCTAGTCAAATAGGTTGATTTTTATCCAGGTGCAAAGTGGATCATAGTATGTGATTGTGCTTGTCCCCCTCCCCTTGCACACACACAGACTCCCCCCACCCATCCTACCCCGCCCCATGACCCACCCCATGTTCCTATGTATATGCAGGAGTCGGTGTCAATGTTTTGTTTTCTACTACCCACTTATATCTCGATACATTTAGTTCAAATTTGGTACATGGGTAATCATCTGACAAAACATCAGATGTATCAGTTCTGAGCATGCTTCAGCAAGATGTAAAATGAGTTTGACACCTATTGTGGTTAATATTTTGAACCTAAATGGCTCCATTCAAATTATTAAAAAATATACAAAATAATAGAGGTGCATATTCACACTAAAATGCTTGGAGATTAGTGTTCAAATCGTATATGTTTACAGGCTTAAATTACATCTAGCCAGATGTAATGAAACGAAAATAAATCTTAGCTTATGATAATTTCATTATGTATAAATTAATATAATTTATAACTCACAGCTTATATAATCGCGATGTGTCTGTTGTCGTCTGTCAACAATTGTGACACGTTTCGCCATTTGTTGATAGATTAAATCCAAGTTTGGCAGATATGCTCCTTTTAGAAATATCTATTTGGTCTATGAAGATGAAGAGGCCACGCCCATAAATAGCAGAGTAAAGCCCTTGCTATATTTTCAAAGTATTGAAGCCTATGGGGAAAATATTTTTGTGGCACATTTCACCATTTATCAAAGGATTAAAACCAAATTTGGCAAATATGTTCCGTTAGGCAATATCTATTGAGGCTTTGGAGATGATGAGGCCCCGCCCACAAATAGCTGAGTTATGGCCCTTGCTATATTTTCAAAGTATAAAAACCTATGGGGAAATACATTTGTGGCACGTTTCGTCATTTATCAATGGATTAAAACCCACTTCGGCAGATTTGTTCCTTTAGGCAATATCTATTTGGGCTAGAAATATCTCGTGGCCACGCCCACAAATAGCAGCGTTAAGTCCCTTGCTATACTTTCAAAGTATTGAAGCCTATGGGGAAAATAGGTTTGTTGCACTTTTCGTCATTTATTGATGGATTACGACTAAATTTAGTAGATATGTTCCTTTAGATAACATCTATTGAGGTTATGCAAATGAAGTGGCCACGCCCTTAAACAAGGGCGTGACTCAGTAGTTCATTGAACTGTTTTAAGTATTGAGCCATATGGAGAACATACACGTTTTCACCAATTGTTGATAAATTAAAATCAAATTTAGTAGATATGTTCCTTCGGTCTATTTGAACTATGGATATAAAGAGTATGCATTTTTAAACAAGGGTCATAACTCTGGCTCATTAAATCTTAAACTATTGAAACCTATGATGAAAATCCATTTGTTTTGTCAATTGTTGATGGATTAAAATAAAATTGAGCAGATATGTTTCTTCAGTCAAACATCTATTTAGATTATTAATATAAAGAGGCCGCACCTTTAAACAAGGGACATAACTATGGTTCATTGAAATTATTGAACCCTTTGGTTAAAATTCATTTGTTTTGTCAATTATTGATGGATTAAAAACAAATTTAGCAGATATGTTCCTTCAGGCAATATCTATTCGCCCTATGAATATGAAGTAGCCACGACCTGAAATAAGGGCCATAACTCGGGCTCTATTATTTTAAGTATTGAACCCTATGGGGGAAAATAATCTGTGTCACATGTTCCTTTAGTACACTTCAGTCAAATGGCAATAGTGTCAGGGATGGCTGCCACATTGGTTAACTGGACTCTTCCTTTGGTCAATCATGTCAATATTCTTGCATTTACCTATCCAAATTTGCTACTGTGACCTCACCATTGCCACTTTGGTAAATGTCAGTGTTGTGACAATTGAACTATTCGATCAATAGTGGCTGTGATGGCTGCGCCATTGATCAATGGTATTTCCCCCGTTGGTAAATGATGCCAATGACACCAATATTCATGCATTTCTTCATCCACATCTTTTACTGTGGCCATTGACCCGCTGGTAAATGTCATCTGCTTGGTTAATAATATCAGGGATGGCTGCCAAATTGACCAATGATACCTTTCCCATTGGTCAATAATGTCAATGACACTAATTGTCTTGCCTTTCCTCATCCAATCCTTTTTACTGTGACCATCGTCCCGGGGGTAAATGTCATCTGCTGGGTCATTAATGTCAGGGACGGCTGCATTGAAATTCGTGTGGGGAAATTCCACAAGACCAACACCCCCCCCCCCCCCCAACCACCCAATGCCGCTAGAGATGGAATATGCCGACGACGTGGACTGTATAGAGGAGGAAAAGAAGCCCCTTGACGAACTTCTCCCAATAGCTGCAAGCAAACTAAACTGACAATCTCTTTATGAATGAATCCAAAACAGAGTTCACCCACATATACCTATCTACAAAGCATGAAACTAATGAAAATGACGATCTACTTCGTGGTAGCGAACCATGGAGGAAAAGTAAAATCCTTGGCTCACTGCTTTGCAGTACTGCTGACATTGCTGCATGCTGCATCATGGGGAACATAGCTTTCCAGTCCTTCTGGAAGCTATGGATTCGTAGTTCAAAGATGCCCTTGCTAAAAAGACTACGTTTATACAATGCAACCTGCGTATCCTTGATGATGTGTAACTGTAACAGCTGGGCAGCTCCAAAGGCAGCTCTAGACAAACTCGATGCCTGCCACCGCAGGCACCTACGCACTATCACTGGACACCGATGGCCAGACAGCATGATTTCCAACGATGCTCTACACAAGATGTGTACTACGTCTGTAAAAGTCGCTCAGCAAAGATGGTCTATGTTTGCCCATGTGCTAAGGAGGCCAGAAAACACACCAGCATGGAGAGCCTTGGAATTCGCCCTACTCGGAGCCAGCAAATACAGAGCCAGAAGAGGACACCATTGCATAAATCTGCTAAGCATGCTACGAGGTAACCTCAAGAAAGCAGGATTAGAAGAAAGCAGGATTAGGTACACTCAAGAATGGACCTGAGGAAGCTAAGGATTTTGGCTGAGGACAAGACACTGTGGGCAAATGCGAAGAAGGACGGATTGCAGCTGTAGGATGTTTTTATTGCTACAGCCGCAGAATACAGTAATCATACATACATGGCTGCCCCATCGACCAATGTTACCGTTCCCATTTGTCAATAATGTGAATGACACTAATATTCTTGCATTTCCTTCTCCAATCTTTTTTACTGTGACCATCGTCCAGTTGGTAAATGTCATCTGCTGGGTCAATAATGTCAGGGATGGCTGCCCCATTGGTCAATGGTGCTTTTCACATTGGTCAATAGTGTCAAAGACACCAATATTTTCGCGAAATATGGGACGGCACCATCCAGACAGGTGGTAGAGTGCTTTCCGCATGATGACTCTGTTACTGTTTGTCGGATCACTTTGAAACTTCTGAGGGTGGTTGGACTACGTCTGTAGAAAAAATCTTTCGAAATTGTCAATGATCCGAAATCCAACAAGGTCGCCATCCACCGGTATATGGTGGTTAGACTACGTCTGGAGAAGAAACTCATCGAAATCGACGATAATCCACAATCAAAGAAGGCTGCCAGCCAATGGTGTCCGTCTTGAAAATTGATTTCTGGATGATAAATTCCATTGCCGTTTATCGGATTGCTTTGAAACTTGATAGGGTGGTTGGACTAGCTCTAGAGAAAGGAACTATTGAAGTCGACGATGATCCTAAATCCAAGATGGCCCCCAGCCACTGGTGGCCATCTTGAAAATTGATTTCTCCATTTCTATTAGCGGATCGCTTCGAAACTTTATGGGATGACAGGACCAGCTCTGAGGGAAAAACCTATTGAAAATTGTAGATGATCCGAAACCAAATTTGGCCGCCAGCCACGGGCGGCCATCTTGAAAATTGATTTCCGGGCAATAACTCTATAACTGTTTAGCCGATCACGTTGAAACTTCATAGGATGACTTGTCTACTTCTGATAGCTCTCATTCATTGATTTGTCATCATGTCGTGGTATTATGCACCATTTGTGTAGCTCTTGTTGTATTAGTGGTAAGGACAGTTGCCTGGTGGACCGATGATGCTGGTTGTGCACTAATTAATCCAAACATGTTTACCGTTCCTTACCAGCTAGGTGAGCACAATGTCCCTTGGGCCATTTATTTAAGTTGTGAAACTGAATTAGAGACATAATCCCCTAATTCAACTTCAAAACTAAAAGAATTATATTAATTTATACAGAATGAACTCATCATGTGTTAAGATATATTTCCTTTCATTAGGTTGAGGTACACAATTTAAGCTTCTAAAATTATGAAATTTTAACAATTTTATCTTGAAGCATTTTTGTGTGAATATGCGTCATAGCTGTGAATAATTTGTAACTGATGTGCAGAGATAAAATAGTTAAGTGATCACTTATGTTTAGTCAGCTATGGCAGTCATTGCTTGATTAAAATTCTGAGATGACCTTCATAAACCCTTGTTGAGCTAATATATGCTTAATGAAGAAGATTACCAGTTAATATAATTTGTAGAAGGGAGAATTTAATCAACATCACTGATAAAAATTGGATATTGAATCATTATGCATTCATAGGTCACTGATTTTAACTTGTTAAATAAAATATTAAGAGTTATACATGTCAGACTGTATAACCATTAGTACATTATTTAATACGTATAAATTAGTGTGTCATTAATTACAAATAATATGTTAACCGCTATCGATGATCTTGATTATGTAGCTTTAATACGTGCTATTACGTCATGACAAACAAGTTGCGCAAACCTTCTATCATGCCTTTGGTACAACAACTCCGTCTTGAAGAATCAAGAGGAAGACCTGGTTAGATGTCACATAAGGTCTGGTTGGTAAATATACTAAAGTGGAATCAAGGATGGAGACTGCATTTTTAAAATTATATTATAGTATTTTATTTCATGTAACCAAACAAAATTCTTACATTTTAATTTGATATGTTAAGATGGTAGTATTATAAGAAACAAATAAGGAGTTAAAAAAGTATCAGAATAATAAAGACATAAATGCATATCAATATCAGTACTAGAGATACATATTTCCATTGTTATAATATATCGCAATGACTAGACACTTCTAAGAACAAGCTGTAGTATAATTGCCTTAATATATCTTATAAATTGTCATAAAATCAAGGTAAATACCTTTTTGCACAAGTAAACTTCTTTAGCATTAAGCATGTGTAGAAAATTTTGAAAACAGTATTACTGAAAATCATTGTTACTTACAGCAACAATGACTGACAGTCATGCTAATTAAAAAAAGTCAACATATTTGCATGAAAAATATAATGAACTGCGTGACGAACGTTGAAGACGGTCTATGCGTTGTTAATAAATATTCTGTTAAATATTTTGAAACTAAGCACCCAGTCAAATTAGTTACAAAATATTCAATAGCTTCCCTGTATAGTTTTCAGGAAATTGATAGCTAGGGCATTTGGGGATCGATCAATCCCAACACGGCATGGTGTGGGTGGAGCTTAGCTAGCATCAAGAGCTCCCAGTCAAATTTGTATCAAAATATTCAACAGCATGTTTATTAAATAGCAAAGACATACAATTCGTACTTGTCAGATTATTAAGCGTTAAAGACAGACTATATCGATTCACTCATGACGTCATATTTATGACTTTATCCTACACGTCACTTAGTTGATTATGATATCATATTTATTATGATGGATGGATAAACTGTAAAGGTGAATTGGTATACGGATAAAAGTACGCGTTTAAATTTAATAATTTTAAAGGCTTAAATTGTGTGACTAAATGTAACGAAACAAAATAAATCTCAGCATTCAATAATTTCATTATGTATAAATTAATATAACTTTTTAAGTTGTGAAATTGAATTAGCGACATGAGCCCCTAATTCAACTAACAACCAAATTAAAAAAAATAATTTATATGGAATGAAATCATCATATGCTAAGATTTATTTCGGTTCATTACTTTGAGGTACACAATTTACTCCTTTAAAATTATTCGATTTAAACAATTTTATTTTAAAGCATTTTTTGTGTGAAGATTTAAGCTGTGAATAATTTATAACTGATGTGCAAAGATAACACAGTTAAGTAAGTGGTCACTTGTGTTTTTATTCTGCTATGTCAGTCACTGACAGAGTAAAATTCTGAGATTGACTTCATAAAACTTTGTTGAGCTAAGAAATATGTGACTGATGGAAAAAATGTCCAGATTGTATTTGGAATCTGACTACTTAATATGATATGATGCCCGGATGTCTTTTCTATGTAAGACTTTCTTACCTGGAAAAGTGATATGAAATTCATCATTGGTGTCCGATTTCTGCCCTAGAATGTTTAACAGCAATTATTTGACCATGGATCAAATGTTCTGGATCACAAAGCTATAGATAGCCTATGCCAGGGCATAATAAAATAATTTGTTACACGCCAATTTAAACATATTGGATACATCTTGTAACCACTGCAGATGCAGTTTTCATCTGGCTTGACCATTAATCAAAATTTTCCAAATTATTGTCCATTTGCAGTCTAATAGATGACTACTTATTGAAAATTTACCACTGGGATGACTGGCTCTTTTATCCAGGCAGTTGTCAATTGGACACTCCAAGATGACAGGCGAGTTAATATTTGCACTTGATTGATAATTAAAGGGTTAGGATGTGCAAACCCATGACCCTGAAACCTATTATGTAATATTACCCTTAGCTTTATTTAAGCTATCTATCTGGATGAAAATGGTTTGTGAACGTGGGAACAAATAATAGAGCATTAAATGTGTTGGCAACATGCACGCTCGTTCTCTGGCGATTGCTCAAGATATTGAATCTTGAATAGCTTTTTCACTGCTAACGGGAGTTAACTCTGCTTACGTCTGGAGCCTGTCAACGATCGTCTCTCTTGTGACATATAATGGAAAAAGCTATCTCGCACGTCGTCCTTATCTGTAAGCTGTATTCTTACATTTTTGTAAAAACTATTTGAGGAATCCCAACGTCCATAGTACCAAGCGATGCAGCTAATCAGCAGCTATTTCCAGATACCCGAGTCATTAAAATCAGCGCATGGACACTGGCGATATCAGCATCTATAGATTTACACCAGGAAAGTGTCTGTCATCTATACCACCCCTTTAACAATTACGACGTAATTCACCACTAGTCACACGGGAAAATACCACACAGATTCAGATTATTTGTTGGCACGAAATCTACATACATATAGATATAGCCATACATAGATAGTACATATGATATACAGTTGACAATAAGTAAAATATACATGATATATACAATACGCACACGCACCCGCCCACGCACACGCGCACGCACGCACGCACACATAATATGACATCCACGAATTAAGGCTGATGGCTCTGTTATCAAATTAAGTGGTTATATTAATATATGAGCAGAAACTACATATCATTCATAGTGTAAATTTGAAGTTAATGTTGAAGTTAATGTTCTACTAGGTACTGCGCATTAGTTACAGTGGAAACTTCACTGACTGTTGCGTGTACCCTCCGCCAGGATCACTAAATAAAGAAGAAGCATCATCACCACTCGCCATATCTCAATATCCCATGACAGTGTAATCACCATGAGATTTTATGACACAGAAGATAACGATGTCATCTCTTCACCCAGCCGTCATATAAAAGGGCGATAAGGATACATGTAATGTACTTACAGCAAAATTTGCTGCCGATCTGATCAGCTATATTGCAATTACTAGTGATGGCGGTGGGTTAGTGGATTGTTTCAGACAAATCTATGGGGAATGCCTAAAATATTGCGAGATGGTATATTGTGACGTAAACGATGACGTCATTAGGTCAATGACACCATGTGACATCACAAAGGCGCTGTTGGTTAGCTGTTGGACGATTTTGTCACGCAATTTGTGCTTGTGTGTCCAATCCAGTTAGTATATAGATTCAGATTCAGATTATTTATTGGCACGAAATCTACATACATATAGATATAGCCATACATAGATAGTACATACGATATACAGTTGACAATTAATATAGATCAATGATTCCACTGCTGACGGGAGTTAACTCTGGCTACACCATGACCAAGGGGGGGGGGGAGTCTGTCAACGATTATCTCCCTTGTGACAGTATGAAAAAGCTATCTTGCACTGCGTCCTTATCTGTATGTTGTATTCCTACATTTTGTAAACACTATTTGAAGAATCCTAACTGCCGTAGGACCAGGCGATGCAGAAAATCAGCAGCTATCTCTAGGTACCTGAATCATTAACATACATCGGCGCAGTGATACTAACGATATCAGCATCTATATATTTACGCCAGTAAAGTGGCTGTTATCTGTTTTGTTCTGTTCAGGAGATCCAGCCTTTTCATTAGGCGCACCCAGGTTTCCCTGGTAATGATGTACGTAGAAAAATTTGTCGACACAAATTATCCTCTCAGATTCCGTAGTGAATATATACTTGGTATGCGAGAATATCACGATTACAACAAATATATATATATATATATATATATATATATATATATATATATATATATATATATATATATATATATATATATATATATATATATATATATATATATATATATATATATACTGCCTGCCCCTTTAGCAACTACGACGTCAGTCACCACCAATCATACTGCAAAATACCACATAGATCTATGAGGAATACCTAAAATAATGCGAGACGGTATATTGTGACGTAAACGATGGCGTCATTAGGTCAATGATGTCATATGACGTCACAAAGATGCCGTTGGATAGCTGTTAGATTATTTTATCAATCAATCAATCCTTTTATTGGCATATCAAACACATTGACATACGCCATGGTACAAACATTTAACAACATATTACAAAGATGAAAATATAGGTTCTAAGATAATAAATATTAAAAAAAATAATAATACCGATTTGTGCTTGTTTGGCCAATCTAGTTCGTATTCATGTCAGTGCTTTTGCAAGCCACAGCATATGTCACCCCTGCTCTCCTCGTGACCACGCTGTGCAATGATCTTCAAATTCTATCTGTTTTACTGAATACATACTGTAGTAACTTAACTACGTATAAAACGTTACTCACCCAACAGAGGTCTGGAATCGGCCAGTGGAACAAGCGGCAGATATGCACGGTTCAGGTTCCAAGGTACGACTGCCGGGCGTCCGTAGAAACGGCGGGAATCAGCTAGCCCGGCAGCCGCGAAACCCGAACTGCGGAATTGCGGGATACCGCCAGCACCACACTCTCCCCCGTTTATAAAAACATGTTTGTTTAATTAAAAATATTATCTTTTAATTAAAAATCCTATCTAAAAATCTACTCTTTTAAAAATCTGCACACCATAAAAACACACAGGCATTGACGTGCAACTGCTAAAGGTAGCAAAAGAAATTGCCAATTAAAAAAATATAGGTGTCGATCCATCTAGAAGGAAGGAGCGGTTAATAATAAAACAGATGGATCGATCAACAGCTGCTGGACGAGGGCCAGCGTCACAGATTTAAAAATAGCATAGCATCCTAACTAAAATTAAGGACAGTGGTTTTCCACCACCGCAGAAAACTGACAGAATTGCCGAATTGATAAAGAAGTAATAAAAATAATCTCACATGAATTTAGTTGGAGTGTTATCTGAAATTAACTTAGGTGAGATTCGAGGAAACTTATGAATATTGCAAATTTTTTAATTTAGTGAATATTTTTAACCTTAACATTTATGATATACCTCTTATATAATTGAAATTGATCTGAATCCACAAATTTAGGAAATCCGGAAAACCACTATCCCTATCACAATAAAGATATCTGAATGAAGCTAAGCGGAACGGATAATACAGCAGAAGAAAGAAACATATGAATTTGCGCTATGACTAACGCGCCAATTACTTCGCGCATTATGAAATGGTAAGCGCAAGAAATGCATCTGTACGATTTATGCAGTCTTTGCTCAATGCATATTATAAATATGCTGTCATATGCAAGACTTCTGCATTATAGAGTAATGCACATTATAAATATGCCTGAGTTATGCATTATAGAGTAATAATGCATCATTGCATCATTTTAACATGTAATTGCTACACGTTTAATAAATGAAATACCTAGGTATGGCAATATATAATATGTTGGCCTAATATAAAATATCTGAACTGACCTATGTAGAATTAATATACCTGGGCTATCCTATAGAATATCTGTGCTGACCTACTAAAACTACATATAATATATTTGAGCTACCCTATAAAATATCTGAGCTGACAAATGTAGAACTGGCATTAAATAGCTAACCTATACAGGATTTCACTATACATAAATGAGTTTGCATCATAACATATGATGCATATACTAATAAAAGCGTGTACATGGATTTAATCCATATACACATAACAGAGAGCATTATTATGACCACACGTCATGACGGACAATAATTGCAGTTAACAATACAATGCGTATGATTAATGTGTAACAATTTACACATCATTTGACAACACATATTTGTAATGTGTAATCAAGAAATGCGTAAATATAACCACGCATTACTACGCGCAATTATTCACGCGTCATTTGCAAAAACGCGTAATTATAATAACGCGTTCTGTGAGTCATACAGCGATGGACCCCTGTTGGTTTTTGGTATCTCACGAGTATTATTGCTGGAAAAAGCCACTATGTGCTTATGTGTCCAACTAATTTAGTGTCCCAAAACTTACAAAAAATAGAACATCACGATTTTGCTGTTGCTGAACTAAAACCAAGATGGAAACGGAACATAAGCCAATGATTATAAATGTTTTCCGGACGAGTTGAATGTCTTCAGTGTCATGCAGCATATTAAAATTTGAAGTCATAATTTCATATCATCTGGATTACAGTAATTCTTTTAATGTTGAATTACTGTTACCATTGTACATTATCACATTACTATTGTAGTACTGTACTACGACCGAAAAGCTAACTGCAGTCCGCAACAATACCATGACCAAATGAATCCGGAATAAGACGAAACCAGAGGAACGTTTATTCAGGTGGACAAGTAGGGTCCATGAAGACTTATATAGTCTAATTCACGAATGCTTAAAGATCATTCTAATACATTTCATAATCTAGGAACCTGTTAGGAAGACGGCACTGCCTTCCTGTTCGACTCTGAATGGTGTGAGTTTGGAGTTGGTCATCTCTAGGAGATGTGTGATGTATTTCCCCTCGGACCTGACACCTCATGCGCCTAGGGGAAAAAGTGTGATGCGGTTCCCCTCGGACCTGACACCTCATGCGCCTAGGGGAAGTGTGATGCGTTTCTCCTCGGACCTGACACCTCATGCGCCTAGGAGAGTGATGCTGTGTTTGTGGGACGGGTAAAACAGAGTCGATATCCAGGTCATCTGTCAAAACAGCATCTAGATCATTATGCAGAATTGATGAGGATGGATCAATACCATATGGAATGGTTTCATCCGAATCCTCTTCAAAAATGGAAGCACGGTTATCATCAGATAACCTAAGGCCATTATCGGGGGATAATAAGTCATCATCATCGCCATGATCTTCAGAGCTTATAGCACGTCTCATTCGCAATATCCAGAGAGGTAAATCACGATCTCTGCACAGCTTTAATCTATCATGGTGAACAACTAGTTCCCGGCGTTGGTTTTTGATACCAAACAGTGCTTCTGACAACTTTTTATAAATAATAAATGGACCAGTCCAAGGAGGTTGTAGTTTACTGGACTGACCTATTTTAGTTGCAGAATTAGCAAGATAAACTACATCACCAACATGATAGGCATGCTCATGCAAACGTAGATCATACTCTTTTTTCTGGCGCTTCTGAGCCATTTTAAGGTTATCCCGTGCTATCTCATGCGTTTCATGCAACGTTTGCTGTAACTGTTGGACGAAGTCACAGGCATCTGAAGGGGCATTCTCTGTAGTCACAGACACAGGGCATTTGCACATTATGTCAATAGGCTGTAGTACTTCTCGACCAAGCATCATCATGTTGGGAGTATACCCCGTCTGTCGGCTTACAGTAGATCGTATAGCTCCAGCGATGAAAGGAATACACTTATCCCAATCTTTCTGTCTGTCATGCTCTTGCAGGTAACACCGTATACACTGCAAGACAGTACGGTTTATACGTTCAATCTGTCCATTCGAACATGGTCTATAAGCTGTGGTGCGTGTTTTTGAAATCTCCAGTAGATGGCACAGTTCCTTAAATAGGTTGCTCTCAAAGTTACGACCCTGGTCGGTGTGTAAGAAATATGAACAGCCAAATGTGGTGACAAAACGCTCCACATACGTTTTGGCTACCAGTTCTGCCCCTTGTTCAGGGAGCGCATAGCACTCAACCCATTTAGTGAACTGATCTATGATCATCAACACGTATCTATTTCCCAGTGTAGATGTGATAAAGGGGCCCAAAATGTCCATATGTACCCGTTCCAAGGGAAACCCAGCATGGAACTCGCCCAGAGCAGCTCTAGGTCGGATGGAAGCTTTTTTGCTACAGCTACAAATCCGACAGGATTTCACATACGCCACCACATCACGAGAGTATCCGTGCCAGATATACTTAGCCTTCACTCTCTCTAATGTCTTCTGCTCACCCATGTGACTGGCAAGCTTGGAATCATGACAATTTTCCAAAACCAGCTTCTGGAGAGACTTTGGGACTACCAGCAGATTCCGTGTGGTATTTGCTTCTACCCAGAGATAGTGCAAAATGCTATCGACAAAAATCAATTGATCACAACGAGCCCACCAAAACTTGACAGCTGGACTAGCTAAATATAGCTCCGCGTCAGAAGGTGTGTGTGACTGCTCAATCCATGATACAACTGTCTTCAGATCAGGATCCTCCAACTGACGCTCCCTTAGATTTTCCGAAGAGAATGCGTCTAACCAGTTTGACCTTCCGATAACCTGATCTGTTTGGGGGACACCATTCAGCAGTCCATCTGGATCGTCGCTGTCTGTGTCGCTGTCTGATAGGTCATTATTACTCAGTTGAAGGGCCCTTATGGTTTGAAAAGCCAAAGGAATTACATCATCAACATCTTGTTCAAATTGAGACCATTGCTGCTGAAGCTTGGTACAATATTTGCACCCACCACATGGTAACGAACTAAGAGATTGGCCAGTTTTATAATAGTGGCAAGGTGAAAAATCACTTGGAACTCGTGATAGACCATCAGCATTAGAGTGCTGTTTACCGGGCCTGTATTGCATCGTCATATTATATTGGGACAGTTCTTCTAGCCATCTAGCTAGTTGTCCTTCGATGTGCTTGAAACTGAGCAGCCACGTGAGACTGTGATGGTCAGTCCGCACAATAAATGACCGTCCTAGCAAGTACATACGGTACTGCCTAGTAAATGCTACCACGGCCAGCAACTCTTTGCGTGTAACACAATATTTACGCTGAGCCGGTGTCAACGTTCGGCTCGCAAAACCAATAAGCACCTCTTTCCCATTCTGAATTTGGGATAACTCTGCACCAATAGCCGCCTCCGAAGCATCCGTATCCAGTATGAAGGTACCATCCGGTGTCGGATAACCTAACACTGCAGGGTTGGCCATAGCACCCTGAAGTGTTTCGAAAGCTACCTGATGCTTTAGAGTCCAGTCATACTCTACTTTGGAACTGGTAAGTGCAGAGAGAGGAGCAGAAATACCAGCAAAACCCTGTATGTGCTCTCGGTGGTAATTCATGAACCCTAGGAAAGATTCCAGCTCTTTCCTGGTCTTAGGAACAGGCCAATTAGCGACGCTTTCCATATTGTTTGGCTTAACAGCGATTCCCTTATCACTCACCAACTTACCTAAGAAACAGAGTTCTGTACGGAACAAATTACACTTCTTAGGTTTTAATTTAAGGTTGTGCAACAGGAATCGGGAAAGGACAGCTTTCAAGTTGGTCATATGACTGTCAAAATCAGTCCCTGTCACTACCACGTCATCTAAATACGCAAGACACTCGCACCAGTTAAGACCTTGCAATACCAGCTGAACAACCCTCTGAAAGGTAGCCGGGCTGTTGCACGTACCAAATGGCATCCGGACAAATTCAAAAAGCCCATATCTTGTGATAAATGCGAGCTTGTGGCGGTCCTCTGGGTCAACCTCGACCTGCCAATACCCGGCTGCCATATCAAGTGTGCTGATGAACTTAGCACCACCAAGTGCATCCAGACATGTCTCAATGTTTGGTAGGGGGTAAAGGTCTTTGCGAGTTATACTGTTCAGAGCTCGAAAATCGACGCAGTACCTCACGGTACCGTCTTTCTTCCGAACTAATACCGGGGCTGACGACCACTCAGATTTTGACGGAACTATGATACCTTTCTCTAACATTTCCGCAAGGTGTTTCTCTTCCTCATTCTCAAAACCAAGAGGAGTTCGTCTAAGTTTAGAACGAACAGGTTGTGCATTACCTGTGTCAACCTTATGTCTTATCCCCTTGAACAAACCCAAATCAAGATCATCTTTTGCAAATGCATCCTGATACTCGATTAACATGGATTCAACTTGCGAAGACTGCGTCTCCGATAAACCCGATGTCGACCTCACATACAGCTCCTGTAAGAACACAGGGAGGTCCACCTCAGTGGCTGTAGAAGTCTGTAAACCGTCCTGGTTTATGGGATTACCAGCAAGTTGAAATTCTGTTCTAGGGTCTAAAACCTCCTCAATTTCTGTGACAATACCAAGGTTGTGGTCTTGTTCCAAAGTAATATATTGGGCCGACAGGTTCCTTAACAAAATAGGAATCTGTGAATCTTTGGCAGTGGCCACTGTATGAGGTGTTACCAGACCCTCCAGTTTAGATGAGGGCTGGAGCACAACATCATTCTGTACCTCCCGATCCAGAACACCTGTGGTCTTCACGGCCTCAAAAGGACCCACGACCACTTTCTGCTTCAATGTTACCCGAGCTACTTGGGCTTCCTTCCCATGAGCTCTCAACATTGAGGCTTGAATCGGTTCTCCATTAATTGTCAGACATAGTCTAGTCAGATCAATGGTGGCCTTGTGTGCCTTCAAGAAATCCAGGCCTAATATAATCGGATCATTAATATTGGCAAGAAGTACGGGCCAGTTGAATATCATAGAGCCTAATGCAATTGTGACTGGCTCAACACTTTCCGCAGGGATAACATTGTCTCTACCTGCACCTTTCAATGCAATAGACTCCAACCTCTTTAAAGGGTAAGGTAATTTATTTGCAAAGAAATTGCCAATTACTGTCACTTGTGCCGCAGTGTCCACCACTGCATCAACGGAAACACCATTTACTTTAATGGGAATGACTAGTGTCATAGGGTCACGATTAAACTCATACATGCGAACATCATATGATCGCACAGGCGAAGATCTCGGTGAAGCAGAAGGTGATGGCGACCGTGTACGCCTCGGCTCTGGACACTCACGGGAAAAATGCCCCTCTAAATTGCAATTAAAGCACTTTCCCGATCTGAGAGGAGGAGAAGGGGAACGTGATGGAACGACCTTCCCTCTTGGAGGAGACCGACCTCGACCGAATTGACCAGATATAAGATTCAAATGGTGAAGTTGCTCATTATACAGGACCAGAGAATACGCCGGGATATCAATAAATTTCACCGTTTGGCCGTAATGCCTTACTATGTCTATCGCACATTGATAGTGTTGGCAAATGCGGTCTACCGCGAGTTCATCATCGGCTGTCCTTAAATAGACAAAACCGTCGCCTCGTTTCTCGGTAAGGTCGCACGTTCCGGCCCAGATATAGAAAACGATCCGGTGAAATTTCTGAACGGCGCTGGCTATTCTCGACTGCAGAATATTGACCAAGTCTTGTGTAGTACCACCGCTTTTACACCAATACTCAACAAACCCAGTTTGATCAGCTCTTTTCAAAATGAAACCTTTACTTGTACCCAACAAAATCGCTTTGTGGGTAAAGGACTGATCCAACGAAAACTGGGTGCGAGCCAAAAACTCCTCAGATTTAACTTGAAAAGGAGGCATAAGCTGAGTATTGTTTCAACGGAGTAACTAGCAATGTGATTATGAACTTTTTGAATTAATAATAACAAGAAAAAACCCCAAAACAAATAGTGTTCAGCGTAATTAGTAAACCTAATATTACAATTGAAACATATTTGCTAATTAGAAGGGAGATTACCCTCTAATGTTCAAAAAGTTAATAATAATGATAATAATAACAACAAAAGTGATTTATATCACTTCTTTATTTCAAATAATTATGAAATAAACAAAGAAATTGAACTGTAATTAACATATAAAGAAATATCGAAAAGCCGACGGTTAAATTACAGCTCAGAATCGCGTACATATGACACTGAAGACAACTAACAATAACAATCCAGAAACTATAGGGTTGTCATTCCACGGAATACTGACATAGATGATAGGAACTAAGCACGAAAATATACCTCAATTCATTACAGTTCAAATAAATAACATTGAATCTTGAATTTATGACGTATATGACGTATGTATGTAAGGTATATTAATCTATATACCCGACATTTGCATGCCTAGTATAAATAAATAATATATATTTAACTATAACTTACCTATCATCCGTGATTGTTAAATACTAAAAAAATAACTATCAATAATCAAAATGGCGGCCAAAGTCTGTAAAATTGACGTTCGGGCAGGACTAGAGTAGTCCTTATATTTCCGAGAATTCTATCTTTTTTTTTCAGCAAAATCGTGAGTAGAATTTAGAAATAACTAATAAAAAAATTTTATTTAGGGCCCAAAGTACTCCTGACACCATTTGTAGTAACTTAACTACGTATAAAACGTTACTCACCCAACAGAGGTCTGGAATCGGCCAGTGGAACAAGCGGCAGATATGCACGGTTCAGGTTCCAAGGTACGACTGCCGGGCGTCCGTAGAAACGGCGGGAATCAGCTAGCCCGGCAGCCGCGAAACCCGAACTGCGGAATTGCGGGATACCGCCAGCACCACAATACTTTGCGATAATTTGCAAGTTAGCTAAAATGGTAGATCTCTTCTCATTCGTTTTCCCCTTGATCAATTTAGTCATTTTTCTATTGGCCTTTCGATTTGGCATGTGTTACGGAGCGATCTGGTGTTTTTCCAATTCACAAATTTGAATGAATAGTTGAATGAATAATGTTGACACACATAACGAGACTCAATTGAAAAGCTCAGTCATAAATACTACTTAAACCACACAGATTTAAAATCTCGTTCACTCGTTTTCTTTGGATAATATTTGATGCGTTTGGTTATAAATATCCATCATGTTTTAGGGGTTCGGGCTAATTCACATCAGTGGTTTCATCTGCAGGACGCAAATCCTTACTCAAGTCTAATTACTATGGATGGTACGTTTTGGCGCTAACCTGATTTGTATTGGGCTATATTCACTTTGTATATCGTTGGTTTTCACGCCACAATCCAAGGGGATCCAAGTCTGTAACATAGGAATTGCAGATCTGCTACCTTTTTCCGTGGCAAGTAGCAAATTCTGGTTCGTTTGTGAGTACAACAGATTGCCTTGTATAAGTAGTAATATATAGTTTGAAAGAATTCTTTTACCTCTGATCAGAGTGATCTGCCCCACAGATAAAGCCATGTATGCCCTTAAATGCCCAACTGCATACTGCTAAGGAGAGAATTCACCCCCTGACCACCACCACCCACCTGGTACTCCTTTGAAGATGGTCAGTCAAAATGGTGATTTTCTGATGCCTGGAGAAAATCAGCCAACGAAATATTCTATTGTTCTTTCAATGTAATTAATCCACCATAAATAAGCCTTGCAATACATAAGTGATCTGTAGGTAACTCTGGAGTTAAGCCGGAATAACCTCTTATAAGTAACACCGAAATTCGTTGTTCGTAGTTCGAAATTCGACGGGAGCAGGCATTATAGGGTAAATATTAGCTGCTGCAGATTAAGCCATAGGCGGCAGGTCTAATGCGCGCGTGTGTACACAAATAGTACGCAGGCCTACATATAAACTGAATAATGAACTACGTTTTAGCAATAAGAGGCAAACCGACTTACTGTCTGGACCGTGATTCAAACTGAATTACGTTCTAGCATGTGATGGCATCCGAATAACGATCTGGACCGTTATTCAAACTGAATTAAGTTCTAAAATGTGAATTCATCCGAATTACGGTCTGGACTGTGATTCAAAACTGAATTTTGTTCTTGCATGTGATGTCATCCGAATTACGGTCTGGACTGTGATTAAAAACTGAATTATGTTCTTGCATGTGACGTCATCCGAATTACGGTCTGTACCGTTATTCAAACTGGATTATGGTCTAATATCTGATGTCATCCGAATTACGATGTGGACCGTGATTCAAACTGAATTTTGTTCTAACATGTGATGTCATCCGAATTACAGTCTAGGTTGTGATTCAAAACTGAATTATGTTCTTGCAGGTGACGTCATCCGAATTACGGTCTGGACTGTAATTCAATACTTAATTAAAGTTCATGCATGTGATGTCATCTGAATTACGGTTTGGACTGTGATTCAAAACTGAATTATGTTCTTGCATGTGATGTCATCCGAATTACGGTCTGTACCGTTATTCAAACTGAATTATCTTCTTACATGTGATGCTATCCGAATTACGGTCTGGACTGTAATTCAAAGCTGACTTATGTTCTTGCATGTGACGTCATCCGAATTACGGTCTGGACCGTTATTCAAACTGGATTATGGTCAAACATGTGATGTCATCCGAATTACTATCTGGACCGTTATTCAAACTGAATTAAGTTCTAAAATGTGATATCGTCCGAATGACGATCTGGACCGTGATTCAAACTGAATTATGTTCTATCATGTAATGTAATCCGAATCACGGTCTAGGCTGTGATTCAAAACTGAATTATGTTCTTGCAGGTGACGTCATCCGAATTACGGTCTGGACTGTGATTAAAAACTGAATTATGTTCTTGCATGTGACGTCATCCGAATTACGGTCTGTACCGTTATTCAAACTGGATTATGGTCTAATATCTGATGTCATCCGAATTACGATGTGGACCGTGATTCAAACTGAATTTTGTTCTAACATGTGATGTCATCCGAATAACGATCTGGACCGTTATTCAAACTGAATTAAGTTCTAAAATGTGAATTCATCCGAATTACGGTCTGGACTGTGATTCAAAACTGAATTTTGTTCTTGCATGTGATGTCATCCGAATTACGGTCTGGACTGTGATTAAAAACTGAATTATGTTCTTGCATGTGACGTCATCCGAATTACGGTCTGTACCGTTATTCAAACTGGATTATGGTCTAATATCTGATGTCATCCGAATTACGATGTGGACCGTGATTCAAACTGAATTTTGTTCTAACATGTGATGTCATCCGAATTACAGTCTAGGTTGTGATTCAAAACTGAATTATGTTCTTGCAGGTGACGTCATCCGAATTACGGTCTGGACTGTAATTCAATACTTAATTAAAGTTCATGCATGTGATGTCATCTGAATTACGGTTTGGACTGTGATTCAAAACTGAATTATGTTCTTGCATGTGATGTCATCCGAATTACGGTCTGTACCGTTATTCAAACTGAATTATCTTCTTACATGTGATGCTATCCGAATTACGGTCTGGACTGTAATTCAAAGCTGACTTATGTTCTTGCATGTGACGTCATCCGAATTACGGTCTGGACCGTTATTCAAACTGGATTATGGTCAAACATGTGATGTCATCCGAATTACTATCTGGACCGTTATTCAAACTGAATTAAGTTCTAAAATGTGATATCGTCCGAATGACGATCTGGACCGTGATTCAAACTGAATTATGTTCTATCATGTAATGTAATCCGAATCACGGTCTAGGCTGTGATTCAAAACTGAATTATGTTCTTGCAGGTGACGTCATCCGAATTACGGTCTGGACTGTAATTCAATACTTAATTAAAGTTCATGCATGTGATGTCATCCGAATTACGGTCCGGACTGTAATTCAATACTTAATTATGTTCTAACATGTGATGCTATCCGAATTACGGTCTGGACTGTAATTCAGTGCTGACCTATGATCTTGCATGTGACGTCATCCGAATTACGGTCTGGACCGTGATTCAAACTGAATTATGTTCTACCATTTGAAGTCATCCGAATTACGGTCTGGACTGTGATTCAAACTGAATTATGTTCGAACATGTGTTGTCATCCGAATTATGGTCTGGACCGTGATTCAAAACTGTTGTTGTTGTTGTTGTTGTTGTTGTTGTTGTTGTTGTTGTTGTTGTTGGTGGTGGTGGTGGTGTTGGTGCTGGTGGCGGTTGTGGTAGCGGCGATGGTGGTTGCGGTGGTGGCGGTGGCGGTGGTGGTGGCAGTTGTGGTGGTGGTGGTGGTGGTGAGGAGGAGGAGGAGGAGGAGGAGAAGGAGGAGGAGGAGGAAGAGGAAGAGCACGAGGAGGAAGAGGTGGTGGTCATAATTTTGTGCGTGTGCGTGTGTGCGTGCGTGCGTGCGTGCGTGCGTGCGTGCGTGCGTGCGTGCGTGCGTGCGTGCGTGCGTGCGTGCGTGCGTGCGTGCGTGCGTGCGTGCGTGCGTGCGTGCATGTTGTTGGAAGAATGCATGGATAAGGGCGGAAAATTAAACACTAGGATGTTATTTCCCGTCTTCGCAGTCTTAAAATAATCTTTGTTATTAGTTCTCCTCAACAGGTCTGGCCCCTGTAACTTGAACTATTTGTAAAGATCCACACAAAATATTAGATGTTTCTATTTTTGCCCATACCAAGCCACATCAATCCGTGACGCTTATTATTACCCTCGCCTCGTAAGGGGAAGAGGGTATTGCGATCGCTTCTGTGTACGGGGTTCGTGAGTGAGTACCTGTGTGCGTGCGCACGTGCGCATCTGCGCGTGCGTGCTCGCGCATACATACGTGCGTACGTACGTACGTACGTGCCCATTCGCACCGGTTTGTCAAAAACTACTGATACGATTTCGCGCAAATTTTAACACAAGGAAGGATTTGCCGTACAAAAGGATTCCCAGCGTGTGGCCGTTATCCTGATAAAACAACCGGCGTCCGCATCAGATCAAATTCTGGATATATGCATCTATCGGAAACTACGGATTCGAATTTACTCCAATTTTAACGCAAAAAGGGTGAGAACATACATTAGGATTCCGCCACTTTTGTCGTGATCTGAAGAAATCTGGGAAATCTAAAACAACTGTAAAATAAATGGAAGGGTGAGGTCTGCAATCCCGCTATCTGCTATAGTCCGCGCTTTCTCCATCCCTACTCCCTCCATCCACCCATTTATCTATCCATCCATCAATCCAACGAGCAAACCGATCGATCAATCAATCAAGCAATCAATCAAACAATCAAACAATCAAACACTGCCACCTACACATCTTGCTTTGTAAGATATAGATGGCAACATCATGCTGGTGGCGTCAGTCAATCAGTCAGCCAGCCAGCCAGTCGGCCAGCCAACCAGCCAACCAGCCAGCCAGCCAGCCAGCCAGCCAGCCAGCCAGCCAGACAGACAGACAGACAGACAGACAGACAGACAGCCAGCCAGCAAGCCAGCCAGCCTGCCAGGCAAGCAGGCAGGCAGGCAGGCAGGCAGGTAGGCAAGCAGTCTGTCAGTCTGTCAACTAAACAGTAGATGGGTTAATAGATCAAAGGAGATATACTATTTAGGGGGACGCCCCACTAGACCGACAGCCCAGTAGTCCGACAACCCAATAGTCCGACAATTTTACCCACTAGTCCGACAACCCAATAGTCCGACAGCCCAATAGTCCGACAATTTTACCCACTGGTCTGACAGCCCAATAGGCCGACAGCCCAATTGTCCGACACAACAGAACATTTACAAACCCAGTAGTTCGACAACCCAGTGGTCCGACAATAGTAATTTTATCAGAAAGTGCAATTGCTTCAAAATCATGCAGATGTTGAAGTAGGATAAGGTGGGCACGTCGTCATCACCGCGCAGATGTTGAAGTAGGATAAGATGGACACGTCGTTATCGGAAATATCTAACATTTTTTAAATTATAAGCCTATATATTACTATAGCCTATAGCAGACAAAGCACTCTTGGACACTATGCAAAGGAATGAAGGGCATGCAAGCAACAATAACAGCAATAGATCCATAATTTAATCCTGTCATGATCTGTTTTTATCGGGATGGATGGATGGATAGGGGATGGATGGATGGATGGAGGGACTGAGGTGGAGCAAGGGCGGGCTACACCTTACAACAAGAGCAATCGGGGGCAAGGGCGGGCTACACCTTACAACAAGAGCAATCGGAGATTGCAGACCTTCGCCCTCCCATTTTTGTCACGTTGTAAGAAGTTTTTGAATTGTCAAGATTTCCCGGATTTTTTCCGATCACACCTAAAGTTGTGGAATCCTAGTGTATGGTCTCACACATTACTGCACTAAAATTTGAGAAAATTCGTATAAGTGGTTTCCGAGACATGCATATATCGAGAATTTGATCTGATGCTGCTCCAAGTTATTTTATTCACGTCACGTCCAAAGTGTAGGAATCCTTCTGCACGGCAAGTTCCTTCCTCGTGTTAAAGTTTGAGCCAAATCTCATGCTGTTAGTTAGAAGTCTATAATTATCGGCGAAAATTATAATTTTTGGCAATATATTGATAGGTCCCGTTACACCATCTCTCTGCCTGCCTGCCCGCCCACCCGCCCGCCCGCCCGCCTGCCTGCCTGCCTGCCTGCCTGCATGCATGCAGACCTCCCTGCCTCCCTGCCTGCCTGTCTGCATGCCTGTCTATCTGTCTGTCGGCGTCCAATTTATATCCCATGATAGGTTCACCCGAATGGGACCAAACTTGGACACATGCTTCCTTATATCAGGTGAACGGAGCACAATGATATTGAGGTCATGAATTCAAAGTTCACGGTCACTGTGACCTTGGTATAAATTCAATTTTTTATGGTTAAGTCTTTGGTTTAGCTCAACATATTGTCTTATATCTCAGGATTGGTTCATCTTATTGGGACAAAAACATGCTTCGTCATATTAAGGGGATTGAGCACAATGGCATTGAGGTTATGAGGGTAAAGTTCAGGGTCACTGTGACCTTGGTATAAAACTCTATTTGTATGGTTACGTCTTTGGCGTAAATCAACATAGCGTCTTATATTGCAGTATGAGTTCACCATATTGCGACTAAATTTGGACACGTGCTTACATATATCAACATGATGGAGCACAATGATACAAAGGTCAAGGCAAGCGTGACCTTGGTAAACAGCTCTATTCTTTTAGGTTAAATTTTTGGTTTAGCTCAACATATTCTCTTATATCTCAGGATTGGTTCACACTACATGAATTTAACTTGGCCACACGTTTACCTATGTCAATTATTGTCAAGTGGAATGATATTGAGGTCAGAAGTCAAGGACATTGCAATATTTGTATAAAATGCAGATTTGGTTCTGCTTAGCTTATCTGGCCTTTGATTCAGAATTGACAAATGTATTGGAACTAAGCAAGGCCATATAGTTACCTCACCCAGTACGACCAGCACATACATTCAGACTCTTGAGGTCAATGTCATTGTAATCTTGATACAACGCTAGATTTTCGCCAATATCCCGTCAGTATAACACTGATGTCTTGGTTTTCTTTATCAATTCGTCAATACGTTGGTCAGTCCATCTTCCATAACTTATTTTCTTCTTTGAGTATATTAACAAAACTTCATCTCCATACCTATTATTTCTTTGGTCAGTCCGCCTTTCCATTAGTAAAACATAACGTACTATAACATTATCCCTACATCTCTCGTGCGCGCGTGCGTGAGTGCGTGCATGCGTGTGTATGTTTCTATTATCGGACTATTGGGTTGACGGACTCCTGGGCTTTGTAAATTCGCTGCTATATCGGACTGGTGGGTTGTCTGACTACCGTGATAAACCTTCCAGAGGTATTAACTGTTTTGCTGCTGCAAGCCACCAGACACCAATTTCAATGAGGAAAAACTTTTGACTGACTTGCTTGATGTTTTGAAAACAATTTGACTGAAAGTTGTTAATGGCTTAGCCACCAACAGCTTTCGGTCAAGTTGTTTTCGGGATATTTAGCGGGTCCAGAGATATAATCCTTGGAATATTTCGTCTGCAAAAACTTAGCAGTCAGAGGCCTAATATAGATAGGAAACTGGAACAATATGCAATTATGTAGGCCTATGTCTTTCTTATATCGTTTGAACCTGAAACACATCCGCGAAGAAAAACAGCCACAGAACCTTAGAATGGAAGAAATTCTCTGCTGAGTATTTTGGTACTAATTTGACTGGAGACTGTTGCTAAACCTGATGTACCAACAGTTTTCGGTCAAATTATTATTAAAATATGAGGCATCTTACCTGTCCATGCGCGTGAGTGTATCTATGTGCGTGGCTGGGTAGGTGCGTACGTATGTGCTTGCACGTGTGAGTGTGAGGGTACATGCTTTAGTGAGTTTAACAGACCAGTAAACACACAACCCAGTAGTCCGACAACCCAGTAGTCAGACAGCACAGTAGTCCGACAACCCAGTAGTCCGACAACCCAGTAGTCAGACAGCACAGTAGTCCGACAACCCAGTAGTCCGACAGGGCAACCAATTTACAAAATCCAGTAGTCCGACAACCCAATAGTCCGACAATAATGGAATAGTCGATAAAGTGGTTCAACTGAGACGGACTATTACTATATAACAGGGTATACAACGCAGCGTAGGCATATAGGAATCGCTGTGTGTATGTGTGCGAACATGCGTGTTCATGCTCACGTACGCACAACTGTATATGTACGCACGCACGCACGCACACACACGCACGCATACAAGCACACTCACGAACGCACGTACACGATAAATGTAGGGATAATTTTATAGTACATTTTGCAATAGTAGACTATGGTATAGTTACGTTATGTTATGTTAAAGGATGTGCGGACTGACTAAAGAAATAATAACTTTCTTCCAAATCCCATCATCAACATTAGTCATACGTAGATGAAGCTGATGGCCACCGAAAGAATTGTCAGTCAAAATTACTGTTTGATATGTTAAGGCCAAACGACCCTTTGGACGACGGACGTAAGATGGACGGACGTCAGTCTCCATGTCATAATCTTTCAGGTCAACTGAGCTAATAATATATGCTCCAAGAAATGCGTAGAACAAATACGTAAAGAAATGTTTAAGTTATGCTTGCATCTCTCATATGCTGATTAAGATATAATAAGTATCTACTAAGTCACCGGCTTTCACGTGCGAAGGCGCTATAGATGCGACATAGGCTGTCTTTGTAAAATATCACAAATTTGGCAGGCAAGCACGCATGTAGATGTGTACTAGTTGCGCAGTCGCAATTAAAAACTGTCTGTAGAACTTACGCGCTTGGTTTCAGCCACCTATTCAGTAGGCGTGGTAACTGGAGCTGAGAGTTCAGAAATTGGCCCTACTTTCTATCCGGTTCAGAAGAACTAGTGAATCTACATAAATCACACCACCACCGCCGTCGCCACCCCCCCCCCCCCCCACCCCACCCTCCAGCGCCAGCCCCGCCGCCAGCGCCCCTGCCGCGCCACCACTACCACGGTGAAGAGAGTATTATGATCGCGCCTGCTTGTCTGCTTACCCGCCTGCCTGCCTGCCTGCCTGCCCGCCCGCCCGCCCGCCCGCTCGCATGCCCGCCCGCCCGCATGCCCGCCCGCCCGCCAGCCCGCCCGCCCGCCCGTCCGTCAGTCTATCTGTCTGTTCGGAGATGAATCTAAAAAATACTGATCTGATTTGGCTCCAGTTCTAACCCAATAAGGAATTTGTCGCTAGACTATTTCTAAATGTTGGCTGTGATTAGGATGAAAGAATCCTGATGCTGGCGGATCAAATTCTGGATCGGTGACTATTTCGGAAATAACCGTTCAGGTTTTGCTCATATTTTAAAACAGGAAATGGCGTGGCCATACACTAGGATGTCACAACTTTGGGCGTGATCCGAAACAAGAGACCCAAGGGCCTGTGATGCGCACGTGGACCATTAGGATTTGAACCATTTACATTTAAACAGAAATAATGGATAATTCCAAATAAAATCCATGATGCCACCAAAAAATAACCAATACAAATTTTCGTTTGATATGTTGAAGCCTACCGACATATGATCATTCTACCATTGTTGAAATTTGGCCATTAATTAATGAGGACTACCGTTTAAATCTTCAGAAAATCAAAGATGGCTTCCAAAGCATTGACCAATGAAAATTACCCAAGCGGTTAATGAGGAACAATTAAACAATTAAACAATTTCCTGACATTTTTCGGAAATCCAAGATGGTCACCAAAAAAGGAAACAAGCAGTCAAAATTCTTTCAACCAATTCTGAAGCGTACCAGCCTAGGGGCCTTGCAGCTGAGTTTGGTTTAAATCGGTCAAGCGGTTAATGAGGAGTAAGTAGCCTTTTAACTGATTTCCCAAAATTTTCGGAATCGCCAAGATGTCCGCTGGAAAAGTTCTGTATACAAAATTCGGTAGACATGTTCTAAAACCTACCACCTTGGTATCCATCCAGACAAGTCTGATTAAAATTTCCCAAGCTGTTGATGAGGAGTAGCATTTTAATGGTTTCCCGCTATTTTTTGGAAAATTCAAGATGATCCCAGAAAAAAATTGACGAATCGAAATTCAGTATATAAGTTCTGAAACATACCATTCTAGGGTCGTTTCAGCCGAGTTTGCTTGAAATGTGGTTAATGAAGAGTAGGCCTTTAACTGATTTCTAGAAATTTTCGGAAAATCCAATATAGCTGCAGGAAAAATTAACCAATCAAGTTCTCATTAGAAGTGCTGAAGCCTACTAGCATAGAATTAGTCCAACCAAGCTGGTTCGAAATCTGGCCATTAATCTTGGAGCTGTAGCGTTTTAAATGATTTCCCGAAATCTTTGAAAAATAAAAGATGGCTGTCAGAAAGATTGACCAATCAAAATTCTGAATATAATTTCTGGAGCCTCCCACCATAGGATCCTTCCCGCCAAATTTGGATGAAATCGGTTAACACATAGCCTAAAGGGGGGTATACAATTTGACGGCAAACAACGGACGGACGGACGAAAAAAGGGAGGGCGAGGGTCTGGAATCTCTGATTGCTCATCATGCTCATGTAAGCAAAACATGACTCATAAAAACACTGCTATAAGAACCTAACTATCTATTATAAAAGCGTATCCTGCACTTTCATTAGCGTGATTGAACTTTTTCAGTATGATCAGATTAAGATTAAATTTAGCAACATGAAAGATGGCAACAAGTTCCACCTCTCTCCCAACATTTTTGCCATGTAGGCATAGGCCTACAAACTACTGAAATAGTCTGGCTGATAATCAGCTCGTAAATATAGAAATATCTTGTTCTTTAAATATTAAAATTTCGGATTTGGTAAGAAGAATACATGCATATATAGCTGAAATTTGGCTATTCATCGCTTGCCAGTCGGAATTTTCTGAATCAAGAAGTCGGAAATTCAACAAAACAGAAAATAATAGGACGCTAACAAATGTTTTACAAATGATCTCAAATTTCCGACTGGTTCATATAATTACTACCAGATGCAGTCGCATCCAGGCCACACCCACGCTACGCCACTGGTAGTCGTTGTCGTCGTCCGCGACGGCGGCGGCGGCGGCGGCGGCGGTGGTGGTGGTGGTGGTGGTGATGATGATGATGATGATGATGGGTGGGAGGATGTAACGATAAGGGCGGAAAATTAACTACTTTAGGATGTTATTTCCCGTTTTCAAAATCTTAAAATTAAAGGCACATATTCACAGTAGCATGCTTGAAAAAAATTTGTCAAAATTGTATACTTTTAGAATCTTAAATATTCGGCCTATATGTAATGAAACGAAATAAACAATAACATATGATGATTTCAATACGTATAAATTAATAGAATTCTTTAAGTTATGAAATTGAATTAGAGAGACGAGTTCCTAATTCAACATCGCAATTAAAAAAATTATAATAGTTTGTACGGAGTGAAATCATCATATGTTAAGATTTATTTACACAAATCAAACCTTTAAAAGTATACAATTTAAACAATTTTATTTCCACGCATTCTGGTGTGAATGTTCACTTTTAATCTTTATTATTATTTCTCCATACCCGCCTATCTGACACCTGTATCTTTAATCGTTTGAAAGGGTCCACAAATGTAGCCACACCAATCCGTGCCGCTTATTATTACCCTAGCCCCGTAAGGGTGGGTGGGTATTGCGATCGGTATGTGTGCGTGCGTGCGTGCGTGCGTGCGTGCGTGCGTGCGTGCGTGCGTGCGTGCGTGCGTGCGTGCGTGCGTGCGTGCGTGCGTGCATGTCTGCGTGCGCGCACGCACGCGTGCGTGTCCTCCCGCACGTGTATCTCAAAACCTACTGCTTAAGACAAGGAAGGAACTTGGCGTGCAAGAGGACCGAATTTGCTCAAATTTTAACACAAGAATGGGCGAGAACATAAAATAGGTTTCCACAACTTTTGGCGTGATCTAAAGATATACGGAAAGTCTGAAAAACCCTGGAATATCAAAAAATGGGAGGCGAGGGTCAGCAATCCCCGATTGCTATCGCTGTGAGCTGTAGCCCGCCATTCCTCCCTCACTCACTCCATCCACCCATCCATCCATCCATCCATCCATCCATTCATTCATTCATCCATCCATCCATCCATCCATCCATCCATCCATCCATCCATCCATCCATCCATCCATCCATCCATCAATCAATCAATTAATCAATCACCAACCAACCAACCAACCAACCAACCAACCAACCAACCAACCAACCAACCAACCAACCAACCAACCAACCGACCAATCAACCAATCAATCAATCAATCAATCAATTAATCAATCCAAAGAGCAAATCGATTGATCAGTCGGTCGGTCGGTCGGTCGGTCTGTCGGTCGGTCGGTCGGTCGGTCGGTCGGTCGGTCGGTCGGTCGGTCGGTCGGTCGGTCGGTCGGTTGGTCGGTCAGTCGGTCAGTCAGTCGCTCGGTCAGTCGGTCTTTCAGTCTTTCGGTCAGTCGGTCGGTCGGTCGGTTGGTTGGTCAGTCAGTCGATTCATTGATCCATCCATCCATCCATCAATCCAAAGAGCAAACCCATCCTTCCATCCAGCCATCCTTCCACCCAGCCACCCAGCCACCCGCCCAACCACCCACCCACCTACCCACCCACCCATGCATCCATCCATCCATTCATCCAAAGAGCAAATCGATCCATTGATCGATCAATGGATCGATCCATCGATGGATCGATGCATCGATGTATCGATCCATCGATCACTACCACCTACCACATCCTGCTTTGCGAGATATGGGTAGAGGCATGATGAGCTTGTGATAGGCAGCTGGGAATAAGACCATTGAACCTCGTGTTGTCAATCTCTGAGAAGTTATATTACCAGCCAATACCAGGTTTTGGACATGTATTGCAAAGATATACCAGCATAATGCTTGTTATTATTAATCTCACTATGCTTAGTAGTATTAACATAATTAGCTATCATAATTACTTCTTTTGTAATGGAGGCAGTGCAATCGCTGAAAAATTGTAAACATGAACAATGTTAATGTATATATGTAAATATCACATTGCATTTTATAGTAAAATTATTATGTAAAATTGCAACGTACCGCCTTTTATAGTTTTGTAGGGAAAGTGTCGAATCTAAGTCAGTTTGGCTCGTCACTCAATCTCATAGTTATTAATTGACAAAAAAATATGTTTAAAACAAAAGCATGATGCTGGTGCCGTCCGTCGGTCGGTCTCGGTCGGAACCATTGTGATATATACATCCATGTTGTCTTTCGATAATACGGGGTTGTCGAGGAACTTGACATATCTTATGACATTTGAAAGAAATATACGCAACGATTTTTGAAATGATGTTTTGCAGTGGCCAAATTCATTTATCTTGGAATAACCGTGTAATGCCTCTGAAGGTCTTTCTTCATATGGATCTTTCCTAAATAACTGTTTTGAAACAAACTGTTAAACGACATTCTAAAGTAAATTTATTTAACAAAAATAACTGTATGAATTTGTTTGGAGATGAAGCAATAACATTATATTTATGTATCGTTTAGCTTTCAGTAAAACACAAATTTCAAACGTCACATACGTGTGTGAATATGTGTGTCCGGAGATGTAATTTAAAAAGATAAAACCTACTGGACCGATTTGGTTTTGAACTGGGATTTCCAGTCTTTTCCCCTGATCCCGATAAAAGATCAGATCATGATGGGCTCAAATTCTGGATCTATTGCTGTTATTGTTGTTGTTTGCATGCCCTTCACTCCTTTGTATGGTGCCAACGACTGATTTGTCTGATGGATGCTACAGTAATATATGGGCCTATAATAAAAAACACATTGGGTACTTCCGATGACGACGTATCTTATCCTATTTCAACATCTGCGCAGTTTTGACGCAATTGTACTTTCTAATAAAATTACTGTTGTCGGACTATTGGGTTGTTGGACTATTGGGTTTGTAAATCTTTTCCTGTGTAGGACTGTTGGGCTGTCGGACTACTGGGTATAATTGTCGGAGTATTGGGCTGTCGGACTATGGGCTTTCGGACTAGTGGGTAAAATTGTCGGACTATTGGGCTGTCGGACTATTGGGTTGTTGGACTATTGGGTTGTTGGACTATTGGGTTGTAGGACTAGTGGGGCGTCCCCAAAATATCTTGACAGGTAGAAGCGCGCAAGTTCAATTGCGTGGAAACAGTTTTTTGATGGCTCTGTCTGGGGGTTTCCATATGAATCTTTCATAAATATCTGTTTTGCAACAAACTGTTGAACGACATTCTAACGCGCATCTATTTAACACAAATATTCGTATGAATTTCTTAGGAAATGGACGAACAGAATCCGAATTAAAACAATAAACCTACATCTGTATATCCTTCAGTTTTCAGAACTGAGAACACATACTTCAAACGTCACATATGTACGTGTGTGCATATGCGTCCAGCGCTATATTTTGAAAAAAAATAACAACTACGGGCCAGACTTGAGTTTGAACTGGGATTTCCAGACATTGGCCCTGATCCGGATAAAATACCGATTATGACCGGATCAAATTCTTGATCTATTGCTGTTATTGTTGTTTGCATATGCGTCACTCATTTGTATATTGCCAAGGACTGCTTTGTCTGATATAGGTTACAGTAATATATACGCCCATAATAAAAAAGAATTGTTGGCCATTTCCGATGACGACGTGCCCAAGAGGGTGCTTACTTAACCTTTATTTCAAGGGCTCCATGAGCAGTATTTCCTGTCGGCCGAAAGTTGTGCATGGGGAGACAACAGGACCAATTTCCGTCCTCGTCACCAGACGAACATCACCCTAACTTACTATCATCTCTAGGGAGGTGGGTAGGCCGAGGAATGGAAGGGAGAGACAGCAGTATTTTTCCTCTGCAGTCGGTAGACCGCTGATGGTCGCTATTCATTCGGTTGGTCTATAAGGGGTTAATCAGTCGCAAAAAGTCGTTGGTACTAAGACAAACTCCTAGCTGTCTGCTTACAGCGGAGCGGGGACAAATCTCTACTTTGGTGTCTTCTGTTGGCGTAGGGAAGAATTGTCCCTAGGAGCTTTAATAGTTGCCGCCAAGTTGATTCGATGTTCTCAGGAGATGTACATATGCTTCTGAGGTGGTAGTTTATCTAACCTAGGTGTTTTGTGGTCTCAGGTGGCTGCAGAAGGACGCGATTGGCTAGGTTAAGCGGGAACCTCTATCCTGGCAGGGTTGAGTGAATCTTTGCCTCTGAGCCTAGACCGGCCTGAAAGACGTAAAAAAGATGTTGACGTGGCCCAAAGATGGCCCTTCCGAGTTGCAGATGCGCAAACTGGCCCATATAATTAAAGAGGAAAGAGTTTGGGGAATCTCCGATGTCTAATACGACAACAGACTGAGGAGCGGCAGACTAGAAAAAGATTCCGGATAATGCCAAGTGGTCTATAAAGAAAAAGGTCGTTGGTCGACGGAGATAATCAAGCTGCAATGCTTTTTTTCTTTCAGTGATGCGCCTATGCGTCCTAGTGGGTGGAGTTGAGTGTTTAGTTTAATTTAGTTTAAACCTTCTCTTAAGAAACAGGGCAAGTGTCACCATACCGAAGGAATAAATCTAAAGGATGGCGCAGGAATTCAAAGCCTTTAAGAATGATCCGTCCTTGTGGTCTTAAATAGCGCCAAAAAGGTCACAGCATTAAGATCATCACAATGGTGCAGGGGAATCGCAATGATGCTTTCAGGTGCAAACATGCGAGCTGAGACGTGTGGCGTATCAGAGACTCAGCTTTCCTTATCCTAAGAAACTCGCTACTCTAAGAGGCACTTTTGGCCAGCCGAAACAGCATGACTCCTGGTGTCTGAAACACGCGGGAGCTCAAACAGGAGCTAGACGGCTGAAATAAATTCCACAGGAGACTTTTCCTTTTAGGGTAAATTCCACGTGAGATGCGGAGGACCTACTGAGCCAATGGAAAGAAAGCCTTTTAGGCTGGGAACTAGGCATCTTCGATCGCAGCGCTATTCTGAATCTTCATGCCGTGTAAAGCGCAATGGATGCCACCCACAAATATGGCAGCTAAGGCGGACTCCACGAGAATGTTTATGCATGTTCAAAAGGCGACACCACTAGTGATGCTAGCTTATTTCTTCAAATCGAGTGGAGCATGAGATTGCCATCCCGAGATGGCGGCTAAGAAAGTCAGCCCCTTTTTGGAAGTTTCCTGGCAAGAGAAATAAAAGGCTGCTATAAGAGCGAAGGAAAAAGAATGATCCCTTAATATGTTAAATCTAACAATCTGTAAAGAAATATAAAACTCAGATTAGTATGTACATTTACGATGTACCTTACGATGGTATGGGTGGAAGTCAGTTCTCTTTCTTCGTGAGGTGTTCTGTTGTCGCAGAAAGATCTTCGGGAAGCACAAAAGCGAAGCTTGGTCGGAGACTGGTAGCGAATGTGAAGTGTTCACATTTCTTCCACAGCTGGTTGGTGCCAGGGGTGGTGTTTTCGAGGGTCACAACTAAAGGTGGAAGGTAGCAGGGAAAGTTTCTGCTGCGGTGGAAGCTTGCTTGTTCGATCTTCCTTCCGTACCAGGAGAGGGTGTGGGGTTTCCGCACAGAAGGCACATGGAGCAGCGGGTCTTCAGAGAGCAATTTAGGCTGTTATTAGGCCGCTTTTACGGGGCGGCCTTTTAAAAAAGGAGGTCCTGCACTGGTGGCTATGTAAATGTCGCCTCACTCAGTGTGGTCAAAGTAGTGAGAAGTTCCGCTGTGAGTTCCTTACACATAGTAAGCGACGAGGGAATCAAAGGACCATCGTTCGGAGCCAATGTCGAACCGTCAGAACAAAACCGTTCGGTGACATGGTCTTGTTTAATGCAGAGCAAACTGGCGAATGGTTAGCGTCTTAGATGTACCCTCAGCCAATAAGTGGCCGCCAGTGTAAACATGCAGCTTAAAGAGATGTCTTAGCCAGAATCAGCTGATCAATGGCACCGCTAAGCCCTTGTCGTTGTCATGCGGATGGTTGACATTCACTGTCGATTCTACGATCCCTTCTTTCTTAAATGCACATGTGTTTGTCCTCTTGAGGAAGCGGGATTTTCAAGCTTTCGAATGATACCAAACAGTTCGGGAAACATTGTGATCATGGCTATTATTCCGAGGGAGAGGTCGTGCAAAGATAATATGTCCAGCTTAAAATCTTGTCCTATGTGTAAACCTGTCTTTTACGGGTATATTGCCAGTGGCCCGACGCATGCGCAGAGGAAACAAATCGGAACAGCCGATCTGGCCTGGGTCTGTGTATCAGGGGATTGTCATCCATGGGTAGCCGTAGCGTGGCCCGAGGTGGAGTGGGGGGGATGAAGTTGGGTGGGGTGTGGGGTGTGTGCAGCATTTACTTGTTCCGGGTTGGCTAGTCCTTCCCGTTACCCGACCACACTTAGACTTTTAAGGGGGTTGTGGTCAGTGAACATGGCGAACACAGCTCCAAATTTCTTAAGGGCATAGATGACTGCATAAGCTTCCTTCTCAATGGCCGGCCAGTTAAGCTGACTACCTTTGAATGTGCAATATCAATGTATGTTACCGATTTGGTGATTCTCGCTTTTTGCATTGCAGAGTTGTTGATGAAAATGTGTGTTCCTGTATGCACTAAGTGATCAAGTGACCTCGACTTTTGACCTTTTGACCCTCGACTAAAGATTTTTAAAGATTTTTCTAGCCACTAATAATATAAATGCATGTGCCAAAATTGGTGATTCTACCTCAGAATTCTCGAAATATCCCTCAGATAAACAAGGCAGGCAGGCGGGCGGGCAGACAGACAGGCAGACAGGCAGGCAAGAGGGCAGGCAGGCAGGCAGGCAGGCAACTGCGCGCTCGCACATGCGCGTACACGTGCACGCTCATGAATCCACGCACGTGCAGCCAGACGGCATCAAAGGCAATACTCACACCGGGGTTCGAAGCGTTTTATACACAAGGCATATTGCGATGTAATAAGTTAATTGCCTTGGTAAATTATTATTATTTATAAACCCTGTATATACCTGTATGTCACGAAGTGAGCTTTAATAAAACTATGACATGACACGGTAGTTTTACCACCAAATCGTGAACGAAAATTAATCTAAGGCATATGTAAATAAAGATTTAAAATTGCTTTTAATGATCATTTAACAAATACCTTTAAATCAACATGGTGTCGTTTAGGCTAAACGATTTGATGGTATTTCCACCGTTTCGCGACAAACCTGTGCCCAACGATGATCAATGAGGGTGTCCATTTCATATCTATTCCACGCTCTATTCAGGAGTCGTAAATGGCAGAGGCAAGGACCGGGTAATGCCATTCATATTGTCACTGACACCGCTATAGCATCTTTCCACCCCAGCCACCCGCCTTCATCTCAAAATAACACGCGCCTGTCTAAAAACCCTCCTCAGGAAATGTCACCGAGAGCACTATAATACCAACAAGTTGTCACTCACGGGAATTCCAGCGAACGTTACGAGAACACGCGACTGCTGGAAATATCTAAGCGGAGCCGATAACGATGAGTCATCGCGCCATCTTTGGCGCGTCAATCAGATGAGGATGTAACGGTATCCATTCAGAAGTTCCTGAGCGACCATTCTTCATTGAGGTGTCCGATATCGAACTGCGAAGCGCTATTGGCTCGGCACTCTAATTCAGAGATCCGATATGTCACTCAAGTATATGACTTCATATGCAATTATGTCACATGTCGCAATACCTAGTGACGTATCTAGCTCCATCGTGAATATTGAAATGTTTGTTACGTGTTTGCTTACGAATTGTATGTCCTTGATGGATTTGCTATTTAGTAAAAATTATGCTGAATATTTTAAAACTAATTTGGCTGGGCGCTGTTGCTGCCACAAATTAGTTTCAAAATATTCAACAGCTTGCCTGTAAAAGTACCTAGAAATTGGGATTCAGTGAATTAAGAAATCAAGGTATGACTCGATTCCAACACGCGTAAAAAGTAAGCGGAGCTAGAAATGGGCGGGGCATAGCTAGAAATGGGCGGGCATGGCTAGAAATGGGCGGGGCATGGCTAGAAATGGGCGGGGGGGGCATCGTTAGAAATGGGCGGGGTATAACTCGAAATGAGCGGGATGCAGCTAGAAATCGGCGGGGCATAGCTCGAAATGGGCGAAAATAGCTAGAAATAGCTAGAAATTGATAGATTTGCATTGCCAATGACCTGTTCTTTTGAATCGAGGGGAGCGTAGCAGCGTCCGTTTTGAGAATGAATGTTAATATTGCTGGTTGTATTCGGAAACTTGAGCAAACGATAAAACATCGGCATTTTCGCTTGCGTATTGTACCAGTAAGTAAATCTGAAAACAACCGACTGCCATGTTCTGTAGATTTAGTTAAAAGTAGAGACACTTCCGAACGTTTGACGCGGCCCATGATGATAGGTTCTCAAAAAGGCGCTTGTAGTATATAGTTTACGGTACTGGAGGCAAATAATATTAGATGTTGATGCTCGGTAGCTACTTTAGTTTCCCACAAATATTCTGTTATTCTTCAGTTTGCTGCCGCCGCCGCCGCCGCCGCTACTACTACTACTACTACTACTACTACTGCTGCTACTACTACTACTACTACTACTACTACTACTACTACTACTACTACTACTACTACTACTACTACTACTACTACTACTACTACTACTACTACTACTACTACTACTACTACTACTACTACTACTACTACAGCTGCTGCTGCTGGTGGTGCTGCTGTTGTACTTTATCATGTTGTTGTTGTTGTTGTTGTTGTTGTTGTTGTTGTTGTTGTTGTTGTTGTCGTCGTTGCTACTGCCTCTGCTGTTAATAATCGTTTAATTAGGCCTATTAATTATTAATTAACTTTTAAATAACGTGGATGAATACACAGGCCAGGTCTTACAGACATGGCAAAGTACCTTTTGACAATGGCTTCAACAATTGTGAAGAAATATATCGGTAATTAATACATTATATTATTATAAATTGCAACGTTATGACGTCATTGATTTTACACGCAATTGGTTAAATACGTCATAGCGAAAACTTACTACGGCGTAACCCACAATTGTAGTGACGTAATTCTTAGAAACGGCATTCCTTAACGACACCCAATTTAGTATAGCGTGTCTAGCCACGTCGACAGCGAGTTAATAATGTTTGCTGATGAAGAGCTTACTGTTGGTGCCTCTCACGGGGAGTTTCCAGCACAACAACAACAACAACAACAACAACAAACAAACAACAACAACAATGGCAGGAACGCATATAGAAGTTAGCAAGCTAGAGTTCACCTGAGATTTGTATGTAAGTATCTATGTAAGTATCATAGAATCTCGATACTAGGCATATGGTTAACGAAATCACACGGGACTTGATTTACTTATATATTCAATATGGGACTTTACAAATTGAAAATTGAAAATGATTGGCATTTCTTGATCGAATTTCACACGCATTTCTCCTTTTGTACGAGTGAGTGGATCTGAAAACAACCGTTTGACCGTTCTATGGATTTCTAGTTAAAAGTAGAGACGCTTCTGAGCCTTCGGTGTCCATAGGGCCCATGATGTTCATCGCGCCCTGATGTCTAGCTAAATTTTGCTGAAGGCAAGAATACAGGCATTACTTTTTCGGTGCCTTTTCGCAAACATGATATAGTGTTCAATGACAATTCGTGAATTTGGTTAGAATACCAAGGAAATAACAAAATCTAATATTTAAAAACAACAGCATAATAGGGGGCAAAGGATGAAATTATATCGTTTTGAAATTACCGTGATGTAGCGTAAAAGCATTGCTGGCCTATCCGTATTCTGAGCAACCGTACAAGCGTTTTCAAACTGGTGCTGCTGGGAAGGCTTGTAGCGCATAAGTAGGGCCCATTATGGTGAAAAATAGTCAAAATTTCAAAGTTAGTCTTATGTGTACGACCTTGCGCGTATGTATGCGTGAACGGTGATTCGAACATCGACATTCGACGAGGTAATTATTCTGCAATTCTTTTTTTAGTAATACCTATCGAAAATGAACAAATATGTTAATTATCTAATTTAACAGTCATTTTACTTGTGTTATAATATTGTATATTTTGTATATTTGTAAATAGTTATATATATATATATATATATATATATATATATATATATATATATATATATGCGTGCGTGCGTGCGTGCGTGCGTGTGAATGACCGTGTACGACCTTACGCGTATATATGTATGTATGTATGTATGTATTTTTATTTTATTGACGCACTGGCAACGCGCGGCTTCAATTTCCATGTGCTAACTTAGCCGACAGTGCTGCACCCGTTAGTTTAATTTGTTGATCACCATCTCCCGGTCGGGGGATCGAACCGCCATCCTGCAACTCCGCATAGCATCAGCAACCAGGCATCTTTCCACTGGACCACCGCACCAAGACTAAAAAGTCAAGGATTGGCCGACCAGCTTTCACATGTCTGATATACTGACACACTGACGATTCATATGGGACTATCTGTGGATGCATCTGTCACAATCAATCCTAGGCTTTTACGCCTATTGTACTCTGACTCCAGCACGGCTCTGGCAGTATATGTATTTTTATTTTATTGACGCACTGGCAACGCGCGGCTTCAATTTCCATGTGCTAACTTAGCCGACAGTGCTGCACCCGTTAGTTTAATTTGTTGATCACCATCTCCCGGTCGGGGGATCGAACCGCCATCCTGCAACTCCGCATAGCATCAGCAACCAGGCATCTTTCCACTGGACCACCGCACCAAGACAATAGTCAAGGATTGGCCGACCAGCTTTCACATGACTGATATACTGACACACTGACGATTCATATGGGACTATCTGTGGATGCATCTGTCACAATCAATCCTAGGCTTTTACGCCTATTGTACTCTGACTCCAGCACGGCTCTGGCAGTATATGTATTTTTTTTTTATTGACGCACTGGCAACGTGCGGCTTCAATTTCCATGTGCTAACTTAGCCGACAGTGCTGCACCCGTTAGTTTAATTTGTTGATCACCATCTCATATGTATGTATGTATGTATTTTTTATTTTTTTTATTTTATTGACGCACTGGCAACGTGCGGCTTCAATTTCCATGTGCTAACTTAGCCGACAGTGCTGCACCCGTTAGTTTAATTTGTTGATCACCATCTCCCGGTCGGGGGATCGAACCGCCATCCTGCAACTCCGCATAGCATCAGCAACCAGGCATCTTTCCACTGGACCACCGCACCAAGACTAAAAAGTCAAGGATTGGCCGACCAGCTTTCACATGTCTGATATACTGACACACTGACGATTCATATGGGACTATCTGTGGATGCATCTGTCACAATCAATCCTAGGCTTTTACGCCTATTGTACTCTGACTCCAGCACGGCTCTGGCAGTATATGTATTTTTTATTTTTTTTATTTTATTGACGCACTGGCAACGTGCGGCTTCAATTTCCATGTGCTAACTTAGCCGACAGTGCTGCACCCGTTAGTTTAATTTGTTGATCACCATCTCCCGGTCGGGGGATCGAACCGCCATCCTGCAACTCCGCATAGCATCAGCAACCAGGCATCTTTCCACTGGACCACCGCACCAAGACTAAAAAGTCAAGGATTGGCCGACCAGCTTTCACATGTCTGATATACTGACACACTGACGATTCATATGGGACTATCTGTGGATGCATCTGTCACAATCAATCCTAGGCTTTTACGCCTATTGTACTCTGACTCCAGCACGGCTCTGGCAGTATATGTATTTTTTATTTTTTTTATTTTATTGACGCACTGGCAACGCGCGGCTTCAATTTCCATGTGCTAACTTAGCCGACAGTGCTGCACCCGTTAGTTTAATTTGTTGATCACCATCTCCCGGTCGGGGGATCGAACCGCCATCCTGCAACTCCGCATAGCATCAGCAACCAGGCATCTTTCCACTGGACCACCGCACCAAGACTAAAAAGTCAAGGATTGGCCGACCAGCTTTCACATGTCTGATATACTGACACACTGACGATTCATATGGGACTATCTGTGGATGCATCTGTCACAATCAATCCTAGGCTTTTACGCCTATTGTACTCTGACTCCAGCACGGCTCTGGCAGTATATGTATTTTTTATTTTTTTTATTTTATTGACGCACTGGCAACGTGCGGCTTCAATTTCCATGTGCTAACTTAGCCGACAGTGCTGCACCCGTTAGTTTAATTTGTTGATCACCATCTCCCGGTCGGGGGATCGAACCGTCATCCTGCAACTCCGCATAGCATCAGCAACCAGGCATCTTTCCACTGGACCACCGCACCAAGACTAAAAAGTCAAGGATTGGCCGACCAGCTTTCACATGTCTGATATACTGACACACTGACGATTCATATGGGACTATCTGTGGATGCATCTGTCACAATCAATCCTAGGCTTTTACGCCTATTGTACTCTGACTCCAGCACGGCTCTGGCAGTATATGTATTTTTTATTTTTTTTATTTTATTGACGCACTAGCAACGTGCGGCTTCAATTTCCATGTGCTAACTTAGCCGACAGTGCTGCACCCGTTAGTTTAATTTGTTGATCACCATCTCCCGGTCGGGGGATCGAACCGCCATCCTGCAACTCCGCATAGCATCAGCAACCAGGCATCTTTCCACTGGACCACCGCACCAAGACTAAAAAGTCAAGGATTGGCCGACCAGCTTTCACATGTCTGATATACTGACACACTGACGATTCATATGGGACTATCTGTGTATGTATGTATGTATGTATGTATGTATGTATGTATGTATGTATGTATGTATGTATTTATATGTGCGTGCGTGTGTGTGTTAGTGTGTGTGTGTGTGTGTGTGTGTGTGTGTGTGTGTGTGTGTGTGTGTGTGTGTGTGTGTGTGTGTGTGTGTGTGTGTGTGTGTGTGTGTGTGTGTGTGTGTGTGTGTGTGTGTGTGTGTGTGTGTGTGTGTGTGTGTGTGTGTGTGTGTGTGTGTGTGTGTGTGTGTGTGTGTGTGTGTGTGTGTGTGTGTGTGTGTGTGTGTGTGTGTGTGTGTGTGTGTGTGTGTGTGTGTGTGTGTGTGTGTGTGTGTGTGTGTGTGTGTGTGTGTGTGTGTGTGTGTGTGTGTGTGTGTGTGTGTGTGTGTGTGTGTGTGTGTGTGTGTGTGTGTGTGTGTGTGTGTGTGTGTGTGTGTGTGTGTGTGTGTGTGTGTGTGTGTGTGTGTGTGTGTGTGTGTGTGTGTGTGTGTGTGTGTGTGTGTGTGTGTGTGTGTGTGTGTGTGTGTGTGTGTGTGTGTGTGTGTGTGTGTGTGTGTGTGTGTGTGTGTGTGTGTGTTAAATACTCAGTGAATTATTCATTAGTAGTGATCAATATCAGTCTTTATAACTCATTAATCATAATAAATCATCTCATGTGAAAATATATATAAACACGATTTCATTAAAAAATTTCAAAAAGGCATGTACATAAATTAAAGTTGTTTCATTACTCAAATTAATGTCTTACGTGCGTGTTTAGTTTAAAATAGATATATGGCATATGAATTCCTTCTGGACGTTACATACATTTTTTCGTAAAACACGATCTTAGCCGCATGCAGCAACATATGGATTGATACACTATCATTTGCTAATCGTTGATCTCGACAATATACTCAGTAACCGCTGACCTTGGAATTTCGTCCTCGCCCTAAGGGAAATCCATATATGCACCAAAGTATCCTTATTGACAGCGAATGTATTATATAGTACAGTATTTACCGCATAGGATATAATCCTAGTAATCGTTTCATTCCTATTTTCTGGTATGGTGGTGATAGAGTGGGGCGAGTTTGTGAATGTGGGAGTGGGTGGTGGATGAATGTATTTTTGAAACCTGTTTTAAGCGATCACTTCGTGGCGCACACAGTTATTCATACAGACAGTTTGTCTTATTGACGCGGTCCATTTCTAGCTATTCTCCGCCAATTTCTAGCTATTCTCCTGCCAATTTCTAGCTGTTCTGCCAATGTCTAGCTATTCTCCACCAATTTCTAGCTATTCTCCTGCCAATTTCTAGCTATTCTCTGCCAATTTCTAGCTAATCTCCGCCAATTTCTAGCATTTCTAGCTATTCTCCGACAATTTCTAGTTATTCTCCGCCAATTTCTAGCTATTCTCCGCCAATTTCTAGATATTCTCCGCCAATTTCCAGCTATACTCCGGCAATTTCTAGCTATTCTCCTGCCAATTTCTAGCTATTCTCCTGCCAATTTCTAGCTATTCTCCTGCCAATTTCTAGCTATTCTCCTGCCAATTTCTAGCTATTCTCCTGTCAATTTCTAACTATTCTCCTGCCAATTTCTAACTATTCTCCGACAATTTCTAACTATTCTCCTGCCAATTTCTAGCTATTCTCCTGCCAATTTCTAGCTATTCCCCGATAATTTCTAGCTATTCTCCGTCAATTTCTAGCTACTCTCCGCCAATTTCTAGCTATTCTCGGCCAATTTCTAGCTATTCTCCGTCAATTTCTAGCTATTCTCCTGCCAATTTCTAGCTATTCTCCGCCAATTTCTAACTATTCTTCGCCAATTTCTAGCTATTCTCCTGCCAATTTCTAACTATTCTCAGACAATTTTTAGCTATTCTCCTGCCAATTTCTAACTATTCTCCTGCCAATTTCTAGCTATTCTCCACCAATTTCTAGCTATTCTCCGACAATTTCTAGCTATTCTCCGTCAATTTCCAGCTACTCTCTGCCAATTTCTAGCTATTCTCGGCCAATTTCTAGCTATTCTCCGTCAATTTCTAGCTATTCTCCTGCCAATTTCTAACTATTCTCCGCCAATTTCTAGCTAATCTCTGACAATTTCTGGCTATTCTCCGCTAATTTCTAGCTAAGGCCGCCTATTCTTTACGCGTGTTGGAATCGATCTATATACTTTGATTCCTGAATTCCAGGAACCTCAATCTTCGAGGTACGGCTAAGCTGTTAAATTTCTTTAACTAATTTGACTGGAAGCTGTTGCTGCATGTGGCCTGTGACAGCAACAGCTTCCAGTCTAATTAGTTTCCACACATTTAGCAGAATGTATATAACGTTATAAATTCCTCAAAGTCATACAATGGACCTTTCCGGTTTTTGCTATGCCCCGCCCATCTCTAGCTAATCTCCACCTACACTTCGCTCGTGTTGGGATCGACCGATCTCTGAACACCCTGACTATAAACTTCCAAAAAAACTACACATTTAAGCTGTTGAATATTTTGAAACCAATTTGACTGGTTGCTGTTGCTGACTAAGGCAGCAACAGCGCCCAGTCAAATTAGTTTCAAAATATTCAACAGCATGTTTATTAAATAGCAAAGAATTACAAAGACATACAATTCATACAACGTGTCGGACCATTTGAGATTTGGTGACGGTCTATATGGAACCCTTTGTGACCTAATGATTGTGACGTCATCATACACGCACTGGGCTGATTATAACGTCATACAAGGTAAGATGATAGATGGATGCTCTGGAAAGGTGAATTCGCCCACTTCTTGACAGACTTTCCAATGTTCATGACGAATCGGATCGCGTTATACAGCATAATAATGTTCGTCAATTCACTATTGCTATATCTTATTATGAGGTAAGATACTCGAGTGACAGCTCGGATCCCTCCAAACAAGTCACTTGTTAGAGGCTAAGCATTCTGAAGCCCAAAGATAGTGGTGCTTTAAGATAGGTGGTCTTATCATAAAGAACCACCGCGTGTCGACACGTGAGTGGTCGCACTAGCAGGTCTTATTGTCTTCAATAACTCTGACCTTGGGATTCATCAACTTTGCTTCGGAGATTTCCGGGCAGATTTTTATCAAATCAAATAATCTCTTACACGTTTCTAATTTGCGCGCGAAACCTTTCAACTGTAAATCCGATCAACTATCAACTGGTGACAGCTTCGGTTCCTGGCAACCATTTTGCTCGTGATTAGTTTGAGAATTATTTGATCAAGGTTTCGATCAAATTATTTGTTTAGAATATTCCCAAGATAGTCCACGAGGCATAAAATGAAATAACTAAAAATAAAGTCGAGAGGCGTTGTAGTGACACGGAACGGTTAATGCAGTAATGACGATTAGGCGAATATGGCGTGATCGTGCGTTCGTTAATTTAAGAAATAATGGCTAAATCTGGGGTTTTTTGCTGAAGAAACACGAAAATGGTCTTAAAACTGCTTTATCTAATTGGAGATTTCTCTTTAACCATGGTTTCTATGAGACGCTGAGAGGAATTTGCGTTTCTAATTAAGATGGATGACTGCTGCGATTAAATAGCTTGTCAACTGCGCAATCATACAAAACGTGCAAAAAGCCCTCGCAAATACAGAAACGCTTCAATCCGAATATATCTCCTACTCTGCGTATATGTGGCTATAACCTGTGTATAACGGCTCCTCACTCAGATCACGAGCAATACTGGCACTAAACACAGCCTGTCTCTTAAACCTTTAACCCTCGAATTGGTTCAAGAAAATTTCAATTTTCTCATAGAAAATGTCCATTTGCAGACCATGAGAAGACTATTTTTTGACAATTTACCACTGGAATGACTGGTGCGGTTATCGAGCCAGTCATTCCAGTTGTAAATTAAAAAAAAAAGTCTTGGTCGGTAAACGGACATTTCTCATGACCACTGCAGAAGACGTTTTGGCTGATATGATGGTAAAAGGGTTAATACATGGTCCACTACTGTTATATTAAATGTCTGTCGCCGTGTGGCCGGCTGTGTCGCTGTGTGGCCGGCTGTGTCGCTGTGTGGCCGGCTGTGTCGCTGTGTGGCCGCCTGCGTCGCTGTGTGGCCGGCTGTGTCGCTGTGTGGCCGGCTGTGTCTCTGTGGGGCCGGCTGTGTCGCTGTGTGGCCGGCTGTGTCGCTGTGTGGCCGGCTACTCGATGGTGGGTCTTTATTGGCTTACGACCACCTGTCTTAAAGGAGCACAATCGCGTGGCTCTAAAACACAATAGGTCGTTAGCACAAGTTTTACTATAGGCGTTATGTTGAGATTGTATACGAGATAAAAAGTTGGACTTTGCACCCTGGGAACATAAATCAATGTTAACGCTCAATTCTCCGCGCTACAATCTCGTCGCTTTTTGTACCGGGTCGCGTCAGAATGTATTCGCGATGGAATCCTCAGGTTGCAAGAACGCGCCAAGGGCATCCAATACAAAGAATGTCGAGACAGCGATGTTGCTTTTGTCTTGTCGTGTAACAAGAATTGTCAATCAAATATCGCCCCCTAAGCTACTTAATCTCGTCACTATATGGGCATATTCATTGGATCGTGTCTCCCGATATTTCGAAAAGCCTTTCCTTATAATTTCATTGGCCAGTTATATTCTCGGAAAATAAGTAACCAACAACGTTGTGAGAAATATCTTCTCAGAAGATTAAAGTGAAGAGCAAAATTCTTGGCGCGCGATTCACACGTAATTTCTGTCTATTTCAATTATCCTCTGTTGCCTTGAGATGGCATCCAAAGAACGTGATTCATTCACGTCACAAGTGCCGGAATGTACCGCTTTTTATCCTGACCTCATATCTCGAGTTCAGATCCAATATGGCGACCGAACAACGCCGAGCACGCGTGTCACCCCGAATTAATCAGAAATTCTAAGCTAAATCCGTAATCACGAGGCAACAGTTGATTTATTTGGACTAATTTGGAATTCAACTTGTCAAAATGTTTTATTGCATTCTCCTCATTGAACCACGTGGCCTGTCAAATCAACTCACATCCTCTCCCTTCATCTTTATCTAAATTTCTTAATCCTTGAACTTCTGACAGCAGCAAGGGATATTTAATGAATGCATACTAATACCATTTGAAGCTAGAAGCTGAAGTCATTTTATGAGTGTCATTGGATATCATTGTCCACGCTACATCTTGAAGTTGGTTGGGTTCAGCTTTTGTGGCAGATCATAGGCCTACCATAGAGCCTACCACTATGTAATTAGGCCTGTCGTATGAATAATCTACTCAGTAAACTGCATATGAACGCCCATTTCTAGATATGCAGCACGCAGTTCTAGATAAGCTTCGCTCATTTTACGCCCGCTAGAATCGATTTATATACTTTGAATCCTGAATTCGCGAAATCCAAATTTCAAGGTAATGTGCCTCTCCGGTTTAGGTATGCCCCGCCCATCTCTAGCTAAGCTCCACCCACACCTCGCCCGTGTTGGGATTGATCGATCTCTGAACACCCTGACTATCAATTTCTAAAAAAACTACACAAGTAAGCTGTTGAATATTTTGAAACTAATTTGACTGGGTGCTAGGCAGCAACAGCGCCCAGTCAAATTAGTTTCAAAATACTCAACATCATGTTTATTAAATAGCAAATAATTACAAAGACATGCAATTCATACAACGTGTCGGACCATTTGAGATTTGGTTACGGTCTATATGGAACCCTTTGTGACGTAATGATTATGGCGTCATCATACACTCGCTGAGCTGATTATGACGTCATACGAGGTCAGATGATGGATGGATACTCTGGAAAGGGGGGTGGGGGGGTGTGGTTAGATGGCGGCCCAACAGCTATCAGTCAAATTATTTTGAAAATATTAAACAGGTATGCCTGTGGCATAGCCGCATAGCTACCTTAATATTAAATCGAAAGACAGGCATACGACGGAGCTTAGATGGACATGGGATGTGCATCACTAAAATGGATTCTTCTGTAATATTAGTTGATATAATATTCACAAATTCTCAACACTATGCTTGGTGAATCCAGCTTATCGATCAATCACATCATGTCATAATCAATTATGTCATAAATGACGTGATTTAACCGGTTTTAAATCCTTAATAGAACGTCAAGTTGTACGAATTGTACGTCGTTGCTATTCAATAAAAATTCTGATGATGCAGCAACAGCACCCAGTAAAATTAGTTTCAAAATATTAAACAGCTTATCTATATAGTTTTCTGGAACATGAGATTCAGAGAGTACAGGATCGATTGATAGTTGATCCCGTCCCTCCATTTCGGCACCACACTATCTGTCAGGTCGAAACAACTGAGGTTGAGAAGAAACTTATGGTACCAGGAGATAGACATGCATCTGGACCCGACACCATCAGTTTGACCTCATCGGAACGACCAGCTTCACTTGTCATGATTTTTTGTCCGAAAAATAAGTTTGAACGAGCGTGGGAGCACGCGGTTTGCTCTTTTCAGACCTAGCACGCGTGCGCCATTTGTCTCTTTCAGTGTTTGCATTTGTGACCATGTAGAAATTGCATGCCAATCATCAATGTAAACTATAATTTGTCTATTACAAACTGCAAAGGCATAAATATAATTCAACAGATTTATTTATAAACACTAAATAGGTTTGTTCTCATCACAATGCATCAGAATATTAATTCATTTATGGCTTCTCAAACTAATTGGGTTTACCTGAATGGGGTCGAAATTGCACTATATAAACGAAAACCGGTAACATGTAATGAATATTGCTAATTTAACAAATAGATATAGCACACAATTATATATTGATATAAATATAAATAGAAGATATTGTTACAAAAATTGGTTAATAGTGGAGGATAAAAATCCGGATATCTGACAAGATGTTCGGAAATCCGGAGGCCTGTTAAAACATATGCATTTTACGGATAAATCCGGAGAACTGGTCGCTCTGGCCGCCTATAATCAGCCCCTCAACAGCATCCGGACCATCTTGTCCCATGTGACTGCCGCATACAAGAACAGATTGACTGTTTCATTGGAACCTACCAGAGCGGTTTTAACCGAGGACGCAGCTGCACAGACATTGCATGAGCCCAGCTAATTCGCTTGTCAGTAGTCATGTCCAAACACTGGGACTTTCCCAAGATGTGCATCGATATGTCACAGCACTTTGACACCAACACACTATTAAAGATCATGGACATACTACATCAAACTGACTGTAATCACAATATGCTGTGACTAGTCAGACTACTATTGACAAATACGAAGTAAAAATTGTGAGTAAAATATGTGAAGTCTGCATTGTTTGAGACAGCCATTGGTCCTCACAGTGAGCTGACCTCTCTCCAGTGTTGTTTGCATGCTGCCTCACTGCATCCCTCTCAATATGTGCACTCTACAAGTCAAAACACACCAGTATCTACATTGGGCCTCCTACTAGGCAGGTGAAGGCTTCATAGATGGGAAATGAAGCCGCTAATTAATTTTCTCCTTATAGCTACAGAGCGACTCACGAATGTGAATCTCTTCATGAACGTAGCCTAGATCGACTTTACCAATATACACCTATTACACCACAGGCGATGTCAGTAGCAAAGGCATCATACCACCGCCTGGCGCGGTGGGGTGGTTGTCCGGAGGGGTGGACGAAGAGCAAAATCATTTGTTCACCAATGCGCCACTCCTCTGACATCGCTGCATGTTGCGTCACTGGAAACGTTGCCTTCTAGTGTGGATGCGCGGATCACGGATCCCTCTTGCCCAAGAAATACGTGTGTATGATGCGACCTGTTTATCACCGATGATGTACAACAGTAACAGATGAGCAGCTTCGACGCCAATGGACCTTTCCTGAGTAATGACGTCATATGACGTCATAATCAGCTAAGCGCCGTGTGGGATCACATCATAATCATTACGTCATAAACGATTCTATACCGTCTTTAATTCTTAATAGTTCGACACGTTGTACAAATTGTATGTCTACTATTTAATAAACACGCAGCAACAGCACCCAGTCAAATTAGTTTCAAAATATTTAACAGCTTATCAGGATAGTTTTCTGGAAATTGATAGTCATTGAGTTCAGGGATTAATCGATCCCTACACGAGCGATGTGTGGGTGGAGCTTATCAAAAAAATGGAAAGGTCCATTATAGATCCGCTTGATGCCGCAGACACATTCATACTATAACGCAACATCGCTGGACGGTCGGTTTAATCCTCAATGACACGTAGTCAGGAGGCAATTCACCTTTCCAGAGTACCCACTCATCATATATGACGTCATAATGAACTGCGTGATGTGTAGAATGACATCATATTGAATGACTTCATGAATGACGTCGATAAGTACGTCACGAACACATATTTGAAGACGGTCTATGCGTTTTACAAATTGTTTGCTTTTACTATTTAATAAAAATTCTGTTGAATATTTTGAAACTAATTTGACTGGGCGGTCAACTTAGTTACAAAATATTCAACAGCTTCCCTGTATAGTTTTCAGGAAATTGATAGCTAGGGCAGTCGGGATCGATTAATCCCAACACGGCGAGTTGTGGGTGGAGTTTAGCTAGTGATGGGCGGGGAATAACTAGTGATGGGCGGGACATAGCTAGTGATGGGCGGGGCAAAGCTAAAAATGGAAAGCTCCATTGTCATCTACTTTAGAAAGTTTATCAACTCTGTTTTCTCGCTGGCTTATCTTTATTCACATTATAATAGATACACTGCAACTTGTTGCCACGTTTGTAGAGACGATTTTCATTATTTAATCACATTGTAGCGCACTACAAATGAATAAAAACAAGCTAGATCTTTTTCATTTAGCAGGCTAATAATAACATGTGTTTGAAAACGAGTTTTTTGTGTTCGAAACCAACCTTTATCACATAGTTAACCCTGTTTATAGAGGACACATGCATTTGGGACCAACAGGCGGCGGATCTTAAAAAAACCTGGAGATTTCAAATCGTAAAGAACTGACATCATTTGGCCATAAAACTATTTTTCATAGTAAATCAATTTTAAAAACGGACTCCCGGTCTATATAGTGACCATTTTACCATCACTTCCCGTAATGTACAGGTTTGACTGTACATTATATGGCCAATTAGACAACATTAGATATTTGAAACAAGCATCATCTATTCCCATTTAAGTCCATTGCTTTGTGAGCCTTCGAAGTCATAAACAAAATTGAAATTGTATTTTAGGGACCACAATTCTGCACTATATAGTCAAAATAGATTGGCCAAATGGGTTACCAATTAAATTCAAACCAACTATAATGGACACCTGCACATCGGGAAAAAGGATGGTATTCCTTTAAGACTGGCTGTTGCGAGCCCACCAATATTAAAGGATTAACATCTTCTGTCTTTAAAACACATTTACAACAGCAAAGCAGTTGTGGTATGCGTCCAGCTGTCGTTGGTGGCAGGTTGTTGATGGATCATACAGTTTCCGCTATAGACAGATGTGGCTACATATCATGAAAATGCTATACTGTTCTGCAACAAATGTTTATATCTATATTGACTGTTTCTAACAGCTTCTCCTGAACCACGTTCTGACATATATCTTGACACCCACACATACTGTGCATGGTAGCTGGTTCGTGCTTAAGCCATCCAGATGATATACCCTTACAGCCAGTCCTACAGTTACATTTCCTAATATCTAACAATGCATCGGGAGCTTGAGCATTAACACAATAGACCTGCTATCTACCGACTCAGAGTAGTAGCATGTGGGAGATTGAAATTCTGGATAAGACCTTTGTGATGACTTTAGAGCCATATTGTACGCTCGAATATATGCGGAATTAATGTTCCCAAAGTTGGAAGCAATTGTTGACCTTCCTCGCCGTTTCGTGCAAATAATTTCCATCTTAGCTCTCTAACACCACATTTACTGATGTCACCTGTTCTGTAAAGCAAATAGAGATACCGCTCTATTTGCTCAAGGATCCAATCTGGTACTTCAATACTAAGTCCAAATAGAGCAAATTCTTTCAGGATCTCATCATCAGTTTGGATAAATGCTTCTACCAGTGATCCAATGGTATCCGCTTCCTTGAAGACATACCATCCAATGAATGGCTCTGCCCTCTTGTGTCCCAGCCTCGTGTAGCTATCTTGATTTGAGATTCTCTCACCAGTCTTCTGAAGGTGAGTAGTTGGCATTGGAAGCATGGAATAGTGCTCTGCTAGTAGAATGAATACCTCTGTGTCTACCGAGAATACATCAAGGGTGGATTGTGGATTTTTGTGCATTACATCAAAAGCATTTAGAAGAACAAGTTGATCTCCGTTTTCAAGACTGTTTTGACCTGCTGCCATCCCTGAATTACTGACGATCTCAGCTAATCAGTAATAACTAATGAGTTCTCTGATAGATGTTTAGTGAGTACTGTCATAGTACTGATATGTAAAAGAAATGCCGTAATGTTCTTGATTTCAGTATTATCATGCCAATGATAATGGATTGGTGTTGTCTTAGCAGTTCGCTTGTCACGAGCTGTTTCTTTGAGAGAGAGAGAGTTGTGATATACTGCTCAAGACAACGCTGATCTCATCATAAGATGTACCAATTCCAGCTACAATATCAATACATCGCTGTGCAAAGTGCATAACATTTGACTGTAGACATGTCTGGGGTTTTAATTATCATGTTAACGTAAATTATATACACTGCGTCAATACTTAGTACTAAAGGAACACCACTGATCGGTTCAGATTTGGCGTTGATATCTGGTAGATGAATATTCAAAACAGATGATACCACATGTGCTTTGCCAGCGAAGATTATCATTGACCCATTTGGATAAAAGTTGAAAGGTGCATTAAATTCAACATCGCAGAGAAACCGATTTATAAGAACATTGTGAAGACTGCACTTTAGGGCATCTGTATATGTGATGGCCATCCAATATCTGTCGTACAATCGCTGATCCATACACACCGGAAACCTCCCATGCCAAGCCAATGCTGCTTCCTTCGATGTACTTACCAATGCACAGCAGTGCTGCCATAGCGCTATGCAAGGCCTCTAGTCGAATTCACCAGTTATCTTTGTCATCCTTTAGCCTTACTGCACGGTCAATACCCTTCCCCAACTGTAATCCCGTTTAATTCACCTTTCCAGAGTACCCATCCATCATATGACGTCATAATGAACTACGCGATGTGCAGAATGACATCATAATGAATGACGTCATGAACGATGTCGATAAGTACGTCACGAACGCATATTTGATGACGGTCTATGCGTTGTTGTACAAATTGTTTGCTCTTACTATTTAATAAATATTCTGTTGACTATTTTGAAACTAATTTGACTGGGCGCTGTTGCTGCCATAGGCAGCAACAGCACCCAGTCAAATTAGTTACAAAATGTTCAACAGCTTCCCTGTATAGTTTTCAGGAAATTGATAGCTAGGGCATTTGGTGATCGATCAATCCAAACTCTGCGAGTTGTGGGTGGAGCTTAGCTAGTGATGGGCGGGGCATGGCTAAAAATGGAAAGGTCCATTGTTGTGCCTGCTTTAGAGTAATTCCCATTCCTTGGGAGTTCGGTTATAGACGAGCTACAGTGCCAACATTCAATATTGGTGTTTTGTCACTTATCAATGACTTGAATGTGGGCAACGAAGGAGACGTTTGCTTTGTTGTTTCCTGAGGTCGCACATGTATCATACTACTTGTATTAGCAGAATCATCGTGTACGGTGATTTGTCCCAGGGGTGGCTGCTGTTGGAGATTCTTATGACACTGGATTCTACCGAGGCTGGTCTGCCACTTATCCTCTGCTAATGTTGCCGTCTGCTTGGAGTCTACTGCGTCTGGTTCCTCATGGCCATGATGTATTTCACGTACTGAATCAATGTCTATTGCATCACCATCACATAGCCCTGCTACTCACGCTACTGTAGAACCAATAATAAGGACCCATATGGTATTGTACTGTTCATAATTGTAAATATCTCTTCCATGGTCTCAAGGTTATACGCTATGTGAGATACTGTAGGATCAGTTGGCTTATCACAGT